>JAODKM010000042.1:1968982-1991110 GCA_026780845.1 Petrocephalus sullivani | reverse complement strand
CTGACCACTGCAGACTAGCACAGAGAAGCACAGCTGGTTCTGTTGTAAGCAGTGCAGAGTCAGGTGAGAAAAGCACCTATGCAGACTGACCACTGCAGACTAGCACAGAGAAGCACAGCTGGTTATGTTGTAAGCAGTGCAGAGTCAGGTGAGAAAAGCACCGATGCAGACTGACCACTGCAGACTAGCACAGAGAAGCACAGCTGGTTCTGTTGTAAGCAGTGCAGAGTCAGGTGAGAAAAGCACCGATGCAGACTGACCACTGCTGAAGAGGGCAAGCGGAGCCAAAAGCCGGAGTCACGGCTGGAGACACAGAGCGTTACAACGTGCCAACATGTCATGTGTCTCGTCCTAATAGAGGAGCTACGGACACAGCATTTGGGTTAAACATTAGCTAACCTGGGCCCCTTTCCAAGTGACGAGTCTCCTAGTCTTTTCCTCTGAGTACTAGCCTTTTCCTCACTAACTCGCCTCTCTATGGATCCACCCTCCCATCTTACTGTTGCGTGATTTGCTTTCTGTCCCCCTCAGCCGCATGTATGCCGTCATCTTAGTAATGTCCGCCGCGCCATTTTCCCCATCTGCCAGGGAAATTTGAGCACTTCCTGGACTTCTGTATGTCATTAAGTTGATAAGACAGCTGGGTCTTTTGTCATGTGGTCATAAGCTGTATTTGATTATCAAACCCCTTGTTTTTTAAATTAGGTTTAGTTGTGGTCCTTTTTAACATCTGGGGGTTTCTGCCATAAAAAAAGCCATGCTGCAGATTCTTTAGGTCTCCTCGCAATTCAATTAGGACTTCCTCCACTATTCATCGCCAGCCACAAAAAAAATCGATCCTTTCCGAAGATGTCAAGCCATCCACGGCCTGATGGCGGTCAGCAGCGGCTCTGTCCACAGCACCCGTCAGCTTGGTGTCATCTTCGGGTAAATACGCGGGCCGCTAAACTGAGCGAATTTATTAACGGGGACTTTCAGATACTGCTGGAAGCGTCGGCCCTGCATTTTTGGTGCCGTCATTCCATTAGGGAAACGGAGTGTAGAGGGAGAACATTATGATAAACAGTTGTTCGTCTACCGCAGGTCTGTCACATGACTGGGTATGAGTCATAGTTAGACCCTACTGTCGTCACTACTGACATTGCGTTCTAGCCACATCCACCTGCTCTCCGCAGTGACATCCCAGCGGGAAGGCTCTCTCCACACCTGCCCCCCCTTGGCTGTGCTCTTCTCTTCTTCTCTCTCTGGCCAGCTTGCACTAACCCCCCCAAAGGGCTTGCATGGCGGCCCCTGGGCCACGCGACTGTTTCTCCTCCTCCTTCTCTGTGATTCAGGTGCTCACTCTCTCCTTCCAGGTTCTGCCGCCTCTTTTAACATGTCAAATTCCGGCGATTTGTTCATGAGCGTGCAGTCACTCAATGGGGACTCCTACCAAGGGGCCCAGGTTGGAGCCAACGTGCAGTCACAGGTATGGAGCTGCTCTCACAAGCAGGACCCACGCACGGTGTGGCCCACCCCTCCCGCGCCCTTCAGGCCCACTGTCCTGAGGGCTTCTGATACCAGGGCAAACATTTCACTTAAATGTTGGCAATGTTGGGACTTCTCATGTGTCCCTAACCTCTGACCTCCACACCAGCTGCATATACCTTAAAAGTACAGCATTGATCTGGCTTTCTAGGTGGAGTTAGATAAGCTAGGGACAGATTATATGATGCTGTGTGAGGTGAGTGTTATCAGTGAATGGCTCCATGTTGTGTGGTGAACTGTGAGTAATGGGTACGGCTGCAGTTCTCTGAATCTTCCTGCCCATTGTGGTTTGTCTCTGTTTTTTTTTGGTTACTTACATATACTATTTGGGGGGGGGATATCTCCTCACTTCTTGATTAGGATTCTGTAATAATATATATTAAGTAGTATCCTCTCTGAGCATTATTCAGTTTTGTTCAGTTGGCTGGATTTTTGTTACAGAAATGTATTGCAGAGCTCTATGTTGCATGGGGCATTTTGTTTACATGGTTTTGCCATTGTAAATGCAACTAGATGTACCGGTCTTGATTTTAAACTTAATCAGGGCTGTCTGGACCAGTGCTCTGTTAGCCCATAGCTGTCTTTGAAGTCATCATCACCTTCGGGATGAATGACCACAGACAGTTTTGGAAGCGGCTCAGCGCGTGTCTGTTTCTGACCTCAGCATCATGTTCTCTCATCCTCCGTAGGCGTGTGACCTTGCCCAGCATGCTGCAGTAAGCTACTTTTCTGCGCTGTTCCTCAAAGAGAGACACGTGATTTCCCCCATAGCAATGTTTGTTTACGTTCTCCCTCAGTCTGATTTAGCTGATGCTGTGGGGTGTTTCATGAATATGCAAACAACCGGCCTGTGGGTCAGCTTTGAGTTCCACTGGACTGATCCTTTGGCAGTTCAAGTGTCCTTGCATCTGTTTTTGACAAACTAAAATTTTAATGTCTCTTATGCATGCTAACGAGCTTTGCTGGGACCGAGTGATTACAGCAGTGCAGTCGTGCGGCATTTTACATAGCGCTTTTCAGTTTGCCTTCTGTAACACTGAAATAGGATGCCCAGGTGCTCGGATGTTTCTCTGCTGATCGCTGGGTGACCTTCCCGTCGCGTGCGGCAGCCTTCTGCTCTTTGTATGCTGCCGAGTGTCGCCTCACCAGCCTTTGTCTATGTTATGTTTTCTTGTGTTTCAGGTGGATACCCTTCGCCATGTTATCAGTCAGACAGGCGGATACAGTGACGGACTTGCAGCGAGCCAGATGTACAGTCCACAGGGCATCAACGTAAGAGAAATAGCTTCTTTTTTTAAATACTCCCTTCCCCTACCAATTATTTCAAAGCCATAGGGCTCAGAATGCCACTTAGTGGGACTCGTCTTGGCTTCACGGTCACCTAGCTGATTGGCCGTGTATCGGTCACGCTGCCGGCAGAGCGCTGTCCACGAGAGGCGCGGCATTGGGCAGGCTCCACGCAGGCAGCTGGCGTCAGCCTGTCAGAGCCCATCAGCGTTTGCCTCGGCACCTGCGGCCATAGGCGCCCCGCCGTGAGGATCCATGAAACAGGTGACACTTAGGACAGCCACTAGTTTGGGATGTCACCGAGAACCGGGCCCGGGTTTTCCATCGGAGGGCCGAATGGTTTTCGAACAGACTGTTCTGAATCGAGCTCTGGGCCCCCCTAAAAATAAATCTGCTAGCCAGTGGAAAGCAACGGCGCTCCCTGCTTGGCTTTTTGGGGGATGCCGGCGGCTGAGGCTGCCATGGAAATTTGCAGCGACAGGCTGTGTCGTATGAAGGAAAATCGATAAGACAGTCACAAGGGAAGCCGAGTGTAGATTTGGGACAGCGATCCAAGCACATTGGTCAGATCAGGCGCTCGCCATCGTAATGGCGCTGACAGCAAGCCGCAATGCGAGGACGTATTCCCGAGCCCGTCCTTTGCCTGCGTCCGCATGGTGATGAAAAGAAGCCTGCCCAACGGAAGCGTATGCCGAGGAAGGCCTTCCGAGGCAGCGCCGTCCCGCAGAGGGCGCAGAGAGAGCCCCCCCCCCTGAGCCGTCCGGCTGCAGACCAGGCTCGACGTTAACACACACACACCCAGTCACCCCTGCACATAAAAAAACAGAGCAGCTCATTAAAAAGCATTTATATCATTTAAGACATTACATTTTAATTACTATTAAATGAATTCATTTATGATTAAAATATTTTATTTATTTAAAAATAATTAATATGCTAACCGTAACTGATAATTACAAAATTTGTTAGGGCCCCCTTTAGAATTGTGAATATGAAGTGTTCATCTTGAAATTCGGTTTCTCGGATATGTTTTAATTAGCGTCGGTGTTCTGGCAGCGAGCGCTCGCATGCCGCTAAGGCCCTGCGGCGGCGGCTGTGGCGGCCCGGGACCGAGGTGGCTTACCGCGAAGTGACGGCAGCCTCACGATGGCCGGCGTGTAAGCGCACCCTCCATAGTCCTCTCCATAGTCTCCCTTTTCTTCGTTAACACTGATAATTCCCTTAAAGGAACGTGTTTATGATGGAGATTTATTTGATAACGGGAGATGAGAGAGCGCCGTCGGGGCAGCGTGGACAGACCGTGGCGTTATGATTGTGTTTACGTGACATTCGGGACGGGGGGGGCGGGTCACAGAATGGCAGAGTGCCCGCTCTCATAATTCCTCTCGCCCTGCTGCTGGTAATGACCAAGCAAACACACAATGCATTTATGTGGAGAACTGTTCATTCTCTGTCTAAGAACAATAATTATGGCCTCGAAATAGACGCAGAGTGTCACCAACGCTGAAGATTTCAAAAAGTTTCCCCCCCCCCCCTTTTCCACTCTTTTTTTTTTTGATTACAGACTGCCTCCATCTTAAATAACAGGCTTTGAAATAAGAGCCTGCCACAGACCATTTTCAGCCCTTTCTGATGGCATGGAAATTGCTATTAATGTCTCAAATGCTCTTTAGCAGGCCTGTCGCAGGGATTTGAAATGGCTTCCATGTTTCCTATTATATATTCATTCCAATTTCCAATGTGATAATTTGCTATAATTGATTCTTCCATTGCCTGTCTTGATTTTTTTTCCCGGAGAGCACTGGATACATTCTCAATATTATAATTTGTGTTTATTGTCTCTCATGTAAATCACTTTCTGACAGCACTGCTAAATGCCTCTTAATTCGGCTTGCGTCGCCTGGCGCATTTCAGCCTTTAAAGAGGTGTGGGGCACCTTGCCGTCCTGTTGGTTTTTAACGTTTTTTGTTTTTGGTCCCAAAATGGGCAGTGTTTAATTATTTGGTCTGAAAATAGCAGCGTGGGTTTTGCCCGCGGGGCCGTGCCCAGAACCTTACGCGCCACACTAACATGCTGCTTTACTCTGCAGGCAAACGGTGGCTGGCAGGATGCCACAACCCCCTCATCAGTGACTTCGCCCACGGAGGGCCCCGGGAGCGTCCACTCCGACACCTCCAACTGATCCATCCCTCTGCCACAGCACCCGCCACAGCAACTACGCACCCTGCCTTTTCCAGCAGCACCAATCAGAACAGAGGTCAACCGCCTGCTAATACACAAAAAGGTTTTGTTTCCCGTTACAAGGGAATCCTTTAAAAAAAAATAATAATAATAATAAAAGGCAACTGACAGCACTGACATCTCTGGTCTCTGGGTAGAACCGCCTGGTACTCTGAAATATCTGGAAATCAAAATGAGTTTTTCACCAAATCCAACATTTGTATAGTTTAACATGAGATTTGGGTTAACTCCCTGTAATTACTGCAGTCATAAAATGCCTAAAAATACTTAAAAAAAAAAACTTCATAATTTGTAAAAGCAAACCCATGTTTCTATTGCTTCACACTACCTCTCAGCAAAAAAAAAATCACAGAAAAGTGTACAAAAACCATAGACTTTCATTTCCCGAAACAAGCAGACGACCACCATTGTTCTTCCAGATGGTTAGACTCTAAAGGACGTCCTGTATTTATCTTAGGCCACATTCTTCAGCCCCAGCTGTTCTTTCTGTCAAAGTCTTTACTTTGTTCATTCCGAAAAGAGCCAAACGCGGAAAGCGGCGCGTCAATTTGCCGTTACGCTGGAGAGCAAACGGACTGGAAGTGATGATCCATTTTGCACGAGCTTACCACTGATGGTGTGACACAAAGACTTGCAGAAGTTCACCATGACAGTGGAGGAACAGCTGACTAATGTAAAACTCCAAGGGAGTCCTGCGTCTCTCCCAGCCCTTAAATGTCATAAGAACTCATAGTAGCTTCAGCATACAGTGTAATTAGAATGTCTGGTGATGGTTATTTTCATTTACTTCAAGACTTATGTTCTACTGTCTTGTGTAGCTGGTTTAAGGGTAATATGCATAATGTTCTGAGGAGGTCATAGTCCCAGGCCACTAAAACAATTGGTGCTTCTCTGCAAACTCACTCCTTTCATTTTTGTTAAGCTGATTCAGCCTCTAATTTAAAATTTAGCAGGTTCCCATTACTATACAGGTTGTAGACGGTCAAGTAATCCAGGAACGGAGCAGACTGTACTTATCCACTATAGTTACACAAAAATATTTTGACATATACTCACACTACACATAAGATGCATCATCATAACCAAATGCCGCTGTTAACCAAAACACTTAGTGTAGCAAATGCATAAGAGAATGAGTCGTAATCTGATCTGTATTTTAAAAAAAATTGAAGTTCTACACAGATATGGATCATTTAAATACCTAGATTGTGTGTTCATCATGTCATTGATTAAAGTTAACCCTGTATACCCCCACCACACTGTTGGTGCTAAAAATGTATATAATAAATCAGATACACCCCCTAGATGATTAAATATGGTTTTGTCTAAAAATTCAATTGAACACCAATTAAAGTATATTTATATATGACAAGACTCTCAGTAACTGAGTTTGTTTTTCAGTGCTTTAAATCACATCTTGCCAGAATCTACTTAAAATGTGGAAGTCATTAAGATAATAGGATTTAGACATTTCTACAGTTAATTCCAGTTCTGCCCATTCAGGTAATACCAGGACTGTGCCATTAAACACGCCTGTTATCAAATTATTTTTTTAAAGGAAAAAAAACCCAGAAGCTCAAGTAGGTCAACCAGCATCAACACCATTGTCCAACTGTGGCAAGTGCAGTATGCAACAGGCATTTCCATCAGCCAATCCAAGAAATCTAAAATGTGAAATTTGTCGTTTTAGTTTTGCTTCATTTCCCCTGGCATTATACTGCATTTCATGTTTACGGACCTTAGCACGTTGCCCCTTTCTTTCTGACCATCCCGGATTAGCCCAAAAAAAGGGTATCTGTCACCAGCTTTATTAACAGCTTTGAGTTCCAGCAAACTCACTCCTTATCTTAATACTGACAAACATTTATGAGTGTTCTGGTTATTTTCAGAACCAAAGCAGTCACAATGTCACTAGCATTTTTGTAAAACACAAAGCATACATGCTTACAGCACAAATTCAGAAAATACGCAGGTATATTTTTGTGGGTCCTTCTGCTATGGGCGATGGGCGATGGCGCGTCTCATCTTCAACGCTCTGTTTCTGCTTTGTTACAGCACAGGAATTTCCATTCCCTCATACTCATGTGAACTAGCGCAAAAGGTTCTATATATATATGTAGATGTGCACCTTTGCTTAGGGTTCGTTTTGGGCTGGTATCCATTTTCATACAAAATGCAGCTAAATATTTTACAGGAACATAGAGGCTGGGGATGGGGAGAGACTTTCTTGCACATTATGAACAAGATTCACTGGGGATTGATTTTTTTTTTATGTGAAGTGCGAACAAAATGTACTTATGATTTCAGTGGATACTGTCTTGTTAAGGTGATGTGAACATTTTTTTTCTGCAATTAATTTCTAACAGCCAAATCCCATCAAAATAAAAAACGAAAAACCCAAACAAAATCAGAGAAAGGGCAGTGACATCTGGCATGCTGAAATACAGCTATTGAGAGCTAAAATGAGAAGGCCGCTGTTGCTGATGATTGACAGTTCTAAAAATGTATATATTTTTATACGCCATTTAGATCTGAATGCATTCTGTAGGTGACATTAGGATTCAGTAAAATTGTACACTGAGAAAAAAAATCCTTTGGAAACACTTGTACCACTGATCCCTTTCTCTCTAAATAGCTGTATTGACAATTAGAACGTTTTAATAGTTTGCCAAAGTCGCAACATCGTTAGCCGCAGTCATCGTTTTGGCACGGCACACTCCCGTTCTCGTTTGCGTCTCGTGTTCCGAAGGATCGGTATTTGTGGAGGCTGTTAGATGCCACTTTGAAATTATGTTGCTCACTTATCTACCCTCAGCCCGCCCAAGCCAGCCCCATCCCCAGGAGGATGAAAGGGTAAATTCTATTTCAGCGACTCAGTCTGCTCAAAGACCCTGAGGCACGGCCCCTCGTTCTTCATGTTTTTAAATGTTCTTTTCACATTGCCTGTCCAATACCACGGTATTATTAAAAGCCTCATGTAATGATGCTTTCAGATTTTGCAAAAAAAAAAAAAACTACAAAAAAAAAAAACACAAAATGAAAAAACCCATATAAAAAGCTGAGCAATTTGTAAAACATCAAATGTTTTCTTTGTTGCATGTCTTTCGTTCTTTAATAAAATACTGCAGTGTTTTTGAATGTTCCTTCCTTTTTTTTGTTTGTTTGTTTTGTTTCGTTTTTTATTAAGATTTCAGAGTGTGAAATCGCTGAGCCTGCCCCTGGCCCAGTTCCAACCTTTAACCTCTGCATATGTAAAAAGGTATACAAATGGAAACACAGTTAGTGTCTTTTTAATTCCAACCTAAAACTTGTGTTCTGTGGAGAAGACATAAAAAAACTAACAAGGTGTAGGTTTTATGGTCTCTTAATTTGTACTGGTAATGCATATTCCAAATAAATAGTTTCTTTTGTTCCACACTGAGTGGTGCGTTATCACTGAATTGAATTAATTTCTTGCATTTTTATCAGCAGTGCTTGATTGAAGTCGCACAACATTTTACAGAAGTTGCTTTTGACACAGTGTGCTGTGCATATTAATTCCCCATTTAGCACTGTTTTAATGAACCCTAAAGAGGCATGACACAAACCCACAGCCCGGAAACTCTGAAAATTTGGGGGATGTGGGAGCAGATTGCGCATTCGAGCCATAGCTACACCATGTGACACACTAGCACATAGTGACATTCTGTAAATAGCAGCAGAGAAACATTTTCAAGCAAAAGATGATAGATTAACTAAGCACACAAAAAGGTCTCACCAAACTATGCCCTCGAATAAGAGGTGGGTTTTCAGAAGAGGAAGCGAAGTGCCTGGTCACGTGGTCTGGTAGGGTCTCCAGGCAGGCAAGATGGACCTCTAAAAAAAAAAATACCGTGGTGTACTACCACAGTCACCTGTGTAAAGAGCAATGGAAATTCCGTGCTCTTAAGGTGAATTGTATTTCCATACAGTACTGCATGTACATTTTACATATCCTACAGTGCTTGGTAATGGTGGCCCCCAATTGCAGTGAGACCCCAGTGCTTCACTCACACTCTGCACATCCAGCAGATTAATTTCATTACATGCATCTGATGTTCTCGGATATGTCCTCCTGGATTCTTTCAAACACTGCATGAAGCTTTACATCATGCCTTATGGAGACCTTCGCTGGTGACTGCTCTCCCAGCACATTCTGGGAAGCATAAGATAATGTAAAAATAAATTGCCTTCCCCTGCCCTGCGATGGGTTGGGCGCCCCCTCCTGGGTGGTACCTGCCTTGCATGCGTCGCCCCTCGGATAGACTCTGGACCCACCGCGACCCAGAATAGGACAAGCGGTTTCAGAAAATGAGTGGATCGATAGCTTTCTCTACCTCTAGTCCTGAAGAGGACTTCCATCTACTACAGCCATCTGTGGTATAGATGCTCAAACATGCATAAACACAGAGGCCCTGACAGCTTCACTGAACACCTCGTCCTGATTTTTGGGTCAAGGGCAGGATGCGTAGGACAGTGCTTCACGGCTGCAGCCTCGCACCTCGCACGGCACGCCAGCTATGTCGACGTGTTGCATTTTAGCTTCCGGTGCTAAGGCACTGAGTGTCAAGCAGGAAGGGGTGGTGGGGGGGGCGTTGGGTGGTTTTCGCACCCTTCTCAAAGTGAGGAGGCCGGGGGCACTGGGACACCGGTCCCTCCCAGGCACGATTTATGAGCGCACGCAAGAGAATGTGGGGAAGGGCTCTTACTTATCTCCCTCACCAGATAAATCAGGGGTGGGGGTGGGGGTGGGGGATTCTGATTTTGTTCTACAGTACCAGCCTAGCTCACTTCAGAACTCTGAAGGGGAAGGGAATGTGGGGTGCAAAAAAAATAAAACGCGCCCGCATTAGGAATGCTTTTCGAATGTTTTAAGGATAGAAATCACAGGGCATGACAAAGCCTGTGGGAGTGACAACGTGATCAAACACAATTACGTGGGGAAGCCGTCTTGTTGCTATCAAAGGCATTTACTTCAGCCCTGACACATGAAAGAGGCAAACTGCTGGATGTGTTTCTAATGTATTTTAATCATTATAGTCACTCTCCTTCCTACTTAACGTGACGGCACAGGCTCCGCGGCGCTCTGCCCAGGTAACCTCCTCGCTAGCCGCATTTCTTCCGGAGCAGGGCATTCTTCCCCGCGTTCCTGTTCGCTCTGCTCGCAGTTCAGCTCACGGCCTGTTTCTCCCCCCATAATTCCTAGTTGCGCGGCCCACGTTACTCAGCCACTAAGGAATGCGGCCCTGTTTCCGATGGCCAAGCTGCCAGCGTACCTGCAGGGCGGTGTGCGATGTGTGCTGGACTCACCTGCAACCGGCCCGGCACAGGCACGGCACGGCGTGGCACGGCACAGCCTGGCACAGGCGTGGGGTCCCTCAGAGTCATCTGCCATTTCCGCGGCTCTCCTAACACGCTCCTTGACAGTCGGCACTTCGCGAAGGGATGGCCCAGTGGTATCCGCTGGTTCAGGAGCTTCCCAGTAAAAGGTCAGCGGGTGTGGGAGGGGCGTGCGGGAAACGCATTAAGTGAGAAGGATAATAAATATCACTGCTTTGGCCAGAGTTTGACAGCCACTATTTAAACTCCCAGAGGCCATATTTTTCATTCTCGGCAATCGAGATTGTTTGAAAACAAATCCTCTACATGACCTCCACAAGAGGGGGGCGGTCATGCCCAGTTTTTTCTATGAATGTGAACAAAAGCCTTTTTTTGTTGTTTTTTTAAATGACCTTCATCTTAGTCTTAAGAAGGGCCTGAAAAGGGCAGTATGGTTCCGGGCAGGCAGAAGAGTCCGCCCCCCCCCCCCCCCATTCCATGCGTGAGCTGAATAATCACCACACAAGCAGAGCACATCCAGGCCCAAGCTGCTTTAATTCCAGCTAACGGATCCCCAGCCGGGCCTCTGATGCTTATTATTCCAGCACACATCTGACCTTTCGCTTTGCGGGGAGCCGCGTCAGTA
This sequence comes from Petrocephalus sullivani, assembly GCA_026780845.1. Classification (NCBI taxonomy): domain Eukaryota; kingdom Metazoa; phylum Chordata; class Actinopteri; order Osteoglossiformes; family Mormyridae; genus Petrocephalus; species Petrocephalus sullivani. Next base: position 1,980,072 of record JAODKM010000042.1, on the reverse strand, counting down.
TCTGCAGCTTCCAGGCCGTGCTGAGGCTCCGCCCGTATCTGCCCTCGCAGGAGCCGGCGAAATCCCCATGCCGTCAGGACCAAGACGACACTCTCTAAAGCCGGCCCACTTATCTGCTACCCACACGCTCAGTCTAATACCAGTCAAATATCATTCTGCTCCCAGCTGTTTCGTACAAAGAAATGTGCATCTGTTTTTCACCCAGTGCTAGATGGGGGGGGGGCTGCAGTCTCAGGTGAAATGCTCTCATTTATATGCATCTGTGATGCAAAAATCAGCTTCCACACACACACACAGCCTCATCCTGGGCCTACTGCAGTATTATCCTAAGTTAACTGGGAACATTTACATAGACAAAGGCTTCTGGTTTAAAACAACAGAGCCCACAGGACATTTAATGTCTCCAGCCCATGGACTAGGCTGGTTTCCCTCCTGAGGCAAGAGTAGAGCAAAACGGAGATCGAGGTAGCGTTTAGCAGATATTGTAAATGCCCCAGACACCCATATGATGCAAGGCAAGGCCACTGTGTGACAGCTGAGTGAGACGTGGTTCATGTCAGGGTCCTTCCAACAACCGAGCGGCCAACATCTGCAACAAGGAGCAGCAGCAGCACAGGAGCAGTACCTAGGATCAGCGAAGCCTCCTAAATTATGGCCTCCTGCACGCTTTAACTTTCCCGAAGCTATGTGTCCTTTCCCAGTTGAGTCCGGAGGAAAATGACAACTATTATGACAAGTATTGAGTGAAATGGGTGGGGTGGGGGGGGGTATCAAAGGGCAGTGGCCTTGCAAATGTATAACAGCATTGTGCTGCTGATAGATGTGCAAGGGAGCAGTTCTGGATCTATAATTACACCCAGTGCGAGATGGGAGTTAATTGCAGCAGTTGCTGATGTCTCTGGAGTCCTCGGGTCCTGGACGTGGACTAAGCCGGCAGCGGCACCAAGTCCAGCAGGAGAGGCACCGCTGAGGCAGTGGGGGAGGCACCGCAGAGGGTGACAGCGGCTAGGTGGGGTTAGTCCAGGGGGGCAGAGCCATGGCCCGAGGCACTGCACATGAGACTGATGAACTGAGCAACGAGGGTAATGGAGATTGACATCTGGGTAAGAGTCCCACAGTGATGCTGCTTCCCACAGCAGGAAATCAGGCATTATTCTTAACAGGTCTACGTACATGTTTTAGAAAATGATCTAGAAAAAAACATATTTCAAAACACTTGCAAAGATTAATTTTGCTTAGCGGAGACGAGTAAATGTCTCTGAGCCTTGAATCGTGAATACTTTTGAAATTCAGAAAATGTTCACTTCACGTGTGGGTGTGTGTGCAATGCGTACAATGTGTTTACCACGTTTGCCTAAAGCTTTTTTCCTGTCTTTTTAATGAGCCAGATATGGACCCCCCCACACACACACACACACGCACCAATGCAAATAACCTTGGACTGAAAAAACAGGGCCCCGAGATGGTTTCGCTGAAAGTGAGTAGCGCGTTCCCGCCTTATCTCTGTGGAACACAAATCCTAAAAATCGCTGGAAATGTGTACATGTCGAAACAAAAATGTGCACTGTTTCATGGATTACTTTGGCAAAAACTACAAAGGATACCGGAAAAACACCCATGTTAGTTAATTTTAGCTTTGTTGTCTCCGTGTTGCTGTCGGGAGTTATCGCTACATGCCATCGTACTGATTTGCCCAGAGTGGAGCACGTCCATGTATTCAGGAAGGGGAAGAGGTGAGATCGGACCTCACTGTTACGCACTAGCAGATTTGGCGTCCATAAGAAAGAGTGTCAGTTACCTGGAAGAGGTCAAATAACACAGAGGGAATCTGTGGGGACCTCGTGTACAATTTATAGCAGGGCATGCCCCTCATCCGTTTGTGCTATCATCCGTTCCATGCCCTTACTTCAGGGGTCGTACTGCAAGGTTCACCCGTGTGCGCTGATGGGCCACACATACGCTCCTGTTAGTGCAAGCATGTGCGCTTCTTCTAGTGCACTCGCTCCCGGGCCAGAGTCCTACATAACACCGCTGCTTGTCACACCGGGATTCCATGCTAACCCCTACGCCAAACGCCCCAAACCACAAGTACAGATATGCTTTCTGCTCTAACCGGCTTTGTTTGGGGAGAGCTTGGCCTGATTAAAACTGAAAGAAACATCTCCCCTGGAAAACGTGCCCCCAGTCCGATTTGACAGTCCTCCAGACGGAGCTGTGTTTACCCAGTGCCCCTCCCCACGTGGGAGTGCCTGCAAAGATGTTAAGACACAAATGGGGCTAACATGGGCATCACACACAGCTTGTGGCATGGAGCACCGGCAGCTATAATCACCTGCGCGGCACACTTCCTGATCCATCTTTCAGAAAATCTGTCTGATGATCCTGGCAGTATTGTCTGTGATCTAATTCACTTAAGTCAGGGCACAGCCACACAATTCCAACAGGGTCATGAGTAAGTCCTATTTCTAAGACAGACACACACTTATACACAAATTACATGCGCCTGCAATAATGCATTAATTCAAGACCGTGAATCATGTTTGCCAATTATTATAATTTGCTGGAAATCCTGTGATGTGAGCAGCAGTCGCACCCAGTACCTACTTAGGTGTCAAAAGGTAAAGCAAACATCTGGGACACGGTGACAACAGAAGTGTCAGATGACACATTTGAGGAGTCCGCCTGATATGGCCTGCACCGCACCAACGCACATCTCATGGAAAATATTACAGTGGGGTGACTTTGTTCTCGGCTTCGTTGCCAAAACAGTTTCCCCTGGAAATGTCTTGCTGAAAACGACAGTAAAAGGAGCCCTTTTTTCCTGCATCTAAGCAACCTGCGGAGACACCTCTCTATAGACTGGGGTAACACTGTCTTTGTTTCTGAGATAGGTCTGCCAGTCATGAGTGACAGAGCCAGTATCTTATATATTGAAAGTTTCAACACAAAACCACAGTTTACAGCTGATTTAAGAGAAAAAACACTGTTAAAAACACTGTAAAAGGATGTCTCATTCAAGGACAAGACAGTATCTTTGTCAGTGGTACAGGAACCCGCTGATGTGTTAGACCGCTGGTATGTCGTGATATTGCTACAAAAGAAGCACTTTGAGCGATGCCTTACGGACCTTGCAGTTGAAAAAGATCCCCCTCCCACAGTATTTTATACAACTTTTTCTTACAAATGATCTTGTTTCCCATCTCTTTCCACCCCTCAATATCACCACAAAGAACCCTCATTCTTAATGTTGTCGCTGCTTACTGATTCCTCGCCTCCGAAAGATGAACTCGGTAGTGAAACAGTGGTGACCTCTTATGGTCAGGGAGGGTAGATGTCACTGTCATTCAGGCATACATGTATGCACAACCACTATTATTATTAGCAGTAATTCCCGGTTTTCCTAAATGTGAAATCAAAAAAAGGTTACATGATTAGAGGAATCCCCCCCCTTTCATTACACCGATCAAAATATTTTCAAATGCAGGCACAGATTATATTTATAAACCAATATTACTCATCTTGAAATGCAGAGATCAAGACGTTTTGAAACAACTTACAAGGACTATGTCAAGGTTTAACTCTGATCTCTCATTTCTGACATTTGATAGCTCAAGGTTTGTTGAGAAACTATACATTGATTCCTCCCTCTGAAAATGTTCACCCGCAGTTCCACATAAAACTAGCTGAAATTAACGCATTTTCGTATGTTATTTTAGGTATTTTGCTTGTACCAGTGGGGAACCGTTTATTTTTTTGAGTGGAAAAAGCTTTGCAACTTAATGTTGTAATGATGAATCAGCTGGCACATTAAAGATGACACTGAAAGGTCTTTTTCTAACACTGGTTTCTTGGGTGTGACAGCACTGCATCTCTTTACTTTCACTTGTCAAACATTAATTATGCACAGCCAGTAGGTGGCAGTGGAGGGCCCCACCCAGATATATATAGATAGGGCTGGGCAGTATATCAATAAAATATTATATTGCGATTATGAACATTCAAACTGTATTCCAGAAATTTGAGTATCGTATTGTATTGTGATATATCCTCAACTGTTGTTTTCTTGCATAATTAATTTGGTCAGAAAATCACCACCTGTCATGTTTTACCATTTTCTACATTTTTGGGGCATAATCACCTAGCCCTATATACCAATGACACTATGGCCTTTGACACAACAAGAGCCTTACAACAAGATAACAAATCAGAATCAAATTACAACACAACAATGGGAGTATTTCAATTAGAAATAACCGATTTAACTCCATAAATCAGGATTGTCATGTGTGAAAATTTGCATTAAGGTAGTTTAAGGTCATTAAAGCAGCCAACAAAGGGACTACAAGACATTATCGAGCCCGCAGTGGACAAGGGAAAGGAAGATGTACAACAATGGACTTTCAGACTGGAGATTGGTTTTTGTATGTGGGCTTTGAAGGTTCCAGGTTTAAATATCAACAACAATAAAAAGAAAGCTAGCTACAGGACAGGAAACCTGTGCCTGAAAGGCAACAGTGGGCTTTGGACGGTGATCACACTTTGCAAGCACACTCACAGAAAGCATGCAAGTATCCAGTTTTCAGCACTCACAGAAAGCAGACTTGTGACCGTATTATGTAGCATAAAACACATTGCTGTCAGAAAGCTGATTAACATGCGATGAGCAGAAAAAGTGGCTGGTCAGATTTTGCTAATCACAGCTGGGTTACTAATTACAGCTTCTGCATGGTCTTCAGCTAATCAGGAATATGGCCTCTAATTATGGTGTTTTACATATTAACACAGAGGAAACCAACCTTAGGATTATTGCTGATATCTAGCTATTAATTTACATGAATTCATTGCTATTTATTCTCAGACCATTGAAGGGGTATTCTGTTTGATCCCCCAATTCTAATTGTGGGCTAAATCCCCTTATTTCTCAGAGCTGAAACTAAGCTTTGTCCAAAAATGTCCAAATTCTAATATGTTGATTCATAATACCCCGTATTTACATGCTATAGTGGTCACTTCAAAAGATATAGCTGGCTGTACAAAAGTGCTCAGAGCTGATGATTTCAGCGAGCCTCTCAAAGCACAAGGAGATCCTTTAAATCCAGCTGCTTACACGACCAGAAATGCTCATGAACAGTATTCATACTTAGATGAATGTGAAGAAACACTGTGCTATTTATCTGTCCTTCCATCAATTTTCCAAACCACTTATCCTGGTGAAGGTCACAGTAAGTTAATTATAGCTAATAATGAAAAATCACTACCAGTAAAATTAAGGTGACAGTGTGTATTATCATGCTCTTTGTCTATACAAAACACTGAAATACAGAGCCCCATATATACAAAAGAAGCATGCTGTTTACAGCACACGTCTGCTTTGCTCAGCTGAGGTTCTGTTTCCTAAATGTTGCTTCACAGGAATGTTCCAAATGGCCCTAAAAGGTCACAATATCCTTCGCAAGGTCATATTTTATTGACAGCGAGAGACAAGAACCTTCCTCTCATGGAGAGAATTGATGTTAGCATGGCAGTTTGGGTCTCCCGCTTGACATCTTGGATTTAATACGAGCCTTTGGAGACACATGTCAAGGTTTCCAAGTCTATTAAGTTCAAGAACCAATGGCTTTGAAACTGAGAGGAAAAATCATGCGGAAAGCAGCTCTCCGTGGGAAATAAGGCCACACATTAGGAGGCAAAGCCCTTCTTCACATGGTTAAGCACTGCAGAGCTCTTTCCTTCCTCTGCCGTTGGTGTTAATGACAATAAAATGGTACAGTTGGCACCTTGGACACGGTCAGTAACACACTGGCTTAGAGATTCCAGCTCATACTGTGGTGGGATCGGAGAATCCTAAAACTGGTGACCCAACTGGCTCTGCAGATTAGCAATCTGTGGACATGTCAAGAAGGCTCCCATTTGTATCCTGTGGTTGGCAGAGTAACCATATCGCTAGGTGCTTGAGCAAGACCCTTAACTACAAAAGCTGCCTCAGGGGTCCAGATAAAATGGCTTTGCTCTCACCAGTATAAGTGTGTCTCATAGACTAGGGAAAAGTGGAAATCCAATAATGCACATAAACAAATACCAAATAAAAGTTTATAAACCTGATAAAAGTGGAAGCAGTCTCGTGGTCCCCTCGAACTTTTGTCCTGCAAGTATTTATCATACTGGGACATCACTGCACTCTGAGGAAACCTAACCCTAAGCCTGTCCCTACTGACACTGAAGAACTTCCTTCTATGCTTTCTGAATTCTCTCAGATGTCAGAAAAGAGCCAACCCGGCCCTAAAAATGATTCATTTTTCTCCATTATTCTATATATATTGCTGGTACCGATAATCCTGATTCGCCGTTTTCACCAGTTAAACAGGCATGAGAATATGAGCACTGACAAAGCTCTGCAGGTACGTCCTGTTCAACGCTGTCCCTGAATCGTCTGCATATAGGAAGTTTCCCCAGGACACTTCTGCGAGTAATCCACACATAAGAGCCCAGAAACGCACAGTGTAGATGCAATTACTCAAAATGAGGTCAGGATTTAACCAAAGCTATACTGAGATATTATCCCACACAACATTCCCAAAAGGACTACCAATACACAAAGGAAAAAAAAACTGTGCTTGTCTGCCAGCCAGGGTTAAGTCAAAAACCTTTAACTGGGCCGTTTAAATCTTAAATAAATAATGGTTGCCTTATATTACACGTTTATCATGTTTTAAAATGGAAACATTCATACCTGACCTGTTTTTTCATCTTATTAACTGTAAGTAATATTTCCTGTAAGATGCATATGGCCGTATGAAAATGAAATTCTCTCAAAATTAGATTTACTTTTAAAACCCACTTTATATGTTAACCTTTTACACCCTGTATATATTTATGCCTTTTAAATACAGAACAGTACCCTTCCCACACCATATTTAATAAAAACTTGATTGGTCCTCTTATCTTGCCGTGTGTCTCCATCGGCAGTTTGGACGACTTTGGACTGATGACGTGAAACAGTCTGAATGGGCTGTTCTCTTCAGTGCTTAATTACATGACCATCATCATGTGACCATGCCTTCCAGCTTAGCGATACTTCCTGTCAGGGATGATGGTATACACCTCACTGAAAGCGCTCTCGTTGTATTTTTGGCTTCATTCTGCTTTTTATTTGGTATCTTTTAGCATATATTTTCTTAAGTGCCTAAAACTGGATATCGCGCCTCAGTTTAGAAGTAGCAACAGGACCAAAGGCATGTTATTCATGCAGGCCTGTTCCGCACATAACAACAAACTGAAGAGGCTCCTTTTAGTCTGCATCCGTCATCATGGAAAAGTGGGAAATAAAGGTAATTAAGAAGCTACAGAAAATATTAAAGATAAGCTAAGCTAAGATGAAACATTCATAAAAGGGCAGTTTCACCACTGGTTTATGAATGACTGATACGATTACACTAGGATTGTAACGGTACTCGTATCTGTAGTGCAGCATTCGGTACATTACTTTTGGTTCGGCATTCGGAATCGGTGATGTAGGAACAGTTTGGTTTTCCAATAAATTACACCAACGCTGAAGAAACCAAGACCATCTTTCACCTCTGTTAAACCAAAACTGGAAATGCTGCTGGAAACACATCTACCACGCCATCTCATCTGAGGTGACCGTATGCGTGTGGGTAAGAGCAGTGCAAGGCAGACACAGCCTCTGCAAGTTATTCTCCCTGAGGCATTTAAGACCTTGCCAGCCAGCAAATTCTACAAAAATAAATAAAAATAAAAAATACGTACAGCTGAAGCCTATATGAGTGATTATCACTGCAGATATGCTACTATACACAGTAGTAGAGGACACAGGATGGGATTTAGTTAATTGCGACTATGATGATGATATATTTCTGATTTTTACATTTTGTGTATTCATTTTTTACAATGTACAAATAAGTGTCTCTAGGTTTTGTTGTGCAGACATGTCGAAAGACATTGCCTTTGGTTTTCAATTGTTCCTGATCGTGTTTGTATTTATATAATTTTGTGTTTGTATTTATTTAATAATAAACACATTATTATTATGCCCGCACTTTTTCGGCTTGCAAGCTAGTTTTAAAATGACCAGGTCAACATGATCTACCTACATTATATACTACATATATATATACACACACACACACACACACACACACACACACACAGAGTATACCAAATGCAAATTCAGCTAATTTGTTTTTAAAAATGGTTTAAATGACTGGAATCATACATTTGTAGCACAGAGCAGTAGACAAATATTAGTATTTTATTTTATCATTATGTTTTTTTACTTTTCATGATGACAGGTGAGACCCCTGACCACACGTCCCTGATTATGGTTTGCCGTCCTTTACGTCAACCAAGTGGCAAATGCCAAAGGGAAGATAGATGATAAACATCGCGCAATCTACTCACATCACCTTTGTGATCTACTGGTCGATTGACATATTGGGCACCCCTGGTATAGAACCATGTAGCCAAAACAGAGGTTTGTACCGAACCGTGAATTTTGTGTGCCCGTACTCCCTGGGAAGTCTCAGAACACGACCAGTCTTAAAGCACACCGGGGACTATGGCCTATGGAGATGACTCCTGCTTGACCACAGATGTTTGACCACTACCCAACATTGTGCCACTTTGGTTATTTCAAAGGACAACTGTAGCAACCATGGGAATCGCTGCACTTGGGGTCCGTCCTGTCGTGATCCACCTCTGCATTACCACGTGGCACAGAACTGAACTGTGTAGGGCTGGATCTGATCCATGGTGCCACCGCTGCTCTCAGGCCAGCGCTGTCAACGTGCTACACAGAAAATCGCAGGCGCAAAAAAACGACTACTGTTCCAGCTAAAGGTGAATCCTAATTACAATGGCGGTAACAGTGCTCAAATGCCATTGTCTCGCTGTGTCCTTTCTCCCTGTAATGATGCCAGAGCAGAGAGGGAGGCCTGAATTAATTAGGATTCACAAGGAAACACTTCCTTCATCACAGGAGCGTCGTAATCAAGCTAATGTGTAGGGATGCAAGTTCACTGGGAAAAAAACAAAGCGCCTGTAACTGTCAGCACAGAGACCTTTCAGCCAGCATGTCGAGAGCCTGTTTTCCTGACAAGACAACTCGTCACGGCTCAGAGAGGCCCTGCCACATCGGGGGGGGGGTCTGCCTGGGTGGTGTGACTGACGTTTGCTGGGATGCGAGGATGGCCTTGCAGAGGCTGCGGCCCAGACAGACAGTGGGGGAATTTTCCGGGTGACGATCTAAAAACTCCACCACATCACCCCAGTATCCCCCTCATAAGCACTGACCTCTAAGCAGCACCCAGTATAGCAGAAGACTAGAGTCTGCTCTTTAACCTCGTCCTGCTAATGGCAGATCAGTGGCAGACAGTGGCTGGCAGCAGGAATATGAGCCAGGTTTTCATTTCTATTACTACACAGATTATCCAGTGTGCCACTTCGTGTGTATTATAATACCAATGTGCCACTTCGTCTGTGTTTCAACCCAGAAGCACACAGGCCATTAGCCTGGGGGAGGGGGGGGTATGGGCTGGGGGCATGGTGACAAATCAGAAAAAATTGACTTAAAATAACTGGTGAGCTACCTTCTGAATGATGACCAGATCACAGGACGTTAACTGGCTGGATCATTTGACCAGACCCTCTAGATCAATTCAAAACATGCCCCCATTTATACCCCACACACATATGTCAATTCACAGCTTTATCAACCATATGGATTTGAATATGAGCAATTATTTCTAGGACAAGACATATCATTAATATTTTGCCTACATGCACAATCAACAAGCATGCAGCTGACAATCTTAACATATTCACAGACGGTCATGGAAAACAGCCCCATCTAAAGCCTGCTGATTATACCCTAGGAAGAGGTGGGCTTCATGTGGCCTGTGTTCCGCTTTGCCCCTGACAGCCCAGGGATGGCTGACAGAATGGGCTTTGGCGGCCAGGAGAGGCATGAGACCTCCAGTCACCTTCTTGAAGGTCCTGCTTGCACAAAAACCATGTGTCACTTGACCAAGAGAAGATCTTGACTCTCGTTCTGTGCCGCGAGTCACCATGATTTCTGCACCCACCCCTGTGATGTGACAGCTGAACCCAGCTCAGGGTATCAAACAAGTCCTGGGCGACTGTTTACCTTAAACATCCAAGGTGGTTACATTATGACAAATGAATCAGTCATGTGGGACCCAGATGTCACCTGCTGGAATGACTGTAGAACCTTTCGGACAGCTGAATCCTTCAGTGAGTGTCCAACACTTAACAAAAGTAAACAATGAGCAAAAAGCCCTGTGTGTAACAGCATGCAATCTGAATGCTGGTGCACCATCAAACCCAGATGAATGACTATCAGGGACGAGTCTGACACCTTCTTGACCCCTTGGAGAGCAATAAAAAGTTAACAAGGCATCAGTTTATACAGGTGATTTTCGAGGACAATGGAGGACTAATTAAATGCATCTTTCAAACAAATTTTTACGGCTTTGGCACAGGATTGCGTACATCTAGGTCATTTTTTGCCCCATTTAAAAGTGTCAAATTGCAACAAATGCTTCTTTACTTGCTTTGATGCTGATCCACCTTAGCCACAAGACAGACAAAACAAAACCAGTGCTGTGCTAATGTGTGAGAGCAGTCATTTCACAGGGCCGCGGCTATCAGGGGTGCAGGCAGGGCAGTATGTAGGTCAGCCGTGGTGTCTCCGCAAGTGTGGCAGGACGAGCAGCGGTGTAGACTGGCAGCGGGTACTCCAAAGCCCCCCCTGTCAGCACGGACCCCTCTTCTTCCATTAATGACCATGACATTATTTGGCTGGACAGTGGCATGTCTGGCTGAATTACCTTCAGAACTGCTGCATATTCATAAATCAAGTAAATATAGTCAGGAAGCTGTGGACTGCTGGGCAAGGGGGGGGGGGGCAATGGCCAGTCACCTCGGCTGACTTCTGAACCATGGTGAAATGCCAAAGAGACCCAATGCATGGGCTGCGGGTGACAGGGGAGCAGCCGCCCAAAAATGGAATAATAGGGTAGGGCAAATAAGACCAACAAAAGTTGTGGTCGAGA
>JAODKM010000042.1:1956189-1968882 GCA_026780845.1 Petrocephalus sullivani | reverse complement strand
GGGTGACAGGGGAGCAGCCGCCCAAAAATGGAATAATAGGGTAGGGCAAATAAGACCAACAAAAGTTGTGGTCGAGACAAAACCAAATTTCAACCTCCCCCGCCACAATGAGCAGCTCTGCATTGTTGTTCCAAGCATAAGCTGGAGCTGATGCCAGATATGGGGGCTGTGGGGGTGCCTGCCTGTAAAAGCAGCCCCCATTTATTAAAGCACACTACATAAGGCTGTCTTCCTACAGCAGCCACTCTCAGCACTGTGACCTCTCTGCCCCACTCCATTAATGTGATTGGCATCCATTTAAAATTCTTTGTACATCTTTATGAAATTTTATTAAACTCATAAAATGGATTATCTTTTCTAAGAAGCGATGTATGCAAAACGTCTTGCTTCTTGGAAAACAGCCAGAGCAGAATATTACCTCGGCTCCCTCTGAATATGAATGGGCCGAGGGCAGTTCGACCCCATTGCCTCCTCCCCTCTGGCACCGTGGGTGTGTGCATATACGCCCAGATTCACTACCATCACACTAGACACCCTTCATGCTATGACACCAGGACAGACATACCTGTTCTCAACATGGCTTCATAATAGCACAGAATCATTTGAATTCAGCTTAATTTAAGATGCATCTGTGGCCCAAAGGGTAAAACTGCCAGCAAAAGAAAAAATTAGCAAAACAAGGCCGTGGGGGATCGACCGAGAGAAATGTTACACCAGCGTGCAACATGCGGGTGAAAGGTGTGACACCGAGAAGGAGCAACGGTGCTGAGAGGTAGGAGGGGGCAGAGTTCCTGGCCGCAGGCTACCGGACGCGCCTATTCACAGCGAACGGGGCTATGTGACACGATGCAAAGTGACAGGCTGCTTCCCGCACGTGTCCCAGCCTCACCTTCGGGCACGTCTCCCTACCCTCACCCTAGGAGCACATCCTCCAGCCTCAGCTGCTGTTTTTGGGATTTGACCTGTAGCTCTGCACTAGCCTTCTCCCTCTTTATATAACAGGTTACTTTCCTTAAAAATGCACGTTACTCCTAGCTAGGTTATGGACAAAAGGCACAGGGTGTCTTAAACGAACAATGAGCCATCTTCATGGATCTTGAAGGCCAACCACCACACGCCCCAGCAAACCCCATCAGCCCCACCCCCCCAACCGTCAGCCTTACCCCCATCTGTCATGCCCCATTGCATCACCCCCCCTTGCCCCCAACACTGTGGGAATAGCTGTCACTTAGGTCCTATTAACACGTCCCCAGTCAGCACGCTGCACACGTGGAGGTGAGGCGGTGACACCGTACAACACACCGACATGTGGCCTCATGCACACTCCTGCTGCACTAACATTATTTATTCAGAGACACCTTCAGTCTGAGTCCAGGTCCAGCAACAATGTACGGCAGGTGTCTATAAGCCCCACTGAGTGCTGTACATTAAGTACACCTGAGTCCTGAGAAATTCATTAATCATTTAATGAAATCAATCTAATCCTTTAATCCGAACTCAGGCCAGAGACCCCAACCAGCTATCAGTATAAATATCTGCACTGGCACAGAGACCCAACTCGCCCAGAGTACTACCCCAGCAAACTGGAATACTTGTTTTAAGGGGATGTATTAATCACACCAAAACCCAGCGAGAGTACTGTACTGTATATTGGAACAGGAAACACGGAGCAGCCGACAGAGGCCTGCTGACTGCCCAAGGCGGGTTCTGGAGTCCTGCCAGGACCTCCCTGAAACCTGAACCCTCACATAAACAGAACAAAATGACTTTCAATAACCAGTGTGTTAAACAGCTTCATCCTTCAAAGGTGGCACTAAAGCAATGAGGGAGATCGATGTCTCCGGTGACATCTGGCATTCCAGCTGTCTCTAAGCTCCCCGTTTAATTACCACTGCCGCCAACGAGCGTGGGGGCAAATTCGCTGCATTGTCCAAGCCGCTTAACAAACCCAAACACTACGCAGTTAATGCATCGTGACATGGATGATTTGGCTGATCCTGCCAATAAAAACCGCCGTGTGAATCCGCTGGTGTAAAAAGTGAACTGGGCTCTTAAAAAGCCCCTTAATGACCATTCTACCTCCATAGAGACTTCCTACTAACAAAGAGGAGCCATGTCAAGGGGTCTGAATGTCTTTTACATGTTACGCAAGCAATCCTTGAAGGAAGCTCAACAAACGTCCATCAGAACGTACAGCCATCCTTTTCATTAAGTTCGGTTAAAGGCTGAATTAAAGAGGCATCATTTCCACCCATTAAGGGCAACTAATGTAATGTCATTGAGAACGTTTTTCATGCCAGTGAAATTGCTTGGCAATCCAATATTAAACCTGAACAATTGTCTGCAGTACTATCCAACTTAAATTTGCTGCGTTTTACCATATTTGACCTCAAGGGGGCAATTGTTTTTCAATCACTTTTAAGGTAAATTTGCATATCAAAGACAATATTTTCTCCTTACTAACAAAAATACAAATAACTGAGACCATGTTACACAGGAATGTTAATGTGACAACAGCAGCTAAACTGCATTAAATATGAATCCCTACAACTGGGTATTCATTTTACTCTAGTCACCCATTATCCTGAAAGGTACAGCAATGCAGTATTCCTCAGCCTGACCCTAAGGAAGTGGCCAAACCTATAACGCTAAACGTTAAAAGTGTTGATCGTCAGAACACAGTTTTCATTGTTATTCAGTTACTATTTGGATAAGACATTTTATACAATTGTTTTTTTTTACCTGCTATGACAGGGTGTACGAGCGCATAGCAACATTTTATAGACTAACCACCCATTTCCTACAGGGGAGACACTTAAATGAGCCAAAAGCCACCCTAAAATCAAAGCCTACCGCATGTGCAGATCACTTCAATTTACTAAACACTTCACTATGATATTTTTAACAGCTCCAAAAGGTATTGTGATGTAAAGACATAAAAGGAGGCAAATAACATGTCAAGGTGACAAAAACTATTGAAAAATACAGACCCACACCATTTAACCTAAATGGTGCAGCAAATACTGTGTGATTGTATATCCTACATTTGGTGGCAGACTAAGGAAAACAAGCACAACACTGGACAACGTATAATCAACCGACTGGCCATAGACCTTGGTATTCCCTACCAAGGAGCACCTGTACCTCGTGCCAAACCTGCTGCCCTGCAGCACCCCCCCCTTACGGTGCCCACATGCATCTAGCATCGCCACAGCTCTTACTTGTTGGGCTGAACTTCATGGTGGAATAGCAGTGACACCCCTGATATCATTAATCCCGTGACAGCAGCATGTGGGATGGACCTTCACCTCCACTCTGCAGCAGTCCGTCCTTCCAGATCGCTCCACATTTCCCTGGCACGGCCTGCCATGCTGTCACCTTCTGCACTGCAACAGCAAAGAGACGTAGGTTTCCAAGAAAGCAGTGCTTGTTTATAAAACAATGTTTTTATGGTGTTATCAAGTGACAGGGTTCGGGATGTCTATAGTAAACTATGATTCAGATCCTGAGTCACACACACACACACACACCAGGATCTGGTCTTTAACATACTGGTTCAGGCCAACATAACAGTAACATGAGCTCTGACCCTGTCCCACCTGCACCAGTCACCATGGTACACTAAGCTACAAACTGTCCTCTACCATCTGGCTTCTGTTGAGAACATGAAGATTTGGCTAGCTCTCCAACTGCTTACAGTACTTGGTGAGGAACATCTAGAGATCTTCACCAGCAGCTCGGCAACTGAGCCCAACTGACCAGTAAGAAAAGCCAAAAAATAAAAACAGCACAGATGGCCAGAGACGAGTCACTGTTCTTTATTTAGAGAGATAAAGGCAAAATATGCAAGGTCTAAAAATAGTCGGTGTAAAAATACCACTTTTTAAAGGTCGTACCAAGAGTAAGAGACGGTTCGCGAGGTAGCCCAGGCCGCGTCTTATTCTGAGGCAATCAGTCACTGATAAAGTGCTTCGTTTTCCACCGGAATTCAGACTACAGACTTTTTAAAGCGAAAAAAGACGCCAGACAGAACAATTATCCGGCGACAGCTAATCAACGAAACTTTTTTTAGTAACTTTGGTAATTACAATGACGCTCGAGACACATCGATCAATAATGGCGTCATATTCCGTCCACGAATCCCACCTTCAGGGGGATACTACCACGTGCCTGGTTAGTATACTAAGCTAAATTTGGGCTATTTCACGTTTCATGTACTTAATTTTTCGAAATGAAAAAAAAATATATATATATATATATAACATATATCAATTCGCAAATACGAACGCCGGCAGGCCAACCTCACCGGCGGAGGGATACAGTATGGGGGCCTCAGCGGCGGAGTGATGCTGTATGGGGCCTCGGCGGCGGAGGGATACAGTATGGGGGGCCTCACCGGCGGAGGGATACGGTATGGGGGCCTAAGCGGCGTAGTGATGCTGTATGGGGCCTCGGCGGCGGAGTGATGCTGTATGGGGCCTCGGCGGCGGAGTGATGCGGTCGGGGTAGCTGGCACTATCGCCGTCAGGCGGACTAGCATTTTACGCCTAGGTGTTTTAGGATGGCGCAACCGGATTAAATAGGACTTATACTTCAAATGGTCTGGAGAGGGTCGTTTTTAAACTACTTTTTAAATGTATATTAATGTATATTTTATTAAATGTAGATCTTTTTTTGTGTATTGCAAAATAATAATTATATATATATATATATAATAATTATTTTGCAATGCACGAAATAAAAAAATAAAATATATATATATATATATTTATTTATTTATGTCTTTAGAGATCTACTCCTATACTGCCCTGTGTAGATACTCGACCTATTTTAATAAACCTCTCTCTTTCTGCAGTTCTTTAAAAAATGCTTGCGTTCCTACCCCTAATTACCCGTGTGAATGATGCAACTGGGCCGTAACTCTCCGGTGCGGGGTAAACCTGGGAGAAGATAATTGCCGCACATCGTCCGCTAAAAACAAACTCGCTAATTCTGCCGTTTTATTGACCGAACTTACCCGATTCAACTTGTGAATCCATCGCAATATGAAAATTGACACTAGATGGCGCAAAAACGCCTAGTCCAGCGCTGTTTCAAGGGGCACGCTCTCTCCAATAAAACAAATATTTACGGATTTCAACAGCCCGTTCCTGTATCATCTTCATCAGTGACCAGCTTATGAGAGACA
Source organism: Petrocephalus sullivani (assembly GCA_026780845.1). NCBI lineage: Eukaryota > Metazoa > Chordata > Actinopteri > Osteoglossiformes > Mormyridae > Petrocephalus > Petrocephalus sullivani. The sequence goes on along the minus strand of JAODKM010000042.1, from coordinate 1,963,694 downwards.
AAAATAGACGAGTTCACCCGCATTCAAGATTTACCTGTCCTATTTGTAAATACAAACAAATACATTAAAGGGTATTTACTGTGTTCAGATTCTGCCTTTTTCTTATCTCAACTGGGATGCTGTGTAAAATAAAGTCTGAAATTGCCTGCTGCTTTCTAACATCAGGATCGTGCATTATACCCTTCTTGTGTTATACCTGTGTATGACTTAAACAGCAACACTGTATTGCTTAGCGAATGTATGTGTATGTGCCCTGCAAGGCTTAAGGAAGAAGAAGAATTATACTTTATTGATCCCCGTGGGGAAATTGACTTCTCACCTCCCACAACCTTGCTCTCCATGAGAGTAAGCTTGGCCGTGAAGGGCAGCCACTTGTGCAGCGCCCAGGGAGCTGGGGGTTAAGGGCCTTGCTCAAGGGCCCACAGACAGCCAGAGGCTGGGCTTGAACCGGCGACCTTCCGATTACAGGCACAGAGCTCAACCTGCTGAGCCACACTCTGCCCCCAAGGGGGCGCTGTTTCATGTGCACTGGCCATATTCGCAATGAATTCTCTCTGATAGAGAGCTCCTGTCACCTTGGGAACCACAACATGTTTAATGCTGGACTCATTTGGCATAACACAACGTCTGACAGCTCCACAGGTGAAAGTTCACATCGAATGGCCACTTCAGTTGAACAACTGGTTGAAATTCAGGCCTGGCTGAAGGGTGTGATGTAAGCCCATCTTCACCACTAAAGCCAGCCTTTATTAACTAGTGTCTGAGAGGGACTCCACTTAAACCTCTCACTAAGAGTGAGCATACATCGGATACCCCGTACCGTTGTCTTGGAAACGGGCTTAGAAATGGCACCAGCGGATAAACCAAAGTCTGTTACCAAGACAACAGCCCAGCACACACATTTCACACATGCGTGTGGCAGTGAACACATGTAATTATCTCTCTATCTTCCCTGACTCTGTTTATAGGAAAGAGAAGAAGAGTCAAAAGTGACATTGTGAGACTCTCAACAATATGTAAATGACAGTCCATATTGCGTCAGGCACTGCCGGCCCACAAATGAACACACCACAAACACGTGTTTGCAGAGAAATGCAGGTACAGCGGGAATCTTTCAGCAAGGAATTTATCCTAAGAAAGATTAGGCCTCTTTGTTCCAACCGCGGTCCTGAACCACCAAACTGCCTGCGGCTGGGATCTGCCTTTGATTGGTTATGGAGACAGCGTGTGTATATAGTGTACACACACACACACAAAGCACTATCAACGCTGTATCGAAGGTTCCCTGTCAGGTGCAGAGGGTAAGTGCTGATCCCAGATCAGTAAACGGCATTCTCAAAGCCCAGACATTCTGAGAAAATGATCATTTGGTTGAGCGTTTTTGAGGGTGATGTGCCCGTGCCAAAGCCCGGAGGAAAACAGGGAGCTTGCGGTCGCACATCGCTAACGCAGCTGTGTCGCACCGCTGCCACCTAGCGGCTACTCATGCAAATAGAATGATTTGGGCGGGAGGCAGCGCCCAGGCGGCCAAGCCGTCGTTTGATTTCTTTTAACTCGCGTCGGACTGCGGCACAGTGGCGATATTAAATGTCATTCTGTTACAGCTGAGACTCACGGGGGTTAGTTCAAGGCTGGGGAGATATTCTTGCTTTATAATTATACAAAGCTCTTAACTCTAATTCAGTGAAATATCAAGCTGCATTGGATTAAAGTGTCTCCTAAGGATTCAAATAATATTAATTTTATGCTGCTATCTGGTGTTTCTTTAAATATAATAACCAGATCTTTCTCTCTAAAACAAAACACTCTACCCTAAAATATATCACCTGTCTACTCCTCAGGTACCGCACGCAGGACCCACACCTTGGCTGCTCGCGTCTCCTCAGCCTTCATAACCTCGCCCGACAGCTTGCACCACTTAAAATAACCCCAATCTATCACATTTTCAAAAACACCTTAAGCCACAAATCTGCGTCACTTAGGTCTACGCTGTAAATAATGGTCTCACTTTCTGAGAAACATGATTTCTCCTTCATGTCCTACAAAAAGAATTGTTAATGGGCAATGGGGTCCAACGTGCGCGTAAGATCATCGCTGGCATAATGCAGGACGAGCGTTGTAGCCGAGCAGATGGTTTCCAAGGCAACAGCCGACATGGGAGCAGCCATTAGGATTTGGTGTGGAAGTCTGGGGCACTGAGCGGGCAGCGGGTGGTCGTGTCACTGCAGGTAACAGCGACCCCTACAGCACGTCTGACACAGCGTGAGTCAGTGTAAATAACTCAGGTTTAATGTCAGCAAGCTAATCTCTATGGATGGCCAACCCCAAAAAGTGCTTTCCCTGGCGAGTTGTGAGTCACACTCCTTGTTTTCGGACGGATCTTTTTTATAATAATACCTTCTTCTTATAATTATGAGTGACATGGCCAAATATAAGTTATTTTTTACGTTTATTGAGAGAGAAACATGTTTGTCTGATCACTTTTGCAGTGCAGGATGTGGAAGTGGGATATCCTCGAGGGTATTAATATCAAACATCACAAGAGAATGAGCCCCACAGCAAGCAGGAACAGGCTTCTAAAGCATGTGGCTTCTTCTCATGTTCAGACACTGCACACTGGGGTGGCTTTACTTACCCCGGGGTCCTAGGCGTGGACACTGGGGTGCTGCTGATTTAACTAACCATTATATTTCCCCGAGGCAGGGTGGAGCCCTTATGGTCCTACTGGGGCCCTAAGCCATGGCCTAGGATAGCCTGAGCATTTACCCGCCTGTGTTTCCCAGCTTAATGTGCGGCAGGGTGGCCATGCATCCGTCATGAAGCCTGTCTTTTCACAGAATACAGGAAGGAACTCAAACAAACTGGGGCTACAAAAGCCATCCTTGGCGTTATGTGGTGACGGCACCAGTTTGCAGGTGCCCCTGCTTACCATTCTAATCTACTACGTTGATTACGGGCCACTGTAAGAGGTGCTCTTATAATAAAACAACAGCTGCCACATTTAATGCCGCACAGTGCCCTAATACAGGGCAGGGCACCTATCAGGTGATTTCCATCACGCTGTTGCCATGGCAGCAGCAGAGCATATGCTTGTAGGGAAGTGGACAGGGGGGGTGTTGGGTCACCCATATGGAATTAATGCTTTCCCTTCATATATGACTCAACGTAAATGACTCAAGCCAGCAGCCTTCTGCTTAATCTACATGCTTTGTGGGGAGTTGTGTGTCCCTCACTCAGCTGGGACACGGAGCCTGTGATCAGGAGGTTCACATCTCTGGGCTGGCAGAGTGATCTCGCCGTTGAGCCCTTGAGCAGACCCTCAATCCCCAGCTGCACTGGGGATGTAAATATGATCCATATTCCCTCAAAAATGCAGAGAAGCAGCAGGTCCTTCTCAGAAGGGAGGTGGAGCAAGTCCCCAATCAGGAAAAGTGAGAAGATCTTACAAGCTTGTCTGGGGATTCCGGCCAGCTTCTCGCTGTGATGTGTGTCTCACCTGAAAGGAAGCTGTGAAACAGAGATGCCTTTTGGTTTTAAAATGGTCCTGGAAGGAATCCACCATCTGGACACTGGAGCATTTTCTTTCAACGTTCATCCAGATGCCAATTGACACAACATCTGCGTGTTAGAATTAGCGAGTCAAACATCAAAGGCCGCTGGGGCACAGATTCAATCCTGACCAGTACATCTGGGGATGGCCTTATGGGGGCCCTGTTTGAGGCACAGTGTAGCTTCCCGGGTATGAATGGGATAGCGGTAATTGGTGTACCCCAGTGAGGGAAATCAAACAAGTGAATAACAAGGTAGCGCCTGATTAGCGCTAGCTCTGCTGAAGCGATCCCCGTTCGTAACTCGCGGCTCGCGTTCCGCCAAAGCCCTGAGCTCCCTGGAAGGCTTCCAGCCTGGATTATTCCCACATAGACCCTTAACGTCCTCCTGGCACAAGCACTTGCCAGCTCGTCATTTTACATTTTTCTCAGGGTGAATAATCAACTTGGGGAGTTCTTTATGGGCAGCGCACAGCTGGTGGAGCGGCGACTGGGCACCAGCGGCCCGGAGTGAGAATGGGGTGTGGTGGAGCTCTGGCCCAGTGCCCATCAGAATGATATCAGCCAGCATCTAACTTCCTGGCTCTTCGCCTAGCTGTGGTTCCTCAGGGGCCACCTGGAGAGAACAAGTTCCCTTGGGCTACCCAGTCTGCATCAGGCATGCATCAGTTGCATCAGCCATGTTTGGCACCACTCAAATGTTCACCATTCAAACCATACATTTGAATGCCCCCCCCAAGGTTTGGGCTCCCCCTGATGGCTACAGACAGTCACTACACTTGGGGGAGGGGGGGGCAGAAACAAGGAACCACATCAGCCAGATGAACTCCAAGCAGCAGGCAGGAGGCCCAGCATAATATGCTGTGGTGTTTACAAAGGGACCAGCTTCCAGGTGTGGGGCCGCATAGGTGATAACAAGCCGGGGGGGGGGGGCATTGGGGGGGGGGCTTGCCCTGGATCCACCCCATGTCGGACCCCTGCCATGCTGCTCCAGGCCCAATGCCGGCTGTGCCAACGAGCCGCATTTAAATCCTACAGCCTCTCTCTCGCACTCGTTTTTTTTGTGTGTGTGTGTTTTTTTTTTTTTTTGTTGACTGCAAAAATCAATTAAAAGGGTCCTAAAGCTGTCAGGCTGGGATATGATAGCGGCAGACTGCGGCACAGCGCCGCGGCACTGACATCTGTAAGTGTCAGTCAGGAGATAAATCAGACGGGGGCGGGCCGGGGGCTGGCGGCTGCCTGGGGGCGGCACTCTGCTGACAGGCTGACTGATTCCCATTCATACTCATTCTGGGCACTGTCATGCCAACGCACCGGGGCTACGGGCGGCTTTTTTACGGCTGTCAGCGCGCCTTTGCCGCTGCCTCTAATCGGCCTTCCAGAAAAAAACACAGGGAAACATTCACCCCCAAGATGAAGTTAAAACTCGCACCCTGATCAGCGCGCTCTGCTACTCTACAATCATGGTAATTCAATATCCGGGTGGGCCTCACTTCGGGCTTTACGGTTAATTATTCTGAATCGGGAATATTTCAGCTCGACTGACACTAAGTGGGAGAGCAAGAGAGACGTGCCTAAGACTAAGCTCCTGAAACAGACCTTGTTGAGCGTGAACGAAGCAGCCGAAAAGCAGGACATGAAATCACCGAGTATAGCGAGTGCTGATTCAGTTCAGCCGAAATTATCCTCTGTACTGTTTAATCACAAGGGGAAGGTGCGGCTTTACTGTGCACAGGACTGTGACTGTAGTGACGTCTGCAGCATACCGCCTGGATAATCGGCCCTTGTTGGTTTGAAGGAGGCGTGACCTCACCCTCCCCGGGCCCCAGGGGTTTTTTTGGAAATGCTGCCTGTTTATGACTCTTTGCGAGTATTTAGCTGCCCCCCCCCCCCCCCGACTGGATGTCTGATATATTGTCATTGTCGATAAGACTGAAAGCTCGGACAGCAGCGTGCACAGCGCGGCAGGACACACGTGTCACCCGTGATGGCCCAGAAATAGTGTGCTGTCCGTGTCCCAGAAGCCTGAGATGGCTGACACCTCGCTCTGCTCCTCAGTGCGGCGCCGGCACAGCGGCGGCATCCTAATTAACGGGGTGCACTCTGGATGTGGGGGAGGCATGCGTAGCGGCTTGCCTCGCCGGCATCGTGCCCCCCGGTTCCTTTTGAGGAACACCGCAAAATACAGGCCCAGAAAGCAGAGGCCCTGGCCGGAAAGGCGTCTAACCACTGGCCAGGCTGCTCTTCCCTCTGCCTGCCGGACACGAAGCGCCAGTCTCTCTTTGACTGATCAAGCCGTCTGAAAAAATGCCTGTCATACATGTGGCCCCATCCCGGGAGCGCAGGGGGGTATTTAAAGGGGCACCCACTTTGGGGGCTATTCAAAGGGACAGCTGCATCACACACCAGCATGGAGGGGAGGTATTGAAAGGAGCAGCCTCACCATGTCTCAGATCGGGGGTTATTTAAAGGGGTACCCACATTGGGAGGCATTTAAAGAGGTTTCTGCATCACATTCTGGATCGGGGGGTATTTAAAACGCATCATGCTTTGGATTCCTCTTCCCCCATCTCCTGCCTTTCCCTGTAATGTATTTACAATGATTAAATGTAATTTGTAATAAGCTCAGTTCTGACCCTCTGAGGCATCTCCTGGGCTGCCCCATCACGGCCGGGGCCTTTTCACCCCACACGTGCAGCACCCGGGTTACGTAAACGCAGCTATCCCAGAATAGTCGTATCATTCCGGCATCTGTGTGCATACTTACGCAAGGAGCACGCACAGGCAGCCTGGCCAGCACATTCAAATGAGTCACGCTCCACAAATTCACTGCCACTTTGAGAGACGATATTCTGCGGGGCTCAGAGCGCGTTTCCCGAAATAAACGTAACGTCCCAATGAGCATATGTTTGCTGGATCTCAGCAGAGCAGATTGGATTTATTTAAAGCTTTGCTGTGTGTTACACCAGCGAAATGCCGCGCGACTGCATGCGTTTGAGTGCATCGTAGCCAGCCAGACATGTGCTCGCCGATTGATTGCTGTCTTAATTGGGACGTGGCCTAATTATTGGCATGCGGCAGTTGATGTCTGAGCCCCGGGCCCCTCATCAATCGGCATCCTGTCCTCCGCTACAGAGGGAGCCACCGCAGTTCATTACTTCAGAGCCGGAGCCGATTTAAGGTTTCCTGCCCTTTTGAGCCCATCCTGGTCTAACCTTAGTCAGGAAGAGACGACGCAGGCCTGGGCATCACTGCCAGAGGGCGGTCGCAGGGAGGTGCCCGAGGCCTATGTTGTAAGCTGGAGTGGCCTGAAGGGCGGCGCTACAGGACCACAGCTCTGCACTCGCATATCTGCCGGTATTGGAGAATGACAGCTGTACAGCAAAATGTGCTTTAAACAAGCTTGTTTCGGTGGTACAAAGATTCAGTCAGAGATCCAATTTACTACCACTGTTCCTCATCAGTGTACTTACTGAGAGCCCAGTCTAAGCACCATGTCAGACCTGAAATGGGTCACCGTCCCTAAAGGAAGCTACAGACCAGCCTTTGAGCCCAAGTGCTAATGCTCTCGGCTCTCTGCGAACACAAAGCGGAAGTGATGAAAGCTAAGTGTATGCGTGCCTCTGCGTGGCCCCTGCGTGGCCCCTGCGTGGCCGTCACGCCACCCGCAGGACAGAGATTGTCAGATTGGGGGGGGCGAGTCGACCTGCAGGTTGTACCCCTCAGATGGCCACCGTCATCCCAGACTGGTGTAGCATGCCAGTTGTGCCTTCATGGTACATCCAGAGAGCCACAGCGCCTACCCCTCCATCCCAGCCCCCCCCGCCGCCACCCTGTATATAGTGGCCCACCGACGATGCTCCAGCGCTGTGCTGGAATGTCTGGCGGATGCTCGTTAAACGGCAACAGATGTTGACAAACAGATGACGGGGGACCATCCCTGCCAGCGATCCTGGG
>JAODKM010000042.1:1938418-1954893 GCA_026780845.1 Petrocephalus sullivani | reverse complement strand
CCCCTCCCCGGCCCCCTGGCCCCCCCGGCTGGCAAGCCCGGGAAAGGATAACGGTCACCTTCACTTTCCAAGGCTGCTCATCTCAAAGCCAGGCTGCTCGCTAAGCACTTCCCGGGACAGAGTATCACTCTAGAGGCAGAACATCTCCTCACATGCATATTAAAAGGCTATTAGCAGGTTTTATTGTAGCTACAGTCCAGGTGGATCCATCATTATGGAGTGCAGTCAGGGCTCTGCTGGAAACGGCACTGCAGATAGGGAAAAGCACTGTCATGGTAACCTTGTGCAGGGGTAGAGACGTGCTGGGAGAAAGCATACAGATGGACTAGTGCTACAAGGACCACTATCCAGGGACTGTTCCACCAGCCAGAAGAAAAGCTTGGGAGGGGAGTGCAGCTCCACAGCGATGATGGAGGAGATGGTGCCGGCTTCATAAATGTGGCGTGCAAACGAAAATCTCATATTTGGCTTCTTGATACACTATGAGAGAAATGCAGAGAAGAGAACCTCGCCTTGACTCACTCTGCCACAAGCTATCCCCTCTCTTCTTTTATTCCAAAGCTGCCCACCACTCCCTGTCCTCCTGTGTTGTGTCATGCTCAGAAAGTTTCCTCGCTTCTGGCCCACATCATCCTGAAATGCCTCCATCTCTTGTATACTCTTCAGTGTTACACACAAACTGTTCCCCCTTTTGCTCTGTGTCAGCCTTAAATGCCTCCACATCTGAATTCAGGGGCTGCATCCTTCTAAGGCTGCATTCAAAGAGCGAATGTGTCACAGAGCTGTCCTATTCCAAAGGCACCTTCAAATGTAGCCTAGAAGTACGTTGTTCTTTTGCCGAGATTTCCAAGATTCATTGCGCGGAGCTTTGAAGGACGCAACCGACAAAGGCTACATAGACGGTGTTCTTCAAAGGATACAGTCCCCGAATTCAGACACAGCGTGCCTCTTGTACACTCCTCAGTGTTACACTCAAATGGTTCCCCCTTCTGCTCTGCGTCACCCTCAAATGCCTCCACCTTTTGTACACTCCTCAGTGTTACACTCAAATGGTTCCCCCTTCTGCTCTGTGTCACCCTCAATTGCCTCTTCCTCATATTCAGTATTCAGTGTCACACTCAAATGGTTCCCCCTTCTGCTCTGCATCACCCTCAAATGTCTCCTCCTCCCGTTCCCTGTCAATCAGCTGTTAACAGCCTAGTTAGCCACACAAACCCCACACCATGTATACCTGTTTACCTTTTTGCTTCATTTTCGCTCTCTCGTTCCTCACATGGGAAAACTCTTTGCTTTCGCTGAGACGGGGAGTAGGTGCATCCCAGCCCGAGGCCTTTCAGCACGCGAGGCAGAACATTCTTGCTGCTGTTTGGTTTAATGAGCTTCTGCTTGGCCCACAGATGAATAATGCAACGAACGCTTTTGTGTATGTCCCGAAAACCTGCCCTCTTTGGCCGATGGCACGGCCATCCGGGCCAAGCTCGCCGGCTGAAGGCTGTTGAGTAAAAACCTCCCTGGTATCAGCAGAGGCCGTAATTGACAGTCGGGGGAATTTCGGCCTCTGAGTGTAGCGAAGTTCGGGAACAGCAGGCAGGTTTTACTCGCTTTTCCTACGGGCTTAAAAAAGCACCCAGGCAATTTCTCTGACTGTGTTTGCTTCAAGGGTTCATAAATTAACTTGCGACGGAGTGCCTCATTGTAGGTGTAACGAGCGTTTGACAGGAGACCAGCAAACACATGTGGGGGAACCAGGAGTGTCGGACCGGCTCAGACATCGGAGCTCGTTTTGCTCTCTCAGCCGCCTAGACCCGACACACGGCGGCAGGAGCATACTGGGTCAACACATGGCAGCTGACCCTCCTCCACCCCGGGCAGGCGGTTTAATCAGCTGCCAGTCCTCGTATTTCCTGCAACGATCATGCATCAGAAGACCAAAGCAAGGTGCTAGTGAAGCACACTGAACATCACAATCGTGCGGCTGTCAGGGAGCCAGCTAGGCATCATAAGCGTCACTAAGGCCCAGCTTTAGAGATGAGAGACCCACAATGTGCGTGACTTAGCTCTTAGCAAGTTAGCATTGGCAAAGTCACTACAGTACATCACAAAACATTGTAAGGAGCTAAGATCAGAAAAGCTATTCAAATCTAAGTCCCATGTGAAGGTTCCTATTTGAAAAGTGCAACATACAAGACATTCAGCATTGCCAAGAAACCACTGCCAAAGGATAGCTGATGAAGATGGAAAGTGGGTTATCGATGGACCATGAAGCCCTTGCCAATCTTCCTGCAGTCTAGAGCACTTCCAGGCATGGCTGAGTCTGAATCCATACATGTGATTGATGTCTTCTTCGATATGCTGGTATCAAACAGTCTGGCCCCTAATGTCTCTCTGTCCTCAGGCTGTTTCTGAACTGAGAAAAGGCTTTGTGTACAAGGAGAGTGCGACCAACCTAACTCTTTATATCAAGAGCTTTTCTCATTTGTTCTGAATCAGCCCCATCCCTGTTTGAACAGACTTAGATTAATCTGGCCATCATGCCCCCATGATTATCTGGGAAGATTCCTCCCTTCTGAGATTATAGACATAGACATCCTGAATCTGTTTGCGGTTCCCAGGAAGGCAGCTGAAATGTTTTTGCTGGAATGTGGCAGTACCTCGGTCACCATGCCACCTGTCTGTCATCTCTGGAATTGCACACCAGTGCCGGCAGTCTTTCCCTCTCATTGCTCAGCAGAACAGGCCATAACGGGCTCCCAGCCCACGTCTGCTGAAGGTGACAGACACCTTAAGGCATCTTTTTATATGCTTACAAGCCACCAGCATGCTTCGGTAGAATAAGACCAGAAGCAAACCTTTCAAAGGGATACACGCTATTGTTTGCTGGAACAATATAGTATTTATTTACAGTGTCCCACTTCATTCTTCATTCCATACATGTGGTATCAGGTACAATGTGGAAACGGTGCTGATCTGGGATGGTCCAGTTGAACCTCTCATCATGAAATCGTAATTTTGGCAATTCAGTCCACTCACTGATGCTTCGCACTGGGATTAGGAATGGGGACACATTTCTTCACTGCGTTCCAGACAGCAAGTGCTGCATCTAGTCTAAAAGGCAAATCTTGATTGATTAACATATAGGTGGGCCCCGGTTACATGGGCGGGCCTTGGACACATGGGTGGGCCCCAATCACCTGGGCAGGCCCCAGTCACATGGGTGGGTCTCAGTCATATGAGCGGGCCCCGGTTACATGGGTGGGCCTTGGACACATGGGCGGGCCCCAATCACATGGGCAGGCCCCAATCACATGGGCTGGTCCCAGTCACATGGGTGGGTCCTGGTTACATAGGCGGGCCTTGAACACATGGGCAGGCCCCAGTCACATGGGTGGGTCTCAGTCATATGAGCGGGTCCCGGTTACATGGGTGGGTCTCGGTCATTATGGGCGGGCCCCGGTTACATAGGCGGGCCCCAATCACATGGGTGGGTTCTGGTTACATAGGCGGGCCTTGGACACATGAGTGGGCCCAAATCACATTGGTGGGCCTGTATCACATGGGTGGGACTAGGTCATATGGGTGGGCCCTGGTCACATGGGCGGACCTTAGTAGTGGTGCCCACAGCTCATTAGGGATGCTGACCATTGCGGGGACAGTGAACCTACTCTGGTGACCAGGACCAGGGGTTTTCTGGGCAGCCCTATGACTGATTCACATGATTCACATGACATCTGCCTATCCGTGATGGGGGGGGGGGGTCCTGTCCGGGCCCCTGTGCCATAGGGACCCAGAACCTACGCGTCGCATCCAGACAGAAGATGATGGAAAAGGAGTGACGAGCCTCTTTGTCGCAGCTGAAGGGGGAATTTGTCTTGCGGTGTCACTGTTGTTGAACAGGACGGCAACGACAAAAATAAGGAAACACAATGTGCGGAGTTCGGTGGCCTCAAGCACAATGTGCAATTAGCAGCGCTGACCGTGCTCCAGTCAAGCGGGGTGGCTCATTCTGCACGGGAGACCCAGCGATGGTCTCATTCCTCCTGCGGCGGTGCGTGGGGACAAATCGCCGCTGCATTTCCTGCAAATCCTCCCCTCGCTTGTTGTTAAGAAACACTAATTAATAACAGTCTCGTGGAAGATTACAGTTTGCGAAAGAATCGACCTGTCTCTTTGATTAATTAGCCCGCGGCGGGATAACACGCGGTTTGGGGAGCGGGCCGCGCGGAGGCACTCCTGGGAACTGTTCCACAAGCAGCCCAATCGGCTCCGAGGCGGGAGCCTTTCCAGATTTAGCCAGGTGTGCCTGTAGCAGGTGCGGTGTGTGGATAAGGGGCTGGATTTCACGGCCACTCTCAGACGTCAGCTGGGCCCGTTCCTCAGAGACGGCGCAGAATGGCTTCCTCTCCTGCTGCCTCATCGATCTGCTAGTTACACTACAGGATGCGCGAACCGCTGAGCCCCCTGTATGGATGCGGGTTCGAAAGGCATCTCTTTCCATGAGAGAAGGTGGCGATAAGCCAAGACCCCCCAGTCTGTCTTTGCTCCTGTGGCTTTTATACCAAGCCAAAGGCTGCCATTTAATCGTGATTCACTCACGGCGTCGTCGTCGTCATGTTTGTATTGGCAGATGAGGAGCAGGATCGTGTCAGTTTATGCGTGGGCAGGCAATTGTGATAGCAGCCAGCCCGAAACAGACCATCAGCTGGAGAAACAGGCACGCCTGGCTTCTTTTATGTAGGCGTGTGTGTAACTGCCAGACAGAGATGGTGAGAAGGAGTCTCAAAATACTGTCCACCGGCAGCGCTGTGGGGCCACATCGGGACAGCTGTGACACTTAGTGAGCTAAACCGCACCTGTAAGCGATGCAGGCGACGTTAATGCCACATCTAGTCACAGGGGGTCAGCAGAGGAACGAGTTATCGGAGACTGTCGTAAGATGCAAGAAAGTCACGCAGACCTACAGCATTAATGTGTCTCTCACACAGTAATGGGCCATCCGGCAGATTGATGACTGGCGCCCAAAATAAGCTCACCCCAGGCACATCCATTCAGTCTTAGTCTGTACGGCAACCTCACATAAACCGAAGGTATCGGTGCGCTTCCCTCCGACCACTAGATGGCACTGTTTACCCACATTACATTAACCCAGGATCAGACTGTTGCTTTTTCTGAATTCCGATTATTATGAAATAGATTTAAATTGCACATGCGTCTCTCTATAAACTGTTCATATAAATAATGCATTCATCTCATTAACCCTCAGGTCTTGAATTGCAAGTGCATAATTTTACCTTACCATTGTTTGTTTAAGGGTGTCCATGGCCTTAAAGTTCAAGACATTTTTTCACAGTGAAAAAGCTCCAGTTTTAAGTAAACTCTGAGGTGATTAACTAAAAGATAAGGCTGATAAGGCTGATAAATGGCATCTATCTGACTGAGAAATGAGTGACTGGTCAGTAACATAACTGAGGTCTAAGATACCGTTCTCTACATGTGCTGATTGACTGAGCTTTTGATTTTTTGAGGATACTCATTGGAATTATGTTATGTGCCAAAGCCCCCCCCCAGCCTGGTTGTCAAGGAAATCTTGCTTACATCCCTGAATATCAACCACTTTGTCCCCCCCTCCCCCCTGCCACACACACACACCTGTGCTCCCTTTAGCCATCCCACACTGAGGGCAGCGTCTGCAGATGGTTGCCAGACCTTACCACCAGCTAACCCCCCCATGTTGCCATGGCAACTGACCCCCCCCCCACGCACAGTAATTTAGCCAATACCACACACAGTCATTGGGGCTAATTGAGTCTGTAATTGATTCAATAATGCTTGGGTTCAAAGGCAGCTATAAACAAACACAGTGCCCCCCCATGAGATTGGGCCGCATTTATCTCTCTGCATGTTTCCAAGCAGGAAACCGCTGCCCCTGAGTGCACAGATTAATGCATTTTTCCAATATGTTCATTAGTTCAGTCAGATCAAAACAACTGCAGAGCCAAAGCAGAAACATGGCCTTTGGTACTGACGCAGAAACATGGCCTTTGGTATTGACGCCAGCCTCGCTGGGTGGAAACCAAAAGGATCGCGGCATGTTAACGTCAGCCATGGGTCTGTCCAGGCTATGGGGGTGCCTTGCTTTCCTGCACCCCTCTCTGTAAGCCCACCTTTTTCCATCAGGGGAACCCTCCCCAGGCCTCTCCAGGTCATGTGGAGGGGAGAACGTAAGCTGGAATTCATGCTTTGATTGCTGTCTTTAAATGGGAATAACGTGCTGTCTTTAAATTCCCTGATAAGGTCTTTGAGATGAGTGGTTCTCAGGACAGGATATGCATCCCCGTACCCCACCCTGCATGGAGGGGTGTGGCCTTGTGACACCTGCTGTTATGATTGGAGGTTGCCCCATGTGGCTTCCTGCCTTGGTGTCATGGCGTTCTCCACAGATCCGCATGACCGCCAGCTCGAGGTTCCTCCCACGTTCCTGCCCCTGTTGGGCTCTAGGGGGCGGCGTGGGCCCAGCGTCACATACTAAACGTGCTGAGTCATTTATATGTGCCGTGTGACTGTGTGTGTGCGTCTCCACAGATAAGCCACTGTCCTTGGACACAATTACCATTATAGTGGTGTTAGATAACAGTTACTTTTATGAGAAATGACACACACACATGGTAGATAGTTCTATACATATTTGTGTTATATGGCTAGATATTTTACTGGAGCTAAATCAGGTTTAAATACCTCTCTCATTGGTGCTACACCAGTTCCTGTTCCTGCTGGACAGGCTACACCTCCTTAGCTGTCGTGGCTGTGGCTGGGTCAGGAGGCACAGGAACACAGTGACTGCAGACATCTAACTGTCACACCCTGTATCGTGTTCCTCTTTCTGGTGGTCCTCAGTCTCTTCAGCATTTAAAACACACAGCTATTTCTGCGGTAAAAAAATAAATTTGGAGAATATTTTTTTCCATCCCTCTGATTATCTTGAGTCCCCCCCACAGAGAGAGACGTTGACTGTGGGGGGTGTTTTTTTTTTTTGTTGCTCAAATTCTGCCAGTTAATGTTTCCATCTTTATAGACTAAGAAGCATCTTCACACCAAAGTAGCTCTCGGCCTTTAAAGCTGCAGCCACCTCCTCCCAGCTCCAAAGGACGTGCCTCTGTGTGGGAGCAGGGCCGCTGTGCAGGAGCAGGGCCTCTGTGCGAGAGCAGGGCCGCTGTGCGGGAGCAGGGCCTCTGTGCGAGAGCAGGACCGCTGTGCGGGAGCAGGGCCTCTGTCCGAGAGCAGGACCGCTGTGCGGGAGCAGGGCCTCTGTGCGGGAGGAGGGCCTCTGTGAGAGTGGATGGCCTCTGTGCGAGAGCAGGGCCGCTGTGCGAGAGCAGGGCCTCTGTGCGGGAGGAGGGCCTCTGTGCGGGAGCAGGGCCTCTGTGCGAGTGGAGGGCCGCTGTGCGGGAGGAGCGCCTCTGTGCGGGAGCAGGGCCTCTGTGCGAGTGGAGGGCCTCTGTGCGGGAGCAGGGCCTCTGTGTGGGAGGAGGGCCTCTGTGCGGGAGCAGGGCCTCTGTGCGGGAGGAGGGCCTCTGTGCGGGAGCAGGGCCACTGTGCGGGAGCAGGGCCACTGTGCGGGAGCAGGGCCTCTGTGCGAGTGGAGGGCCTCTGTGCGCGAGCAGGGCGAGTTCGTTACACCATCACCCCCGTGACCGAGCGTCCCTCGCTGTGCTAAAAGACTCACGCCATTGCCACATCTGAGAGCTTCTCCATTCAGCTGGAGGCGGCCTCACGCAGAAAGGACGCCGGCATCTTCTGCGGGAATCGACTCGCAACGCTGTAGTAGCGGCTGCGAACGAAGCTTCCATTTCCTGGCAATGATAAAGGCTCACATTACGGGCCTGTTATTAGGGCTCCTGTTTCTGAGTGTGTGGGTTTTTTTTTTCCAATTTCGGTTCAGCTGAGAGCCCCACCACTTTGTCACGGAAACGGTAATTCGCTGTGATGGCCTCTGAGCGTCAGAAAGGAAGCTGCCAAGGCTTACCCGTCTGTCTCTGCTTCCTGCCTGTGATCAGAAACCCGCATGGCTGTGAATTAGCTGCATGGCTTTACTCCTCTAGGTTTATTTGTTATATGTGAGGGTATAAACAGTGCTTTAGAGGCCTGGCTGGAAGCTAAATAACACTCAGAGTAATACGATGTTAATGAAGAGCCATAAATGGCGATAACGAACAGAGGGTGATGGATGCAAATGTATCAGATCACTTGGCCGTGACAGAATTACAGAAATATAGTGTTTGTGCGGGTAGGGGCACTGATCCCCCGCAGCTTTTAAGGGGCGCTTACTGATCCCAGGAATAAAAGTTAGTTATCTAACAAGCCTTTGAAATGCGGTTTGCTTCCTGGCAGACGAGACAGGCGGGTCGCAAATGGGCCTGAAACCTGCATCACACGGCCCCCAGGCCGCTCACACGGCCCCCAGGCGGCTCACATGGGACCCTGCTTCAATTATCTCCAACTTAACACCTCCCTTTGTGTGGCTACCCTCCCGTCTTGCCACCTATTCTTCCGCACAATTCCCTCCCCATTAAGTCAGGCCGCCGTTTAATTGCCAGGACGGGAAGAGCATGCCTGGAACGTGCACTGGCGGCCGTTATATAAGAGCCCCCCCGCCATGGGCTCTCGGAGCGATACGACTGCCGGAGGTAGATAGCCCCCGCATTGTTTTTGGCTAGACTGACGTCTGGAGCCGCTGTGCCCGGGAAGCTAATGACCAGCTGGCTCCGGCTGGCTCCTGTCTATTATAGCGTCCACGCGGCAGAGCGGCTTAGCGGCGAATCGGCGACCTCGCCTCGCGGCCCCCGGCGGCCATTTTCCCCGGGATCACTGCATCACTCGCGTTGTTTTATTCTAGTGCAGCCCGTTAGGACACGGCGGTGCCGAATCGCCATCCGTGATGCCCCGTGGCATGGCTATCGTGGGTGCAGTTTGCACACAGATGTTTGGAAATAAGATCAATTGGATGAAAAGCATCTGAAAAACACCGGCTGAGGGTCAGTGCTGACCTGGGGATTTCCAGTCAGACATCCGCACATATGGTGCTGAAAATGACCTTGAAGACACGCTGTGAGCTGGTCTTGCGGGCCTCCTGTAGGGCTTTAGCAAAGGGCCACAGGCACAGCGGCGCAAATCACACGCTTCCTGCCGGTCAAACAGATATTTCAGTGATGGACACCAAGGGTCCATCCTGTAGTCCAGAACTACAGAGGTCAATCACCAGCGGCATAAAATGCTGCCTGGCCTGCAACCATGTCCAATTAAACTTTACTACATCACAAAGACACGTACTTACCATATTTACAAGAAATTCTTTCAAAAGAACCATTGCAATCTGTTGTTTTCCCAGAATACATTGTGTTGGGACTGTGTCTTCAGTGTCTGCTAAGCTATATATTGTAGCAAGCAGGCACACACCAATATTTTTCAGGGGAACTTTGTAAACTCAGCCTGTGATTCTTTGTTTCATATGCTGCTTCATAGCGCCGTTTGGTCAGAAGTGCACAGAGGAAGCAGGCAAGTTCTTTTGTTCGCCACACAAGCCGAGATAGCAGCTTTATTGTGACACAGCAAAGATCCTTCTACAAGAGCAGAGCTTGTTCTTCTACACAGACTTGGCCCATTTCAGGAAAAATCCTCCAGCAGCTGTTGGGAGAGTGAATGATTCTGCACCCGAGATGCACAAGAAGCTTCAGACGTCGGGCAGCATGGACCTGCTCCTCAGAGGATGCTCCTCTCCCGGCTTTCAGATCCACGTCGAAGCTGCTTCCTGAGCTCCGCTGTCACGACGGAGATGTCACTTTCAGGCACAGGCAGACATTTCTCCAAATGATTGTCTTTGTTGACAAGGATGGTCGATCACAAGATTTCTCTACTTGAATCCATGCTCCTGGGTCAAAGTGTTTAAAAAAATGCACAGATGTTGGAGGTGAAACTCATACATAGTGTCTGAAAGCAAGTCTACTGGCTAGTATTTGGTATTGCTGTGGGCATCTGTTCTGAAATGCAAGGAAACGTCTCTGCGACCGTCCACCATCACACGCCTCCGCTGTTGTTTCGTGATCCGTGGTGTTCATAGGACTGTAAAACTCATAACTAAAAAGACAATAAAATGAAAAATCCCTTAATATCTTATGACAGAAAAATGAACATTCATTTGCAATAATAAAAAAAGTACATGCTCAACCTTTAAGGCTCCCTTTAAAGTTAATTCACTCCCGTTGTGAGTTTTCATAATGAGAGTCACACTTGCGGTCAGATCTCAGCTCTTCCGCTTCTCGTTTAACAGCCCTGACTGAATTTAGCATTTCATATTCCCCCCTTCCTGTGGGGGGGAAGCCATTGCCACTGATTGACAAACACTGGAAAAAAAGATCTGTTCCTAAAACTGCCTTCCATTGGCTGGTTCTGCAACGAATGCTCCATTGTAGCTATCCCGGGGCTCAGTACACCTGTCAACAGAACCAACAGGCCCAAACAGGCTGTCAAAGTGAGACACCCTGGGATTGGTCGAACAAACCATGCTAAGGAGCCGGCGGTTGAGGCAGAGACCGAGTCGGGCCTTCAGAGAATACAAATTAGAAGCCATGAGAATATAGAGCAGAGGTTTCCTTCTCGTAAAGGCCAAACACATCAACGTTTCCCGCCAGGGAGTCTGGACTTTGACACCATACAGCACCGAGTGATTCAAGAGTGACTGATTGGTCAGTGGCAATACTGAGCTGAGCGGGCCCCTGGTGTAAGGAGGGCCGGGCCCCCGGGGACGACGTGAGAGCCACGTTTGCTGATTTACACCTGCAGATTCGCTGGCATCGCCGACCACCCGAGGGTGCCGATCGCGTACGTGTGACGGGTGAGCAGTTATAGCAGAGTGCTTATGTGTGACGGGTCCGCGGTTACTCCGGCTAGGCCCACGCACGAGTCCCGAACACGTACGTGTAACAGGTGAGCGCTTACTCTGGCTGGGCCCACGTGCGAGTGCCGAACGCGTACACGTGACAGGTGAGCGCTTACTCTGGCTGAGCCCACGCACGAGTCCCGAACGTGTACGCGTGACGGGTGAGCGCTTACTCCGGCTAGGCCTACACGTGAGTGCCGAACGCGTACGCGTGACGGGTGAGCGCCCACTGGCTGGGCCCTGACGGCGTGTGAGTGCCGAACACGTACACGTGACAGGTGAGCGCTTACTCCGGCTGGGCCCTGACGGCATGTGAGTGCCGAACACGTACGCGTGACAGGTGAGCGCTTACTCCGGCTGGGCCCTGACAGCGTGTGAGTGCCGAACGCGTACGCGTGACAGGTGAGCGCTTACTCCGGCTGGGCCCTGACGGCATGTGAGTGCTGAACACGTACGCGTGACAGGTGAGCGCTTACTCTGGCTGGGCCCTGACGACGTGTGAGTGCCGAACGTGTACGCGTGACAGGTGAGCGCTTACTCCAGCTGGGCCCGCGTGCGAGTGCCGAACGCGTACGTGTGACAGGTGAGCGCTTACTCCGGCTGGGCCCTGACGCCGTGTGAGTGCCGAACACGTACGCGTGATGGGTGAGCGCTTACTCCGGCTGGGCCCTGGCGGCGTGTGAGTGCCGACCGCGTACATGTGACAGGTGAGCGCTTACTCCGGCTGGGCCCGCGCGCGAGGGCCTCTGTGTCCGAGCAAAGCTGACCCACCACCAATGGCTTCCTTAATTTCCTTCCTTTAGTCTGAGAGAAGTGCAGCCGGTATTTTTAATTGGTTAGAAATCCTCCCCTCTTCCATTTTAAAGCTTCCTTTGTGGCGTTTTCGCGACAGCTGTCGTGCCACTTTGATCACATGATCAAGCGCTTTGGATGATATTGACGGGGCAGCCCGGGTGTTTAGAAACGAACAGATCTGACACAGGGGCGGGGTGGGGGGGGGGGGGTTGTCTGATGCGAGAGGCACCGCCGCTTTAGAAACCTTCCTAAATACTTTTTTTTTTAAATTAAAATCCTGGTAGGACCAGCTGTAGTGCAGTAACACTTACACTTAATATTCTTTTGCAGGAGATAAGGAGAGATAATGTTTTACTTTGTTGTGCTGGTACGGCGTTGAAGTCCATTTTTTTCTGTTTAAAAGCCATCTGTGTATCCCACTCTCTAAATGCTAAAGGATGGCACGTGTTTGGTTGTTGCTGAGCCCTGGATGTGCTCACAGAGACCTGAAACTTACAGCCAAATGTTATGGAAGGTTCTGGAGTCACCACCCAAATCTATGTAAATGAGTGTTAAAGCAAAACAGACTGACGGCTGATCCGTTTGATCAGATACGAGAAAATGACTTCGCTGACAGTCTCTGTGAATATGGAGGTCTTCTCCCCTCTCCAAGCCGCGGGAAAGAGCGGCTGGCTTCTGCTCGTCTTTGTGGGTATTGGCATATATTCAGACAAGAATTGTTGTAGGTTAACAGGGCTCATTAATTTGCCCCGTCATTTAAGGCACTGTTTCAAGCAATGCTCATTAATTATTATTATTTCATAAATAGATTTTGTTCAAATTAATGAACTGTAACAATATCAGACATAAAGGTGTCGTGTGAGATTTATTCCATCACTGTCAGGGAGGATTAAAGAAGCCCTCGCTCTCAGAATAGCGCGATGCTTCCAGCCGTGACACTGTGCTGCTATATGCAGATTCCTTCCTCTCTAATTACATGGGTGCCACGGCCCTGCCCACACAGAGGAGCGTGGCCAATGAAACAGAGTCGTATTCAGCTTGGGCCCGACGGCGCTTTTAATGGGAAATGCTGGGTTTCTGGGCCAGAGATCGGCTCGTTCCTGCGTGTCGGCGAGGGAAAAGCAGCGACAGCGCCCTCCGGCATCGAGCGCTGCATGACGCTTCCGCTGGCAGAGTTGGAGCCCGTGGGCTGGAGTTGGCAGAGATGCCGGGAAAGTCTTTAAATTGAAGAGGTTCGAGTGTAAGAGTGCTGCAGGCTCTGCCCGTTGCCCAGGGCCAGGTGGACTGGGCCAGAGAACGATCCCTCATTAAACAGCAGCCCTGTCAGAATGTCTCCCTCAGCCCCAAGTCGTGGGCCTCTGTGGCTCCAGCGGGGTTTGGGAAGCCCCAGAGGCCCAAGACCAGCTATGAAACTCCACCTACAGATCCCCCTTGTCTTATGTCCATACATCCAATCAGAGTAAGTCCCTGCCCACCTGCTGGCACCTGATTGGGTGAGCACCAATCCCCACTGTGTCTGATGTCCTCCCTCAATGTGTTATAATACATCTTTGTGCCAGAGTGCTTCACAGTCTAGCAGTGTTTGGTGGCATCTGGCCACCTTTCTTCAGTCCTATCCAGACCTTTATAAGGCCTTTGTGCCCGAGATCGGAATGTCCCAGGATCAAATGCCAGCAAGACCCTTATCCCCCAACTGTACCAGGCACTGGATGCACTGCCTTCTCCAACGTGCACCTGAGGGCTCCTTTATTAACGGAACTATGGAGCCAGACCTTCAGTGACCCATCGAGTGGGAATATTGCCTGGAAGTGGAGGGCATGACGGCTGGATGAGACCCACAGTCGGAAGAGTAAGCCGTGTGACACGCTTCCTGTCGCTAATCATCGTTAGCTTAATTAGCTGTCAAACGCCGACACCTTCAAGGGGCTCTCGGGCCTTTCAGGTGGGATTTCGCGTCTTATTCCCCATCAGGCAATCACTCACATCAAATCACTTTAATCTTATCCAATGGGTCGTCCGCAAATGGCAGTCACTATGCAGGAACTCGCCGCCCTTGCTGTCACAATGGGGTTTTACTCTAGCCTCCAGCAAAATGTGTCCCTGCAGGTCCTCTTGGCACCTTAGTGACGCCATCGTGTGACTCTTTTCACCATTTTGAGCTGAGCAGGGCTCCACGACCAAACAAGCCCCAGGGATCCTGGAAATCAGTGCCTGCTAGTGAGAGTGGAGTGGCTCGCTCAGACGGCGAGGCTCATTATATTATATCACTCCTTAGCTGTCTTACCGCTCTGCTCTTCTCGCTTTGGCCTGATTTCGATCTTGGCCATTGATTCCTGCTCTCATCCCTCCAGTGGCCCGTGGATATTGGCATACAAACTTCCGCACCGGCCGATACCCGATCCTGAGGTTTCACTTAGCGGCACAAACGTACTGTCAGCGCTGGCTGAATATTAAGGGAATTTTTCTACACGAAAGGTCTCCTTTTCCTTGTTTACTTGCTCACTTGCGTGGCCCTTTGGGTTTCGTGCTGGCGAACAGTAGGGGGCAGTGGTGTTCCTTTGCTCGCTCTATCGATAAGCGAGAAAGAGGCAGTGTGGGGCTCCCTGACAAACACGAGGCAGTAAAGTGTTCGTTCAAGACTGTTTTCAAAGAACCGAAATGAGTAATTCAGTGAATAACGAAGGCTGCTCGTCATCCCCCTAAACACGTTTTAATTACCATTATGGGCTGGACTTGAAGAGGTAATCAGTCACATTAGACCGGTACAAACCTACCGTTTAGCAGCGGCCTCCCAGGTATGCGTGACGTAGCCTTGTGCACCATCCAGCGGCTAAGAATATCGAAGTGCGACTCATTAATCGAGGGCTTTCACACTCTTGCCCAGGCGCCTTGCTGATCTCTGGTCAGTCGCTCCGGTAACAATGACGGCTGCTCTCCAGCCACGAAGGCTGTGGCTCGCGGTGTGCTTCTCGGCCAAGGGACCTTTTCCTCGCATGTGCTGGCGTCCTCTTTCCGCGGATTTTTAAAAGAAGCATTAGGACTGATCCTTAATGAATGAGACTCAGCCCGCCGACCCGCCTCCGCACAAACGCGCTGCCTTCTCCAGTCTCCTTGCCACGTCCCGCCATCATCAGAGACGTAAACAGGGCAGGGATCGCCAGCAGGCCGTCCGGGCAGGTGCTGTTTTCGGGCCTACCGCTCTGTATTTTTCTGCCGGGGTTCTCTTCACGTGTCGGAGGCCTGCCATAGAAGTGCTGCCGTCACGCCGTATTACCGATCCTTACTTTTGGCTGGTAACGTCAGCTCCACTTTTCCTAGTTTCAAACGTGGCACATTTCCCCAGTTTTTTGCCGTGTGCTTGGAAGTAAAAGCCGGTCCGTCCGTGATTATTACCGGTAAGAGCTGGGAGTATAGCGCTGACGGGTGATGGGCCCGTGACAGCTGGCACGGCGGGACATCCTGGCTGGAACTGTAGGGTGCCGCCACGGGATGCCGTCATTCCCGCCTCCTCTGCTCTCGTATTCCGGTACTCGACTTCTCTTCGTTCTGTCGTATTAATTAATGGCCTAATTTTACACATCGAAGAATAGCAAAATGGCATCGCGGAAGCAGCCCCCCCCCACGCTCTGTGCACACGAGACCAGCTTTTAAATCGCCAATTGAATGGCACGCCTGCGACTTGCAGGCCCATCCCGCCACAGGAAACGGGGGACGGAATTTCCGGTCAACCACCGGCTCCGTTTCCACTGCTAATTGTTATGACGTTGCTGGAATACTTAAGGGATTTATTCGGGTAACTAGGCAACACTACATTTGTTTGGAGCGGCCACTTTATAGAGGTTTGAGCCATGGCTACCGATGGCTAAGCCCACAGTAGAACAGTTACTGTAGCCCTGGGTAAAACAGGAAAACTTGGTGTGTGTTAGGGTGTGGGGGACAGGCTATGGACAGGTTGGAGGGGGGGGATCTGGGGCCTATTTCAATAAGTAGTGCTGGGGAAACCATGGATAGGGTGCCAGCCAACTGCAGGACACATATATATGGTCACACAGTCATACTCTGTGGGCAATTTAGAGATGCCAATTAGCCTGCCTGCTTGAGGAAGCCCACGGCACATGAGGAGGACATGTAAAGGCCGTGCACACAGAGCCTGCAGTCTGCCTGCATGTATGACTGTATGCCCAGCGGCAGCAGGCAGCTCACAAACAGCACTAATGACGAAAATGGCAATGAAGAGTGTGTGGGTTTGTGTGGAAGTTATGGAAGTTATTCCCACTCACCCATGACGTGATTTTTTTCTCTTAAATTTCTCAGAGTGCAGATGATGGAGCAGATGATTCCTCAAAGGAATATTAGGAAATAAATAGTTACAAATTCATATTAATTGGCTGAGTCTAATTGGCTGGGGGTGTCACTCTGATTGGCTGGAGGTGTAACTCTGATTGGGTGGGGGTGTCACAGTGATTGGCTGAGGGTGTATTCACAGATGGGGGGTTCACCCAGTGATGCGATTCCCATAGCTATCGGTCACTTGGAGGCAAGTTATCAAACAAGATGGCTGCCCCCAGTGTACCAGTCTCGCCTATCATCAAACAAAATGGCTGCCCACAGTGTATCAGCCTTGCCTATCATCAAACAAGATGGCTGCCCGCAGTGCACCAGCCTCTCATGTCATCAAACAAGATGGCTGCCCCCAGTGTACCAGTCTCGCCTATCATCAAACAAAATGGCTGCCCACAGTGTATCAGCC
>JAODKM010000042.1:1907222-1923480 GCA_026780845.1 Petrocephalus sullivani | reverse complement strand
CTACAGAAAAGAAGGTAGGAAGTGTCCGGCTGTAAATTTGCCAAAGCTGACAAGATTCTTGACCACAAACTTGATTAGGATGCAGCAGATGTTACAAAGACGAATGGCAGTTTGCGGAGGGGGGGGGCCATAGCCCGCAGGCATTCATCCGGGCCTGAGGCGCGATATGGATCCGCTCAGTTTCATTCCACACTGTCCCTAATTTTAGGCATGGCAGAACCCGCGTACCAACAAGGTGAGCATGTCGAGGCGCTTCGCAGGCGTGTGCGGGGATGAAGTGCGGATCGTGTGTGGCGGAGCTGAAGATGGGTGATTACATGCAGGAATACAGCTGTAACCTTAAAAACACATGGCTGAGCATGGCGCTCTTTATTACAGACACAAATCCACTGTCTCCGATTTGCATGCGTGAAGGTTGATGATGCCTAAGCTAATGACACAGACCAATAATGGCTACAAAGTCTTTAACTCAGCTGCAAGTTGCCAAAATTGAAATAAACCACGAATACAGGTGATTCCCATTGGAATGGAATGCTGCTTTTCTGTCTAAAAAATTTGCTATGCTCGTGTAACGTACAAGATGCGGAGCAACACTCTTCAGCTGCATTGCCAGCGCTTCCTGGCATGCCTGCTGCTCTGGAGACCACCCCTAGGTGGCGATATGACCAAAAAGGTGGCCCACGTGTATATAGCAATATTCAGATTTAGAGGTCTGAATGTATGATTGTAGCTTGGATCTCTGTGAATTGAAGCAGAGGCCGACAAAGGATGACAGGCGAGTTATATAATATAAATTGAGAACTGAGTGGATGGTGGAGCCTTTAATCAGACTTGCAGTAGAGCCTGCCCAGCTGCAGCTGGAGGGCTATCCTGACGTGGTAAGGAGGTATGCAGAGAGGGAGGGTGGTCGCTTTAGTTCGGCACTCCAGAGAAAGGCCAGCGGAGGCCTTAGGGGCCCGGTGTCGTACGAGAGCGTATTCACGGTGCGCAGCCATCTGACTGGTGCCCCATCACAGAGCCGTCAAAAATGCAGGCGTCCCTATAACAAAACTACTCTGGTAAACAGTGGCACGCTGTTAGAGCCCGCGGTGACATGGGCACCAGTGACTGCGAAAATGCTAACAGGCCGATAAAACAAAGCATTGCCTCAAGGTATCGTAACGCCGCACAAATGCCACATGGTGCTAGATCGCAATCATCTCCCCTGTAGAATCATCTCTTCCTCTGAAGGAAACACCTTGTGCCAAGTCGATAGATGATTAGCTAAAGACAGGAATGCGTGGTATGCGAGTTCGGCACCAGGGGGCAGTAGGGAGCACAATGGCCTTTGTGGGATTTTATTAGAGAAGCTAAAGCACCTGGTGATGTTGCTCAATGGGCAATTTGTCATTCTGTTGTCCGTTGTAGAGAGATAGAGAAAATAAAGCCAGTGAGGGGATCAGAGAAGCACGCACTGTCGCTCAGCGGCTGGGCTAACCCACCTGCCTTTTCCTGTGCTATCGATTCCCATAGAATAAGCATTCAATCCACCTGGAATCTCAAAGCCCCATTGCTTCCATCACTAATTACTTCTGTTCAACCTATTTCCAAGAGCACCTACATGGCCCTTAACGGGATCGATAAGGCTAAATCAGACCATTTTGACAATAGTGTGATTGTGATGCACGTCTCAGTAAGGCCCGGCTGAGCCTGACGGCTGTCTGGGCCGGGGACCAGGGGCCGGATCCCCCTGGGAGAGCCAGGAGATTGTCACCATCAGCGGTTTGCGGACAGCATCCATCACCCGCAGCAGGGCCTGTCAGTGCCAGCAGAAGGCAGATCAGCTGGGCTCCACGAGGAGGTCTGCCTTTGCGTCTCATGTTTAGGGGCAGGTAAGGAGAGCGAGGACACTGGGGCCTGAATCTATATAGCTTTGTTACTGAGCCGAAACAAAGACTGAGGATAGAGGGGTGGGGCAGGAAGTGGATGGAGGATCCGGCTGCAGGCGTGCGGCGCCCTTGCAGGAGGTCTTTTGGCATGTCAGGGTAAGATACAAGAAAAAACTGCAGTCCCATTCCCAGAGTAACTGTCAGCCATTACCGTGTCTCGCACGGTTACTCAAGGCGTCAGGCTATTAGAGCGGGAATCTATTTCCGTTGATCTTGAGACCAGAGAAAGATAAAACTGTGGGATGTCGGCTGGTGGTTGACGTCACAGAACACGCATTAGGAAAGGTCACATGCTTGTGTTTCGGGGTGCGGAATGCCCTGTGTGCCCTGTACTAATGAGAATGACTGTTCTGTTTCGCAGCTCTATTGTCTGTGAGACACTTTTCTTGGTAGAGGTCCTTTACCCCCATCTATGGGTGTAGATTATTGGTGGAAAGTCATACCTAGAACCCCAATCCATATATCCACAATATTAACTGACTGCAATGGGGTTCCTGTAACAGAGCCCATTCATTAGTATCCCATTTCTAACGCTGTGCTTATCTCCCACTCAGAAACATCTCATCCTCATGGCATCCTTCTTCTGGAGTGTGGAGCTTTGCCACTGCGAGTCATCGCCGTCCCGATGGCAGCCTAGCAACGAGCTTGTGGCCTTCACATCTCCTTGGAGGTGGCAGCCAGCGGCAACTGTAGGTGGCGAGATGGACCACCGACTATGGCTTTGTCATTATAACCAGAGATATTCTCATCAAAATTCCCAGAGGGCTCCTGCCTTTGTATCCATGTGCGGGAAGAAGGTGCAGCTGGCCGGCAATGGTAAGGAGCTTCTCCGCACGACCTGGACAGTGCAGATCAGCCGGAGCGAGCATCTCATTCGAAAATCATCAAACATAAAACTGGGCCTTTCATGAAAGCGCCGTCAGCTCAAAGACACACAGCAAAGCCACCTCTAACTCATACATCTGACACACTTCACCGAGAGCACGTCTCCGAAATCTCGCTTAATCCACCCAGCTGACTCTATTTAACCCTAACAACCTAATTAGTGCAAATGAGGTCAGCTGGATTTCATTACCTTGAGGTAACGGGAAACATAGTGCTGCCGCTCAGTTGTCATGGCGATGTGAGAGATCGCCCCGGCGGGCTGGTGAGAAGTATGCACTGCATTTCTCGTATTTAGCTTGAAATTGGGACCGCTCGATGAACAGAAGAGCCCGCCCTTTGGGAATACTGGCCTGAGTGCCGCCGTTAGCAACGGCCTTGCAAACTTGAAAGGTTTACTGGCTAGTTTGTTTCACCAAGTGCCAAGTTACTTAGCTCCTTAGTGCTGAAGGATACCCTTGAATACACAGTCCCGAGGAATCCCATCCTTTTTCGAACCAAATTTGGCTGTTTAATTGAGTCCATTGAAAGAGAATCGGGGGTGCGGCATCTAAAGGGCATCCGATGAAAGAATTCAAAGAGGCAAGAGAGTGGGCAGGAGAGGGTCTGCCGGCGCCGTGCTATCATAGCACTGTTGGCACATTTCCGCTGCTATTGAACGGGCTGTTTTTGCTTTAGTGAGCCTCTCGAGAGCCACAGAGAGGGTGAAGGTACCAAAGTCGTACTACAAAGGAGGCTCAAAATGCTCCAGAGTGGTGTGGAGGGCTTTCTTTACAATTAGCCTGTGAGATTCCTACCCTGTGACACACAATTTCCCTGCGTGTTTAAAGAGGAATAAGCAGGCCTAGCTGACTAGCACTTGTCCGTATGGGCCCGTGGCTCTCTGCGTAAGAGGTGTACTAATGCAGCGCCCCGGTATCCCAGCATGGACCAGCCCCAGGGCCGCAGGGGCCTACGCCCTTCTCATGGTGGCCTTGGTGTGCTACATAAGACGCCCAAGCCGGTCCAAGTCTCACAGAAAAATGCTGCGGTCGGTTCCCGGCCACCGAGACTACTACCCATAACCATCAGCAGATGTGTTGAATTTAGCTACTTGTATCAAATACACAGATTGCTCGGAATATAGGTAGCTGCAAAGCGATATCTTGATGTCGGCATGAAATGGATTCAGAAAAACAGGTGCATAGTTTTCAAATAATACGGAAAAGTACTGCAAGAAAATGTGAGAGACAGACTATTCCTTAAGATGAAATGCTTCCCATGAGTGCCGGACAAATGGGACGTGTAAAACGGAGAGCCGCGGAATCGCGCCAGGGAGAGCAAATTTCCCGCGACGCGGTTCATATCGGCAGAGGAGCCTCGCGTTTCCGAGACGCCGTGGCCCGTGGCAGCCCAGGAGTAAGCTGTAAAACTCATCAGCCACGCAGGCGTCCGGCTCACGGCCGTTAAATTTAATCGCCATCCTCTTGATGCCTTGTCGCCGACTCAGCCGGGCTACGGGAAGTTGTTTTGGTTTTGTGGAGGGTGACGTGGAAGGCTGCCGCGCTCCACCTGATTAAGTCTGCGGCCTCTCTGCACGACTGCCGGGCCCGACTCATTTCCTACCATGGCTTCATCCTAAAAGTGCCTGCATTTTACAAGGATGCGGCACTGTTATTGTACTGACCTTGGAGAGGAATCATTGAAAACTCAATTAAACCGGCGATTAATTTCTCCACAGTCGAGGGCCTCGCGGTGAACAGGCCTCTTAGTATTCTGGAGGAGAAGGAGGTGTGAGTGCAGCGGGAAGCCCGCACGCCTCGACAGGGCAGGTACAAATGGGGGCGCTGAAGAACGGCGCTAGCTCTCCTCTAATTCTCCGCAGTCTCATTGCTTTTTGTAGGGCAGCTCGTAGGCTTAAATTCACCGTGTCACGCCTCAGGAGAGGTCTAGCTTTTGTTCCTGGTCTTGGGGGAGGCAACAACAGCCACAGAGAATAACACACTGGGTAAAGGTGTACAGTTATAAGCCTGTATAAATGGTAATATGTTTATGTTAATACCTATGTTTACACATCCAAATTCCAGCTCTCCTTACAACTGATTCTCCTGCATTTAGTGCCTTTCTGTTTCAGTTTAATAATGTAATACTTGTGCTTACTTACGCTTCTGGAGCACGGAGAACAGCTTTACTATAAAATGCTACTGAAGCCGGTGAATGTTAGCTCTGCTGCTGCCTGTAGACCATAATCCCATTAATTGATCAGTAGGGGGCAGCATGTTCCAGTCCACTTCCAGTTCCAGTTTTTGGTTTAATGCTCATATTGCTTGAAATTTTGAACTGGAGCATAATGTTTAAAAATTGCGAGTCACAGACATGCAGTGCAGGAGAGTGGGCCTCGAGAGTATTTCGGAAAACATAGAGTAGGGCACACACACAGTCCATGTATTTCAATCTTTATGGGGACACTCCATTCATTCCTATGGGCATAACCCTGATCCCAACTATGACAACTATGAGATTTTTTTGAGAGGTTTTTTTGATTGCAGACACAGATTTGTATGAAACTGAGGTTATCCTTGCAGGGACCGAAGAAATGTTTTTGTCGCAGGTTTTTATCACATTGTGGGGACACTGGGTCCCCACATTGTAAGAATTACAAAGCCACACACACACGCACACACACACTCTAAGATTCTCTAACCAGTTAACCACACATCAGGACAGAAATCAAGCCAACGTTGCCGCACACTGAAGCAACGCAGCAGCGGACTCTTAAACATGCCTTTCTTATTGTCAGTCACTCCTGTGTCCTTGTGCGCACTGATATTTTGATCCTGCCTGTATATTTCAGTGGAATTCCTGACTCCTTTTTTAAGACATATTGACAGCTACTCTGTCAAAACACACTGTCCTAGCCGCCCTCATTTCATCGGCTGCTCATGCGCATTCCCCAAAGGTCTGAATTTACCCAGTGTATCTGCGCTTACGCGGAATGCAGCTCTAACTGGGGGCAATTAATGGGCTCTTATTACGTTTGGGAATGCAATTTAGACAGGAGCACAAATATCTAAAGATATTATTCAGCTGAGTGCTTACAACAGGAAACAGGAGGGCCAAGTGGCAGATTAAGCAGAGAGAAACATCCTTCCAAGCGGACGGTCTCTACGTTAGCTCCTCTCTGGCTTTCTGGACACGTCTTGGCTAAAAAAATCCAATAAAAGAGACCTTTAGGGGCATTTGATTCCTTTGACAGAAAACAATTCCAGAAACGTTATCTTGTTTTTACAAGGCAGTGGGGGGGAGGGTGTCCCATTCGTACTAGGCATCTCTCTTGAACCGCATGACAACACGCAATTCCATACATTTTTTATTTTCTGGATCTGAGAAGAGGGGTTCTGGAATTTTGGGTCTGACTTGGGTAGGACATCACCCTCAGGCTGGATGCACAAATCCCTGTATTTGACTGTTTTGTGGACAGCTTACATGTCAAGGTCAGTGTTTCTCCAGCAGGGCGGCGACCTACTTGAGGGGGCCCGTTTCCGCTTTTGACACGGCGAGACTCTGGAAGCCATGTCCCCACTGTGGGGTCTGCCAGGAGCCTTGGAGGAAAAAACGATTTATCAGTAACATAATGTGCCCCGTACACGTCCAGGTTTTTAAAAACATGAGGGTAATCAATGTTTTGGATATATGGAGCTTTGCAAAGTGCAGTCTTCCTCTTGCAGATATGGGGTGCATTGCCCGATACATGTGGGTGTTTATTAATTTTGGTTTGCATTGATTCTTTTTTTCATAGCCAGACTGTCTTCTATTTATACCCTGTTTTCTTTGCACTCGAGCCGTGCTGGTCAGCAGAAGATGAGTCACACCGAGCTACTTTGGCATATTGCAGCTCCATAACTGCCCGAGACCCAGTGCACAAGCACATCATTTAACAGAAGCCCTCGCTGGCGAGCTAGGAGGCCCGGAGTCATCTGGCTGATGCCAACTCACCAGGACCCATGATGCCCATCACTCCCAGGTCAGCCTCTGCAGCAGCCAGGACCCGCGAGCCATTCTAGTACACCCGCGTGGATCTCTGCAGCACCCAGGACCCGTGAGCCCGTCTAGTACACCCGCGTGGATCTCTGCAGCACCCAGGACCAGCGAGCCCGTCTAGTACACCTGCGTGGATCTCTGCAGCACCCATGACCCGCGAGCCTGTCTAGTACACCCACGTGGATCTCTGCAGCACCCAGGACCCGCGTGGATCTCTGCAGCACCCAGGACCCACGAGCCCATCTAGTACACCTGTGTGGATCTCTGAGGCAGCCTGGCATTCTGAGAAGCACTCATGAGAAATGCAGCTGAATGACACTGCATGCCCGTGACTGTGACCACAGTGGCCGCCCAAGCAAGTTCGGGTTTCCCCCAGAAAGGATAGCATGCCCGTCTCAAACAAAAACATGCCTGACCTATGAGCCTGGACAGTGTTCTCACCACGGTAACAGCATTTTACCGTCATACACATGTGCAGCTCAGACAGCTCCAAAGGCCCTGCACACAAACGTGTTGTCCTGAATCTGAATCCCTCAGCTGAGAGCAGGTATTATAATTAGCAGTGGAGAACGCTGGTGCGTTTCAGCATCGGCCACCGCGGGGATACCGCCATGAGAAACGTGAATCGCCGCGGCTGCAGCTGGCTGTAATGATAGAGCGATGCGAGAGGGAGGAATGTAAGGGAAAGGGGAGGTGAGCTGAAGGTGCGGGAGATTAATGGGGATGTTGAGTGACTGTGGGGTTTGGTTCGGCGGGTCCCGCTCTCACTCGGAGTATGGCCGTGTGCAGTTTGCTTAGTGGGAAAAAGAACACAAATGAGTCCCAGCGAGAGGCCTCGTCATCCGCTTGTTAGCTTACCGCCCACCCAGGCGGACCATCCCAAGGGATGCTGGGCCTTCTCTTCCATGCAACACAGGGGTGGCGTCGCTTTTTCTGGAGGAGCCGCTTCCTGCCCCCGCCCCAAGAAGACTAAGCAAATAGCTAGTGAGTCAGAACATCACAGCTATCCAACTTCACATCTTAAATATTAAGTGCAGTGACTTATTGGGGCCAATAGGGGGTCCCATGCAAATGGACGTTTTGGGTGATGATTAACAACACTGCTGGTGCCACATGACCGAGAGCCACAATCCTGCTTAATAGCCTATACATCGGCTTTAGCTCAGTGCTCGCTCGTTTGTGGGCGTCAGCCTCCACTGCCAGGTCTCCCTGCCCCCCCATTCCGCATGGTTTAGTCTGCCTGAGGCATTAACATCCTACTCTGAACAGCATCCCTGTCCCTTAGCCACATTTTAGGGGCGTGTTGTGTACCGGGAGGTTACCTGGCAAACACATACGTGCCGGAATGTGCCAGAAGCTCCAGGTGCTTCCTTGCTGCACTTGTCAGGCCAGTGGAGGGGATCCCTGAACACAGAATGATGTCCGGCAGAATCCCGGAAAGTCTCGGGCGGTTGTGCCCTTAGTCAGCCATGATGGTGTCCTGCTTCCCACCATTTTTTCTCCTGGATCCCTCTTTGGCATTTTGTTTAGCGCTGCTGTGCTTCTTCCAGGTTCATCACGTTCCCTTTTTAAATCCTCGTTGACTGAATCAGGTGCGGCATCATTTTCTGCTGTTATGAGTTCTGGGAAGGTGCCATATAAAACAATCATGCTGGTTTGGGTTTATTCACAGCGTGTACCGCACACCCCGTTTCAAATTATGGGGACCCTCACATGGGGAGTTTCTGCTTCTAACAGGAAAATATTAATATCTGCATGATACATGATGGCGACCCGTTCCTGACTGTGGCACTGCCGCGCCAATGCACTAGAGTGCTTTATGCTGGGACAGTATTATTTTCCATCATGCAATGGGCTGTGACCCTGGTGACCCATGACTTGGAGCCCCTGGCGCACAGTGACACACTTTCCTTAGCAGCTGTGGTCCTGCAGCTTCTCTGGGTATCTTTCAGACTGGTGGCCCACCCGCTTGAGCTGGGTATACGGTGATATGGTTGGATTGCCAGTGCATGGCCCCTAGATGCTTCAAGTGAAAAGAATTGTATAGGGGTATTACCTAAAGAAATTTGAATGTCAATAAGTTTCACCGCAGGTAAACCCTAGAGAGGCATAACCTCGATGACAAATTTCTGTTTGTATTTCTCTGGCAAGTCATATTCCCCACAGGAAGGTGTCGGCAGCGCTCACAGTCAGCAGGTCTCCATCTTGGACTTAAAGATCGGGGGGGTGGAGATCGGGCTGTTCACGGGTGTAAGAATGTGCTTCTCAGAACAAGCAAAAGTGGATCAAACGATGTCGTCCTCCTGCTGGGGAAAAGGGGTCCGGAATGCGGTAAGTGGCACAGCTGTGGTCGGGGGAAGTGAGAGCGAGCGAGTCGGAGCGAGCGAGTCGGAGCAAACGCGCCGCCACAGCCCCCGACGCCCGCCAACACCTGCCAACCTGGCTTCAGCCTGACGTCGGCTTCCTGCTTCATCTGAACTTTGCTTAGGAATGTCAAAGATTAAAAAAAACCTCAAAGCTTGTCTGTATTGGTGTGAAACTGGTCTGATTTTTGATATAAAATAGCGAGTGTGGGGCAGGCTTCGACGCGGGCCCTCCCACGGACGCTCCGACTTTGAATCGAGTAACTTGGACAGATGTGGATGCTGGTGTTTTCCTTTGATAATGGGGCTCAAACAACACAATCTTTGAGGAGCTGAGAGGCCTTCGTGTGACGACAACAAGCCTTTCATCCGAATCCAAAACCTCCCGCAGTCACCAAATTTATCTGTTTAACCTGCAAACAGGACTCTGAAGTACTCCCCACTCAAACGGGATGTTGGGGTGCCTTTGGACACCCGCACACTTCGGTAATAAGCAGGGAAAGTCTTTTGCTTTTATCTCTTTCGACTCAAACCGTCGGCTACATCCTGCATTAATTGATGCTTTGCTCATGTCTCCCATGAGGCAGTAGTTATCCTCAAATTTGATCAGGTCCATGAGGCAAGTGTCACAGAAAGCACGACAAAGTCATTTTGCATTTAGAGATGTTCTGTAGAAATAAATGCCTCTGTTGGTGGGTGGATGACGTCAGGAGAGACAGCATAGCAACCGAAAGCAAAATGAGGTTTTACTGGATGAAGTTGTTTTTGTTTTTTGGGCAATATAGGATGAACTGAAAGCTGACCCAGTATTTTTAAAGAAAGGCAAAGAGGATTCAAGTATCGACCCCAAAAGCAGTTGGCTCTTCTACGGTCTGGCCAAAGGGGTGTGCCTTTGGAGTAATACCCACAGACTAACTGGAGAACAGAATGTGTGCCAGTGTTTATGAGGAGATTCTGTGGACTCTGTGGATTCCTTGTGGGGAAGGCTATGCATGGAATGTGACGGATGAAAAGAGATTCGAAGTGACAACTGCCAGGGTGGCCCTCGAGGTTGCTGCAGTTCCACAAGATGACAAACTGGGCGGAGTCAAGCCCAGTGAGATTTGAGAGCACTTGATTGGCTGACGATCAAGGTCATTGATAAACATGGACACGCGTGGCCGAAACATTCCAGCGCAATGGGTAACACACGCACAGATGAAGCAGAACTTGCCAACGTCAACAGCAAGGCTGACGCTAACACGTCTGATACATTGTTTGTGTTAATAAATGCGACGTTTATCACAACACGGCAAATGTCAGCGTCTGTGCCATCAGGCTTCTTTATGCCAAACACGCTTAATAAATGATGCGGCTGAGCCTAATTAGACCCTTTTAAATGAGATATTTCTTCTGTGACGTGGGACTGTTCTCATGCCGCGCTGCACGTTCTTCACAGATTCCCGGTGATAAATGAAAACGTTTCGCCGGCTTCTTTTTGTGACGCATCTGTTCCTCACCCGGCATGTTAAATTCATCTCTGCTGCCACCTGAAAACATTTTCTTTAAATGTATATGGAGACACTTGGTTTTTTCTTCCGAGTGCAGGACGGGAAGTCTTTAATTCCTTGCAATCTCAATGCCAAAAACAAGTAATTTGGGGTCATGGGGTCGGCCATTGCTCCAGTGAACCCTGGAACTGTAATAGATTGAGGTGTCAAGGCTGCTGCTGGGGCCAGGTGACCCGATATCTCGATACCCATTAATTAAGCTGTAGGCATTAGAGATCTGGGCTGCGGACCGATCAGATAAAGGATTCCACATGGGCTTTAAATGCCCTTGATAACAGAAGTGCCCGGGCAGATAACGATCAAAGGAAAGCTCCAATAAAACATCTCCAATATAAGATTTAGCTGGCAGAAGGCAGCCTGGAAAAGGGCCTTCATGTGGCAAAGCACTGAGGAGGCGTCTTTCATTAAAGCCGCATCACAGAAACCTTGACGGCCTTTCTGAATTTATGTCAGCACCACGGAGCACCTGGATCGCTAAGACCCACTTTAACCGTCCATTTGGCGAGCACAGAAGAACTGTTATAAAAAGAGGCCCTTTATTAAAGCTTGGAGTCTCTCGCTCGTCCGCCGGATCTCGTGCCGGGGTGGCCCTCGCCGTCCCTGACCTCTGCCACTCCGTCAGCCATCCGCCGCGCTTCTTTCTGCAGTCACGACTGGCATGAAAGGGCTCCGCGCCCATCGTTAATAAACGCCAGCCCTTCCCATAACTCTCCCGAACGTTTCTGTGTCGGCCGTTCGCACCCTGCGGTTGGCTAATGGAGCTGGCTGTGCCATCGGGTCCATCTGATACGGAAAGCCACTTTGGTTATCCGACCTCTCTCGGAATCTTAACGGATTGTCAGGCAGCCAATCAGATTGTTCAGTGGGAGAGTGGGCCCTCCTCATTCATTGGCTCCTTTCCCTTACCTCCCCTCTATTGAAACCTGTTTCTGCACATTTTTTTTGCCAACTTCCCTGATCCTACCTACAAGATAGTGGGCCTGAAAAGCATGTAGGTGAGGCCCCCTTGTTTTTATTCTGGCACTGGAAGCCCAGACCTGGCCATAAACAAGGACAAAAATGTCCCTTCAAAGTCATTGCTTTCAGGCAATCTTGCGGCAGTGTGTTGCTGACGGCACTCCATAAGCTGAACATGGCATTAGGGGAAAAGTATAACTTAGCGATAGTTGGCACTTTTCTGGGCCACGTAGGATGGCAGTCACCTTCCCGGGTCATTGGTGCCGAGATGCGCTGATGCCACACAGAGAGGCCCAGAGACACGAATGTCCCGTGCAGCACTGCGAAACTGGGTCAGCGCCTTCCCCAAACCACCCAAAGACAAGCCGGCGCATGATGAACGAGCACTAATCTTCGGAGACAGAGACGAAGATGGAGAGATCACGGATGAGTGTTTTCTGCAGATTACGCCCTGCCTGGCACATGCCTCTGTCTGCCGTCACGAGCTTGTGAGCCCGCGCTCTTTTGCGTTCGAATATTTACTGAAGTGGTTTGACGGATGTCTTTGTCAAGAGTGAAAGCCGGAGTTAAATGGGGGCTACGATCACATGACCCCCCCCCCATGTAAAACCCTAGCACATGGCCTGCAATAGGTAACACGCCCTGCGGCCTTCTTACGTTGGGTTTGCACCTGTGCAGGGACAATTTGCTTCCCGGCCGCTGCGTCTCCATTACAGAGGTTTCCCAAAGAAAACATTTCCCGGGGAATGGGGAGGGGGTGTGACTGCGGGGTCAAACAGCCAGGCAGTGCACTGGAGCAGCAAATTAAAAAGGGGGCACGGGTGGATTTATGGCATGTTGGTGGCTAACAAGCCTCGACATATGACGGCAGACGCATGCAAAGCGTTGGTTATTAGCTGCACGTACAGTTCATAATGAATTCCACCAGTGTGGCTCAGCCCTCAGCCTGTGACAGCTGGGTCTCCGGGGCAACAGCATTATTGGGATGTCCCAAGATGGATCCTTTTCCCCATATCAGCCCTTAAACTTTATTTATGGTCTCACTGTGAGAGCCAATGTGCAGCTGAGAGGGCATAGGCAGGCTTTTATTTCCTATTGTAATTGTTCCTAGCTGTAATACAGAAATCGATTCAGCCCACGCTGTAGGCGTCACACATGGGAATGACGCCATCGAGGCCCTCGAGGTTAATATGCATCCATGAACCCTGCACCGAGTACAAACTTAAAGTTGTTGTGTTTCTGCTCTAGCCAGGCGATATAATGCTGTTTCGTATGCAGTCAACACAGAGAGCCATACATAAAGCTTGAAATGTGTGACCAGAAGCTTGATCTAACCAGCTAACCGTGTTCATCCCCCTACAGAGTACTCATCCTCACTGAGACCAGCTGACTGTGTTCATCCCCTACAGAGTACTCATCCTCAGTGAGACCAGCTGACTGTGTTCATCCCCCTACAGAGTACTCATCCTCAGTGAGATCAGCTGACTGTGTTCATCCCCCTACAGAGTACTCATCCTCAGTGAGACCAGCTGACCGTGTTCATCTTCTATGGAGTACTCATCCTCACTGAGACCAGCGACTGTGTTCATCCCCTACAGAGTACTCATTCTCAATAAAGCCAGCAGGCTTTCATTAACTACTACGGTGCCTGAGGATGTGGGGGCTGGTGATCGGTCGCCATGGGAACCTCAAATCCAGCCCTGTGCTGCTGTTCCCCCCACCCCCCCCGGTAACATGTGACGCCGTGACATCATACTTTAAGCGTAGGTGAACTTTGTGAAAGCACTGTATGCGGTTTTCCTAATTTTCATGTGGGTTTCAGGAAGAGCACATATTCGAGGCCCGGAGGACCACACAAACGTAACATTTTAGTGTGATTTGGGCCGCGGACGTCAGCGGCCTGGCATCTGCAGTTCAGAGAGCAAATCTGCAGTACAGGCTCTGCGCGCTTTGGGTACCCATCCTGGGAGTGGCTCGGGAATGATGATGCTTCTCCCTGGGCTCCATTCCACCAGCTTCAGCTAGTGCTTCAAATCTCGGAGGGGAAAGAGATGTGAGGAATCTTTCTCAATCAGCATGGGCGGGTACTGTGGCTGGGACTGAGGGCCGGGAGCCGGGGCCCCCACAGCTGTACTCTATAAGTGCTCACTGTGAAATTCCGAAAGTAATTTGTACGAAATTGAATTTCCATTAAGATGAAATGAAAACAGAACTGGAGATTTTTTCCCGCCTCTGCACCTGACACCCCCCCACACAACTCCCCCCACCCACACAGACGGCAGATACAAACACAGCAGTGAAAAGCGCTTTATGGAAATCAGTGTCGTGCCAAATCCCATTTTACCATAAGGGCTCCATTTCATGAAACTTCACGGGGGCTGATAAGACTTTCATCACTGAGCCGGGGGCCCCATTTGGGGGGTGTCCGGGGCCATCCGTCAGAGTGCTGAGCTGGGGCCCCATTTGGGGGGTGTCCGGGGCCATCCGTCAGAGTGCTGACCTGGGGCCCCATTTGGGGCTCACGGGGGGTGTCCGGGGCCATCCGTCAGAATGGTCCTGGTCGGGCCGCCCACCGCTTGCAAATTTGCATAGCAAGGTCCTCGTTAAGCCGCTCGCGCTGCTCAGATTGTTTACTTAATTAACTCGCTACTCGGACATGTTTAGCATTTAAAAGTATATTTGAAAGTTGCAGACATTTCACTACCTGTCCAGGAATATCACATCGTGCTTCACTTAAGAATCTGGGGAGAAGTTTGAGTGCACAATAATAATGAAGTCATTTTAGTATGGAGGTAAGTTTGGGAGAAAAGCTCAGTGCACACACAACCCACTAGGGGTTCGAGACCTACATTACAGATGGCTGGCTGCCTGGGCACCACTGACTCACCAGCCTGTACCAACACAGCGGGCCACCAGATGGGCGATGACCTGAGGGCCGAAACAGGTCACAGGACAGCACGGAACTTTCTAGGAGGTGTCCTTTTCCTGGACCTAAGACGACAGGCAACCTTAAGCTAAACTTTCCCCCACCCCGTAGAGCTAATAATGTCTTTTAGAGAACTGAATTCCTGTTCTGCGTGGAGGAACACCTTCATGCAAATATAACGGACAGACGGTGGAAGAGTATGGTTTGCAGGGAGGCTTTTCACATTTAGCTTCACAGATTCCAGTGGCTTAATTCCTGCGTGGATGCAGCAAGTACGTGTAGATCTCAGATCATCCTCAGTAGGTATATGACAGATGCGGGGTACCGCGACCTCATTGCAGCTCCTGATGAGTGTCTTTTCTCCCGTCGTCTCTGCTCCACTAGTTGTTTCGGACCTGCTCCTCCAACCACCTGCGAGGAAGATGACATCCCTAGGGTCCATCACGTCCTTGGCAGCCATACCCTGGCGTCGTCCGAAGGTTAAAAAGATGCTACATCTCTGGATTTCTGTGTGCTTCCTAATTCAAAAATTTTTCGTGACCATCTAGTTTATTCTAAGACGCCGGGCCGGCTGCATGCATCCACATGTTTCTGCCGCTCTGAGGTTCATGTCGAGGCGTGTCATAATAAGGCCCACCTCTTTCCCACTGGCTTTCCCTGAGAGCGGTTATTGCACTGGATGACTCATCAGATACATAAATGTCCTTTTCAGACCTGATTATGAATATCTCTGTCCCTCCCACTCGTTTTATAATCTTACAAAGGCTCGCGCTGTTCGTTTTCCATCTGAAATGACAATTTTGTGGGTTGGAAACAAAGAGCCACTTTAAGACGTTTGTCCGAATCAGTTTCGATCGCGTCGGTCCTCCGTGTCCTTGGCCGCCTCTCCGTGCCGCGTTCAGCCTCGTCAGGGGACTCGTTGGGGATTAGCCGGCTTGGTTTTGGCCTCTGCCAAATGTCGCCAGGACTTCCCAACAATGCGCTCACTCCTCAGGCCTGACTTTTAAAGGTTACGCTTATTGATTATCCACAAGCGGCCCGTTCGTCT
Source organism: Petrocephalus sullivani (assembly GCA_026780845.1). Taxonomy (NCBI): domain Eukaryota; kingdom Metazoa; phylum Chordata; class Actinopteri; order Osteoglossiformes; family Mormyridae; genus Petrocephalus; species Petrocephalus sullivani. The sequence continues at coordinate 1,907,806 of JAODKM010000042.1, read as the reverse complement.
CTACTGTCACTGAAAGGAGGCCGTGCAGAATGGGGACCTTGAGGAGTTTGAGGAAGGAGCTAGAAGCTTCCCGCCAGTGGCACAAAGGCCCCGTGTGGCCCCGGAGGGCTGCTGCTGTGCGGTGCAGTCCATTACCACCCCCCTCCCATCGACGCAGCCGCAGACTCGATCGTTTTTCTGCAGCGAGTCACTTCCCCCCTAACTACACTGATGTGTCATCCTCCCTGCCGGGGGGCGCTGGTATGTCTGAGTCGGCCGGAGATAATCATCTCTAATTGGGTGATGTGTGATCATGCTGGGAGGCCTGGGGTGGTCCCAATAAGGTCAGCAGTTCAATGTTACCATGGGAGGCTAACATTTGCAGCAGGTGGGTGGGGCCATGTGTAAATGTTGGTTTGAATGCCAGTCGATGAAGGAGGTGCAGCTCGCAGAGGGGCCAGCCATGGCCCCGAGGTACACGGGTCCCGGAAGGCCCAGCAATGGCCCCGAGGTACACGGGTCCCGGAGGGCCCAGCAATGGCCCCGAGGTACACGGGTCCCGGAGGGCCCAGCAATGGCCCCGAGGTACACGGGTCCCGGAGGGC
>JAODKM010000042.1:1895548-1907122 GCA_026780845.1 Petrocephalus sullivani | reverse complement strand
CCAGCTATGGCCCCGAGGTACACGGGTCCCGGAGGGCCCAGCTATGGCCACGTCTCACGTGGCTTCAAACGCCCGCCCGGCTAGGTCTGACCACCTCCTCTCCCTCCTCAGCTCCTGTATGAAGGAACGTCGGCAGATTCGGGTCTGACGTCTCACATTCCCTGTGAGAGAAGGACACCTGGCTCCACAGAGTTGATCACTCAACACGGGAAGCGTCATTAATATCACCCAAACCACATGTCTGCTTGGACTCCCCTGTAATTTTCTCCGTCTACTGGCACGTCGTGGGTTGGACACAAATAAAGAAGAATGCTTGATAACAGCATCTCAGTCCTGCCAGGGACAGCGGGCACAGAGCGGGCCCTGACTGGGCTTACGCACAGCTGGTTCTCGCACGTCAGCCTGTGGCTGCTGCCCCCTGTGGATCTCTCAGATCCGCCTCCAATCGAATCGTCCATAAATCCTAATTGCAGCACTTTCCCCCTCCGTCTCGAGGATATGGCACCGTAATGGAACCTGGAGCTCAGATAAATTGTTATTACGGCGTCTAAACCTAGCACCGCCGAAAAATCAATGGTATAATCACCGGCAGGAGATGAAGCAAGGCCAACAGTGATTTATTCCCGGGTTTGCTGTTGTTTTCTTTTGAAGGCAGGACAGCAGTGACATACCTATCGCCCCGTTGCATTATTAAAGAGCGCACGTGAATTCATCTGCCTGTGCACTGGGACTGCTGTTCCTTCCGAGTGCACGCGTGCCTGATCTCCAGGCTCACCTTGAAAAACCTACGAAATGCTCCCTAAAAAATTCAAGACCCACAGCCATTTTCTTTTTCTGAGGAGGAAGAACTTTCTGGTTACTTTCTTTGTTGGGAACTGGCTGCATGGCGCGGGCGCTGTCGTCATCCCCTCGCCGTAATCCGGTTATAAACACTGCTGGGGGAAACAGTGGAGGAGGCCGTCAGCGAGACATTAATTAGGAGACTGTCAGGGACCGGAGGGGAAAAAGTCAGGCTCATCACGGAAGCCGAGCGCCGGGCGAGAAATACCTGTCTGGATGCTGCCAGGAGGAAGGGCCGGCTTTTACCGCGGACGGCCATGGCGTACCTCAAGGTCTAGTCAATGGTACCAGGTCAATTATTAAAAAGACAGTCAGCTGATCCACAGACAGGTTCCTGGTGCCTCTCCTGACAGTGCAGAGGGATGCAGTGAACACGATGTTCGGCACGAAACCCATCCACTGTGTGCGGCAGGAAGGAACTATCGAGAAAAGCGAGCAACGGCAGCAAATCCGTCGGAGTTGGAACATACAAAGCGCATTAAATCGCGTGCTTGTTGTGTGGTGTGACACTGCGCTCGGGATAAATGTCGGCATGTTGCTAAAAGGAATCTGGCAGTGACTGGAGCTGGATCACCAAGCGCAGGGCGGCATGACCCAGGCACCTCGCATATTCCCTTCCTTACTCGCAGCTTTCAGATGGTTTTTGACAAACGGCAAGCTGACTGGGAGGAAAATGGCGTGATGCATTGGACGTAAAACGCTTTTCAGCACAGTAATTATTCATCTCATTTGGCCCACGTCCTCCCGTAGGGTCATTGTTTCGAGATTTCTGTGGTGATGTGCCGGTTTATGGAGATTTCCGCAAGTAAAAGAAAAACACACAGCACCTCTCTGCAAAACAGGATCATAAGGGCGGGTCCCAAAATAGATCGTTTACACACACGCCACCCAGTCAGGTCGTATAACGCAAACATTACATCATGTTCTGTCACCATTCGGGTTACGGAGGGAGGTGGATCTCCCCCCATAACTCCGGAAACATGAATGTGTATCCCACACCTCACATGCTGACACGCCGGAATCTGCACTGGGATTTCATGGGTATCCGTTCCCTTTATTGAGTGATTAAGCCCAGCCAAAGTGCTGATAACTGGTTTTGAGACACACACCAGTCTGCACGGTATAAATGACTGAGGCATCACGCTGTGAATGTATCTCGTGGATGACGCTCGCATTTCAGCTCTGGCCGCCGTCCCGCAAAGTCCCCGAACTGCCATCGCTCTCCAGAATATGTGTCGGATAATCGTCTTCCGCGGCTGAGCTCACGGCGCTGTCACGCCGGCGCACAACCAGCCGCGCGCCTTTTACTCCCCGAGTTGCCTGAGGTGTAATATGCGAGTGTGGCAGAGGTTTCTGAGCAGCCCGGCCGGACGCGGGCCGAGCGGCCAAGGCGTGAGGCGCACTGATTACTGGCTGCTTGGATCGAAAAGGCCCCATATTTCTGACCTCTCACCATGACTGGTCTATTTTTTGGGGGGGAATTTTTGACCTGTGTAAAGAGGATGGCATTCCCGTCCCGTCCAGACCCAAGATTAAACAGCACCCATTAACATTTCCAATCCCTAGCATCGCTAAGATAGCCAGCCACCACTCCCTCGACTAATGAAATTTTTCGAGGTAAAATTGGAAACTGAATCAGAATGCTCTGCTTATTAAAAAGGTTTACACAAAAGGAGGCTTTTTTTCTGAGCACAAAATCACCATTTAACCTGAAATAATTTTACAAAACGTGCAGTCAGTAATTACCCCATAAACCAACAAGCAATTATGCAGACAACTGAAATGTTACTATGTCATTATGAAATGTTATTATGCTATGGATAGCACTGTAAAGTCATCACAAGCTGAATAAAACTGAATAAAAATGTTGGGGACTTTTACACAAACACACTACACATAAATAAATGAATGCGGCAATTAAAAGAGAAGCCAGTTATAATTAGTGCTTGTTTAAACTCATTTGTTGAAGTGGAGAGTGATTCAGAGTGGGATTTGTGGGAAAATATCAAAATGTCACCATAATAAAGAAAACCAGCAGTGTGAGCTTAGGATTCAGCTTATAGTGAAGGTCACATGACACCTTTCATTACTGGCAGGCAGTTATATGACATCATGGTTACGGCTTCAGAGTTTTCCATCTGTGGCTTTTTACAGTTCTCCAATATTACTGCACCTTACAGCATTCCTATATTACCCCACCTTACAGTTCTCCAATATTACTGTACCTTGCTTTGCTGGGGTGGGTTCGAGCCCCAGGCATGCTGGCCCGGTGTTTCCCTTGGAGTGGATAAATATGTCTGCCGTTATGCCTAAAAAAAAAGTTAAACCCAGAGCGATGGCTGTGGCCTTCAATGCACACTTGGATATATATTGAAAAGAACCTGAAAGCAGTGCAGCACTGTTCCCCCCCCCCCCCCGGACCCGAGCCCGGGTCCCGAAACCAGAGCCTGATGGATGGTCATGGTCCATGTAGTCTGAGATAAGATCTGTCCAGTGAGATGACGTTGGATCAGTCCTGGTTCTGCAGAGATCCTGCCCCTGCTGGAAGCATGACATTGGGGTGGATGGGGTTGGGCGGGGGGGGGCTGCCGATCCCACCGCGGTGCTGCGAGGAGAGTAACAGAGCTCCTCCTGAAAATGTACCCCACCTCCACGTTAATATCACCAGTGTTTATGCGGAAGAGGAGCTCTGAAACACAACAGCATCCATCAGCAGATTCGTCCGCAGCCCGTCCCTGATTAATTCCATAAACAAAACCCATATACAGAGTCATTACCAGCGCCCTAATTGGAGAGGCGATGCCTGCGATGGGCTGGGTCACATGTTATTTAGTCACATCAGACACTATAATGAGTATGGCTACGGAAGCACTGTCCTCCTCTGCAGGTCCTGGCCTGATTTAGTGTCTGATCCTGGGCAGTTCACCGAAGGTCACCGTTTCACACGCCCACTGTACCATTCGCTTATCGCCGACAGCTTTACCTCACAGCGGCCAATCGTTGGAGCGCCTTGTGCTGTAACCCGACTCCGATAGCAGTCTGGGTGAGGATGGGGGGGGGGGGGTAAGGGACCAAATGCCACCAGGATCCTGCCCTTATCCATATTCCGTATGGCTATGCTATTATCCTGCCCATATATGGTGCAGACAGTGTCTCACAAAAGGTTTTTGTCAAAAATCCCAAGTGGTAGATTAGTGTGTCTCTTAGGGTCGCATCGATTTATCCCATGTGTAAAAGTCATAGTTAAAACGTGTGAGTGCTTCCTAAGATCTGGCAATTTCAATAACCTTTAAGTGCCGGAAACAATAAATGATGAATACGTATGCTGGACGCTTCTGGAATTACCCCCCCCACACCACCACCTTCAATCCAGTGTCTGTCTAACGCTGTTACATCTATTTGTGTCTCACAGCAGTTTTTAATTAGCATAAGCACGGCACTGTCGACAGTGGGCTCTGAACCTCGATTCAGCAACGCCGCTTCAGAATAACACGAAAGGGGCCCTCTTTAACTGTCACTTTAGCTGCTAAGTGCAGCTTTCATGATGCCAATCTTTACTAATTAACAGGTTCTTCTCCAAGAAGAAATGTTCTGTTCCGCTTAGGTTGTTACTCAATTTCACTAAAGTACTGTGACCTGGTGGCAGATTCAAGCCTGAGAAGAGGGGAAATGCATGATAAACTGGCAAACTGGCTCCAGAATGCCAAATTGGCTCCAGAATGCCAAATTGGCGCCAGTATGCCACGCCAGCATGCAGGCATTGGATGAGCTAAGGCCTCCAGGAGGAATGAACCATTTCGGATTTGCAGTTTAATAATGTTAGACTGCCATACGTCCTCTTGCTTTCCATTTTAAGAGTATAAAGTATAAAGAGGTTGTGTCAGATGTTGGGGTCCATCGAGGGCTCGAAAGGTGATGTGTCCGTTTCACTGACGACTGGAAGCAAGCTGGGGACCCGATCACTGGCGCCGTGGCCCAACCTGCTGAGCCACAAACTGCCCCCATGTGTGGCATTTAGTGAATCATGTGGGGCCATATCTTTCCTTCTCCGGAATCCCACCAAACCATATCCAAACTGCTTACGAAAGAGTCCGCCTGTCCCAAGCCTCAAATTTCTCACCAAAAAGCTAATGCTCTTTTCAGAATTGGATGAGTATTGGCAGGGGGCAGAGTAGTGACAGCTCCTAATGGCCAGCTAATACGGCTTCCGTTCCTGCTTACAGACAGACCCTGCTCAGGGTCTCTTGCATGCGGCAGAGAAATTGGTCATACTTCACACCATGATGAGACTACAGCATCCAGTGAATATGAATATTGATTTATTCCGCCTTGCCTGCATTCTGACGTTTGACTGGTACAGTTAGGGGTGGGGTTAGGGTTAGACATTCAAAATGCCTGACAGATCTATCAGTATTCCTCTGCACAACACAAGTACCATAAAAAAGACATCTGAGAATGCAGGCCATGCTTTATATGTCATTATTTTTTATACGAATGGACAAAACAACAGTATCTTAGTGTCTTATTCTTGCTATAGACAAGTAATATCAAACGCAAGAATCAAAAAGGTATGACTAGTGTTATTTTGACAGCTTTTTTTATTATAGGAAGTCAGCTGTTTCCAGAGTTACACTCTCACAAGGGCCTTCGGATCAAAACGGTGCTCCATGAAACTCTGAGGATTTTCGTAAGTGGGAAGAGGAGGATTTATGCAAGGTAAGCTAAGGTATTACTCAGCTGGGTCTCCTAACTTCTCCCGTGCAACATGGGCTGAGCCAAGTAGCAATTAATGTCCCCTCACTCTGGGGGAGCAGCGGTCAGCCAGGGCGGCTTGTGCTGACGCGCACCTTAGATGGGCCTCCGAGTGATTGTGTGTGGAGGCAGCAGGGTTATGCCTCCACCCGCCGTGGCTGGATAGTCTCCAGCTTGGCTTTAGCATCCCGCCCTCTGCCATCATGCGGTGTCTCGGTGATCTGTGTGCAGGCGCCATGCCTACAGCTGTGCCGTAGTTTAACCTGCCGCTACAATGAAAAGCTTCAGTCTGTGTGCGATCAGGGGCCGATTTGTTGTTTCAGGTAACCCATTCAAAATGTCACTTAGGGGCCCCTGGCCAACCCAGTGTAGTGCCTCTGTCTGGACACCGGGGGCCTCCAAATCGCAGACTCACCCACCCCCCCCAAATCCCCTAGCAAATGTATGATTTTAGTGGTGGTAAACAGTGGCACTATGTGTGATCTGAATGAAGACACATCCCTTAACTGTGCAAGGGCCGTGCCACCCGCTAGCCAATCAAAAGCGGCACGTCGTTTGGCATGAATTTGACGTATGTTGTGCTCAGCGGCGGGGAACTGCGACATTGGGGAGAAAAATTTAAAGAGTCAGTGCCGAGTCTCCCCGCCCTGGCCACCTCAAATGCATGAATATTATAAGCTATTGATTCAGGGCTGGGGAGAATGGGAAAGTCTGCACGTTTAATATACCAGGCTGTACTTACCGCATCTTTCACGCGGGGAATGACTTTTGTAGATCCATTTGCAGTGAACACTATTTATTAGGCTGATATATTCCACATGGTTGGGAGGTATAAAAGTCCATCTGCGGAGACTCCGTGTCCAATTCGCTTCGGAACATCTCTAAAACATTTTGATGAGCGTGTAAATTCTGCTTTTTGAAGTTTCCGATCAGCGCTCCAAAGAGTCGTGCCCGGAAGATTCTAGATACTTCCGTTGCAAATGTGGAACATGTGTCCCACAGGTGGACGCCCCACCACACGGGGGCCATCTCGTTAATTCACATAGGGGAGGTCCCCGGTCCCCACCCCCCCCGACACATGCGTATGCATAATCATGGTTTTCTACCTGTGACACACAAAGCATTCCAGACCCATCAGGAGCTGTGGAATTTTGAGGGTCCAGGATCTAATGCTTTGTTATGCGGATTTGCACACTTTCGCTTAAGTTATGTCAATCCCACCAGCAGTTGACAAACCACTCTTATCTAACAGATTGGTGACTTAGGGGTTAGTACCTTAATTCTGTGTGTACTACATAATGCAGGCTCTGTGGTGTGTGGGGTGGTATTTGACATTGTAATTGTAAGTATTATATGCAGAGTTACAGAAATCTCCAGTATTGGATGGTCTTGCAGGACAGAGTAATGCACTTTGCGTGACAGGGGGTCCTGAGCCGCGCGGCGAGGCAGCCTGACATCTCCTCTGCCTTCAGCTTCTGTTTGGGCGCTGCTCCCCGCATCACCGGCTGTAACTCAGCCCACCCGCGTCGCCGCCTCGCTTCATAAATCTTTGCACTTTTTCTTCACACCTGAGTGTATTTTTATGGTTCGGTTCCATTATAGTCACAGAGGCTTGTCGGGCAGAGTCCTGCTAATTTTAAGTCACACTTCTGCTGACCACGCCCTTGTCTGGGTCTCAGCTGGCCTGAAGTCACCTATACCCCTTTCAGTCTTCATCAGACTGTAATTACCGCTCCGGTTGGCTCAACAGAACCTTACACTGCGGCAGGTTGGGGCACCAAACATGCTCGCGGGAGGGCAGAATGAAAAATTATTGGTCCAGAGGGATAACCAATCAGATTGCGCAAGGAAAACTCCCATGAGCACAAAATACTGGGTCATGACCTCAGACTTTGTTGAGGTGACCATGAGGAGGGGTCAGTACTGGTGCGAGAGAAAACAGGACGTGTCCCTATGGAGAAATAAGGAGTGAATCCATGCATCCATGCACCTTCAGGGCACTTTTCCTGCTGGGGGTCATGGTACGAAAATTCAGTGAGTAAAAATTTAATTTACTGCACGTCAGGTGACAAGTGAAGGTTAACGGGAATTGGGGGTTCTGGTCCATATGGAAATTTAATTTATCTTCTTCCGGCTGGACCCTTCAGGGGGGGCTGGGGCGGGGCTTCTGAGGCCAGTCACCTGAGAAATTCCTATTTTATATCCATGTTCTCTTATTTCTCCGGTCCCAAAAAAAACACGGAGCGGCTGCTTCTCAGTTCGCTGAAAGCTCCGTGAGAGAGGGGCCGTGGCCGAAAGTGACTGTCCCTCTACTGGGGACAGGAATACCACTGGATACCTTGCTGTCACATGTCCGTCTTGGTCCGCCTGCTTTGGGACATTTCAATTAAGAGGCCCGGCTCTGTTCACGGCCGAGAAGCTTCCGGGGAGGACTGGCCTGGCACGCACATCAGACTGCCACGATATTCTGCTCTCCTGTCTCCACATCTTCGGAATAAAGCTCGTTAATTTAAGATTAATGGGAGCATATCTAAACTATTCATGTGATCACAAGACCTTTCTTTTTCCCGTTAAATAATTAAGCAGAAGCAGCCCGGACACGGCAGTGCCTGCCTTCGGCTGACGGGCGTGTCTGGCCGGAGTGTCTCACGTTTGTCGCGTGGCGTCTCTCTCCTTCCCCAGTCGCCATTGTGCCGGCATCCCGACGGCAGCCTATTTATCTGGTGAAATATGCTTATAGCCGTGGCGTGCATCAGTGGATGGAAAAGGGGCCGTATTCTGGATCCACGCGGGTGGATTTGCTCGTGTTTGTATGGAAAAACCAATATTTATATGAGGCACGGATTCACGGTTTCAATCTAGGAGGGCTTGTAATGTAGGGCTTTATGCCCAGCCTTTATTTGTTACTTTCATCCTGGGTTTGTTTGTTGGACATGAAAGCCTATTACCGTGGCCCGGCTTTTATGGTTATGGCCCACGGCGCCGTGATGGAAATGAAACAGCGGCCCGGGCCCCGCAGGCGGCCATAACGCCGGATTAGGCGCCATCCATCAGCGGGCGCCGGCGAGGGGCATCGCTCATGTCTCCGCTCCCGTGTCCCGGCTGCTAATTGCGTCGGTATTCATGGCTGTTTATGTTCTCGCCAGGAATATCTCCCATGGGGCCGTGGGAGAGGGGCAGCAGCGGGCTGCTGGGTAGGCGAGGCGAGGCGAGACGAGGCGAGATGGAGGTGCTGGGAGGAGCTTCAGGGTCCAGCAGGATGCAGACCCAGCTTATAGTTCATCTACCCTTCCTCTCCCCATCTGAAGGCTTTTTGTTAGGAGCCAGTGAGAAGCGACGCCCCCCCCCCCCCCGCGCGCGCGCGTTAATACGAACGGCCCACAGAAGTCGCTTCAAAGTACTGGGCTGGTGTTGCCCCCCCAGTCAGTCAGCCGCGCATATGTGCCACGTTAATCCATCCAGGAGGATGCAGCGCTTTCGTTTTGTTTGATGTATTAAGGCTTAAACGTTCTCTTTCTGACATCTGATCCAAAAACAGTAGAAGCATAGTTGTGGAAGAAAATCAGCATGCTAAGACGATTAGCACGACATGTAATGTGCCGCGTGACGGAAAGACAGGGGGACATGGGGACACGGGGACATGGGGACACGGGGTTAGGGTTACCAGAGGGAGCCACGTCCCATGCAACGCGCATGCAAGCCAATTTCTGTTTTTTTTTTTATTATAAAAACATCAAAGGTGGCCTTATCTAAAAGGCTGAGAAGCTGTATGTTTTTAAATTAGCGTACAGTGATGAGCGTTTTGAGGAAGTGATTAAATTCATTATTAAGCATGGAGGATCTCCCCAGCTCTGACGGCTGTAAATCCACTGAAGCGTGCTCTAAAAATACTCAGGCAGCCTCGTCCTGGAGACTCGGAGACTCGCTCTCTGTCAGGCTCCTTCGCAGCGCCAGTGCAGACTAAGGATGCCTTCATACATAATTTGACCGACACGGGGGAAATTCCAGTCAGCATGGGCTGTGTGAAGGTTTCAGTAAGATGACTGAAATCAAAATAATTTCAATGGGGCTTATTGAAAATAGCTTTCCGTCTGAAACACGGTGAATTGTAGGGTTTTCATCCCGACATCTGACGATAAGAGCAGCAGCTTACCAAAGGTCTCTCCTATTTTTATTTTCAAATGCATCACAGAAACTTTATGATAAAAAAATCTGGCATGAAGAATTCACGCAAATCATATCTGTCTTTTATGCAGAATTCAGTGTGTTAGTAACAAATTGCAGAATTGTCCACCAGGCTAGCCGGTAATGGGGTCACACAGATAGACATGGGCAGACCCTCAATCTGTCCAATCAGGAGGTCCACCTGTAGGGTATAACCGCCCCCCCCCCGCCCCAGGCAGGGATTCAAGCTAGTAGCAGAGATGGGGAGGACACCTGCAACTGCAGCTACAAGTGTTCATATTGACACTATGAGCATTCATACTGACATTTAAGACTGTTGTGGCTGGTTACGGTTGGAAATCGTTTGTGTAAACTCCATGGGCTTTATGCTGGGGGGGTGGGGGGGTGGGCAGGGCCAGAGCCGGACGGCGTGGCCGTCTCCTGCATAACGGAGCGTTGGCAGCCGCCTGTCTCGGCTGCTCACCCACCCAATTTGCTCCTGTTGTCACGCAGCAGGATACAGTACAACTCGAGGTGAGAAGCAGGCAGCTGCCACCAGTCTATAAGCATGAGAATGACTCCCAATGACAGTGACAACCCTTGACAATGACCACCGCCTGACAATTACATTGGTGACAATGGCACTCAGTGACAATGACGAGCCAGGATGAGTTTGATTGACAGCCCCACCCTCTAAATCTCACCCAGGTATCTGAAAGGACTGTGAGTCGACTCTGTAAGGACCTCTCAGGTTCAACAGCTCAAGAAAACCCAGCTCCCAATTAGCAGGTCTCGCAGTACCTCCAAGGGGGTGCTGCTGTCTGGTGATGTGACCTCAACATGACCTTCTGAAGGAGTGGGAGGAAGGCAGACCCCCACCACATCCTGGGGCATCCTTCTCCCTGAGGTCAGTTTGTCCAATCACGTATCAGGATTCCACCACCACACACTGCTGGGCAGGGGGTTCCAAAGACAGGCCTGAACTTTGACCTGAACCTAGTCAGCTTTGGAAGGGGAGCAGTGCTGAGCTGGGCAGGGTGCCTCCCTGAGGACAGGGCGCTCGCACGTAATTCTTTAATACCCTCAAAACGCCAAAGAGTGTTCTCTCCCTTACCTGGATGGCTATTATTTCTGAAATATAGCTGCAGCAGCATCGAATCGGCTTGTTGTTATGGTACCTCAGATGCCAGTCTTTCTAAACTAGGATCCATAAATGCTAAAAATGTTTAAAAGATCAATACATGGTGAAGATGAGGGTGATCGTCATATAGCAGGGGGTCAACAGACCCCCCCATCGCCGCCAGGGTACGCGGGGATGTGTGATCGCTTTGAAGCTGCTCGCTGTCCGGCAGCTCCTGAGTGGAAGGTACAACCCCCCCCCCCACGGAAGCACAGCAGCGGGTGTAATTTCCACCGGGGGGAATTCGGCACAGGCGGTACGGCTGGCTCAGATGAGATCCCCGCCGTTCTAATTAGCCGTGGCCCGGACAGGGGCGCGGCTCGGTGGCGAGGTCGCAACCCACATTAGGCCGCTCGTTATGGCCGCAGAGAGGTCCTGCAGCCTGAGCCACTAATTGCAGTATGAGTCACATGTTCACTAATGAGGGAGAAACCTCTAATTTACTAATGAAGCGACAGGCAGGAGTGCGGGGAGGCCGGGGAGGGGGGGTACGCGTGGCTGTCACGTGATCCTGAGGAGTGCGGGGAGGCCGGGGAGGGGGGCCACGCGTGGCTGTCACGCTGTTATAATCCGAAAGAGCCGGAGAGTCGCATATTATCAAGTATATTTACCTTACGAGAGACTTTGAACCGACATGC
>JAODKM010000042.1:1884046-1894940 GCA_026780845.1 Petrocephalus sullivani | reverse complement strand
CCTGAGTTAACTCTTTGCCCCTCCCCCCCATGCTCCTCTGCTTGTAGTCTGGCCCTGCGGTCTTTTTTGTGGTGCTTGTTTTGTGGAGGGTGGGGTGGGGTGTTGGTGGGGGTGGGGGGTAGGGGTTAATGTCATTCCCTCTTTGTGCCGCACCGGGGTCCATAACATCAGACAGGGCATTAAATATAAATCTGAAGGCGTCCTTTTTGGGATGTCTGGATATAAAAGCGGGGGTGCGTGCCGGCGAGCCTCCTCTGAAGGAGCTGGCCGCGGCGGCTTTGGGGGCCCGGTCGGTGCCGCCGCTTCAGAGGGCCTCGCCTTCGGTGAGACTCGGCCTGGCGCTGCTACTGAGAGACAGACTAACAGCGGCTGAATTGAATATCAAAGCGAGGCTTTTCGGGGCAGGGTGGGGGGTGGCGGTGTGGTGCATAGCGAAGCACTCCAGTCTCTTCTCGGGTGCGTTTTGCATATATATAGCATAAGAAAGGTGCCAGGAGGACAAGTGGACGTTAGCCGGGGTCAGGCCTGCTGGGGGGGTCGTTATGCTGATACCAAATGGTAGCATATGCAGTGATGGGAGAACGTGGCCGTGGGCTGGTCCAGGGGTCCTGGGCACGGCTTGCGCCTGACCTAAAACTGCTCTGAACCCACTGCTCTGATGGCAATGATCTGGTCCTTCTGAGAAACCCTCCACAGGGGGTCTCGGGAGCTGTGATGTCAGTGCAGACACAGACCATCTTAATCTTCCAGAACAATTCAGGTTACTGGGCCTCTCAGACTTCTGATGGTTCCTGGCCCATGGGCTAAGGATGCATTTACTCTTGGCCCCAGGTGAAGAGCCTGTCTGACCATCGGCAGCTTAAAACTGCATAATATTCAGGTGAAAACAGAGAATTGCATTTATGTGCATTTATCAGGCATTTATGTGGCCACCTACGACTGGTATTATCTGGCTACTAGGGGTCCGAATGAAAAGACAGAGTTAATGGCAGCTCCAGTGTGTGTGTTACAACCTGCTGATTACCTGCAGCTTGTATAAAAATTTGCAAGTTATTCTCAGCCATCCTGCATTCATTACATTACACTAGAGTGCAAACAAGACAATTAGTATTCCTAATTCTTTTTTATTTTACTTCTTTTTTAAACACCCATTTTACCGCAGTAAGTACTCCTGGGACTCAAAGCGGCAGCCTTCAAGCTCATGTCTTTAAGGCACAGAGTTACCGCTTAAATGCTGAACCAACAGCTCAAGGATGCCCATGACCCACCCAGGTCTCTGCAGGCTGGCTCACTCCATAGCAAGATCATCTCGCAAACATTTTTTTCCTCTTGTTAGTCTGTTTCTTAATTCATCTCTAATCGGCCTCATCATCATTGCAATGCTGCCGCAGTGATTTGCGGGGCATGCTGATAAGGCGTAGCTCGCGTAAGTCCTTCCTTTGTGTTGTGCAGCAGCCCTGTGCATTGTGCCGTTGGCGGGTCTCTCGGGATTAATCTGGGATGTCTGCTCTCTTTGCCCCACTCTCTTACCCTGTGTTCAGCATATTAGGCTGACTTTTATGCTTTCCTTTCCTACAGATCCTTCTGGGGATCCGGTCAGGAGGAGGATATGACCCTTTGTTCTGTTTTGTTGAAATGGGATGGCTGTCCTTTTGGATAAACCTACAAGCAGGATTAAACTCTGCCCCTGTTATGGCTACAAGCAGGATTAAACTCCAGCCCTGTTAAGCCTACAAGCAGGATTAAGCTCCACCCCATTAAACCTACACATGGCATTAAACTCCACTCCATTAAACCTACACATGGCATTAAACTCCACTCCATTAAACCTACACATGGCATTAAACTCCGCTCCATTAAACCTACACATGGCATTACACTCCGCCCCATTAAACCTACACATGGCATTAAACTTCGCCCCCTTAAACTTACGCATGGCATTAAACTCTGCCCCCTTAAACCTACACATGGCATTAAACTCCGCCCCATTAAACCTACACATGGCATTAAACTCTGCCTTGTTAAACCTACAAGCAGGATTAAAATCTGCCCCATTAAAAATACACATTGGATTAAGCTCCACCCCCATTATAACTCTTCCCCTCTTATTTTCGGGATTGTTCCTCCCCATTTCTCTGGCTGCAGCAATGAATGCTGCTTGTTCACCTCATCTGAGATCGGAAGCCCCTTTTTAGGCACATTACTGGGTTCCTCTGTTACTCTACCAGACTGCAGCTTCATTGACCAAATGACCAGGTAGACTGTCGAGATGGACAGAGATCTACTGCTAATTCTACACCAAGCCATGTTTCCAAACTAAATCAGTGCAATTTTACTGCAGACTGAATGAATAAAGCACATATAAACAGCACCACCAGCCCCTCGACAATAAACCAAAGGTTAACCGCCGTGCGAGGCTGACTGAAACACCCACAAGGGCTCTATCACCGGGACAACACCGAAATCATTAAGCGGCGCCGCTATCCATCAGTCAGCCTGTAATATGTTTATATCTCATCATTACAGGAGAGGTGTGTTATTATGGGATATCGCAGGTCTTCGGCAATGAAAATAAAACGTGTCTCTCAGCTTATAAAACGGGGAAACGTTTCCCACGGACATTATGCAGGTGGTGGTGTCAGCTGGGCGGGTATGTGACACGGAGACCGTTCCTGTATGCCATCACCCAGATGGTTACTGTTTCCGTGTGGGAAAGTAGGACAGCAGCTCCCTGGGATAACAGTCAGCCTTCCCGGGTCTTATCCTGCCATCCTGCCTTTGAGGCAAAATGAGCGGTAATTTTACTGTGTTAATTGAATGAGAAATGGAGAAGAGCTGAACGTGGCACTCAGGGGGGTGAGATGACAATGCCTGAGCCAGTCACAGGTTTCGGCCATCATCTTCCATTCAGGCAGCTTCAAAACCACTTAAATTCTTTGTTTTGTTTCATTTGTAGAAATTTGTACAATCAATTCTGAATTAGCTGGACTTATAGAAATGGCAAGGTACAGGCACAGGTACAGGCACAGGTACAGGCACAGGTACAGGTGGCACAGGTACTGGTACAGGCACAGGTACTGTTACAGGCACAGGTACAGGCACAGGTACAGGTGGCACAGGTACTGGTACAGGCACAGGTACAGACACACGCACAGGTACTGTTACAGGCACAGGTACTGTTACAGGCACAGGTACAGGTGGCACAGGTACTGTTACAGGCACAGGTACTGTTACAGGCACAGGTACAGACACACGCACAGGTACTGGTACAGGCACAGGTACTGGTACAGGCACAGGTACTGTTACAGGCACAGGTACAGACACACGCACAGGTACTGGTACAGGCACAGGCACTGTTACAGGCACAGGTACAAACACACGCATAGGTACAGGTACAGGTACAGGTACTGGTACAGGATACGGATTGTAGCAAGAGGCCTTGCTGGTGCTTTCGGCTGGGCTGTGGTGACACCGTGATGGGCATGTTCACCGCGTCTTGCCTTTTTTGTCACGGTGTCAGCGCTGGATGGAGCCTGCCAGTTTGCCCTGCGAATCAGTGATGAACTATCAGACTCACACGTCAGCCGTTAATTTTTACTGCGACCAGCAGCAGACAGGACTGGAGTTTCGGCCCCTGCCGCCACTGCCACGCGGCACACCAGCGGGAGGTCCCGCCCACTTGCTGTTAGCGCATATCATCAGCCTATCAGCCGGGCTCCGGCATCACAGCGCCAGTGCAGGAGAACCCGTTATCTGTGCCTCCCATCAGGTGCTTAATTGTCGTTAATGGCAGAGATGTCCGCATCAGCTGACAGGGCAGGCTGCCCTTCTTTGCTGGAGGTAAGGCACCTCCAGGGACGAACACAAAGCTCCCTCCTAGTGCACTTACGCCATAATTATTCTATAATTTCTAGCTGCGAGCAGCTGCTTGTTTTGGTTGGAATAATAAAGATGATTACTTTGAAAACCTGAGGTAATGGGTGACAGAGGGCTCCCGGAAAGCTTTTCATAAAAAATAAGATAAAAAAACTCCTCTGTTGATGGACCATGGGGTTAAGCCAAAGGTTCTGACATCCATTCAGGAGACCCATGGCAGGGTCTGGGCTTGCTCTTGTTACAGCCTGGTGCAGGTTGCCCTGGCCCTAAGACACGGCAGCGGGGATGATGCACAGCAGACCTAGCGGCCAGCAGACCTCTGCTGCCCAAACTTGCATTTTCCAGCATTTTATGCGCTAGCTGTAATGGAGCCATGCTCTAAAGATGATGTGCCATCTATAGCATTATATTTATATGCTGTGATATCTATGTTTAATTTTTATTAGTAAATGACACCTGGATTGTTCTGGAAGATTAAGATGGTCCGTGTCTGCACTGACATCACAGCTCCCGAGACCCCCTGTGGAGGGTTTCTCAGAAGGACCAGATCAGCCATCAGAGCAGTGGGTAGAGGCAGCTCCCGGGCCTGCCGTGCTCCGGAGTCGCCTCAACGTGGCGAAACATCCAGCACGGGCTTAACGATGAGCATCTGCCAATCTGCATGTTCCTGGTGGTTTTCCCTCAGAGGGACGTCAAACCTTTCTGCTTGTGTCAAAAGAGGTGAGGGATGGGTGACGATGGTGGTGACATGCGTCCCCTCCTTAGCCCATGGCCTCCCCCTGATTCCCTGCCTCCTAAAGTTTCTCCTTCAGGAGTCTGAGGGTGAAAGCAGATGGGGGCCTCCTGATGTGCAGAAGGGAGACCCGAGGGGCCCCGCCGTCGTGTGGAACATGATGAATGCAATGGTCGCTTCTCTTTGCGCTTCCTCCAGCAGCTCGGGACGCCCACACCGCAGCCCCCCGACGGACAGGGGGATTCACCCCCAGGGCTTCTGCTGGAAAACCTGTCACACTCTCTGCCATTGATGTTATTATCATCTCACAATATTCATTGGAGGGGCATGACACTTAAAAAAATCCGCCCAGCCTACACCAGGCGCCACGTACTTTAATTAATCATAACTCAGATCTTTCGACTCTGATTTAAAAAGGTAGCGATGGGAGCAGTGAGGCTTTGAAAGCCAAGGTTGTAGGATTATCAGGCGCCGTCAATCACCACCTGCTCAATTCCGCCCCGGAGGGGTTACACCCGGAAGCTCTAGGTAAGTCCCGTCCTCTGTGTTTCTCCCGTTACTGGGAAAAAGGGCGTCTTTGCTTCCAAGGACGTGGGGAATGTGTGGCGATAGATGTACTTCCTCCTCCATTGTCATTTTTTATCATTAAAGCCGGCAGGTGCTGAACGCGGGTCCCGATATCACCCATTAAGGCACGCGCCTTCCCCGGGAGCATATCTGAGGCCCAAACACCCGTTTCCACGGCCACCGTATTTACAGTAATTGCTATGTTTCATTACGGGGAGATTGGCTGCATACTTCCTGGGAATCTAATTAAAAGAAACACTCATCGATCCTGGCCTCTGCCGGCAAGTGCCCTTTACAAATTCCATTTGCATAAATATTACAACACTTGATGAAAACAAGGATGCCATGAATAATAATGTGATGCAGAAAGGTTTGGAAATAATTAGCTGTATACAGACGTGAGCCACGTACAGTACACACGTGTGAACAGGATTCATGATCAGAGCCAGGCATCGACACGCACATAAGCGCCAGGCCGCAAAGAGAAATGGACTCACAAACGAGCAGTGATGGGAGTACCGGGAAGACGCGGCACCTCTTCACCGCGAAGACGCCTGCATCGCCGACCTTAAATAAAAGCATTTTGGTTTCGGCTGCCCGTGACTGTGAAATTTCATACCATTGAAGAAAAGAATAGTGGCTTTTATTTGGCTCAGAATCATGGGCCTCATCTTTGCAGAATAAAGCTTTTGCGTTAGGAGGCTGTCCAATTAAATCAGGGAGGCTGCACCAGTGACACAAGCTTTCAATTTGTCCCCGATTTATGATCTCGAATGACGTCAGTCTGCTAGGGCTGGCTCCATTT
Organism: Petrocephalus sullivani; assembly: GCA_026780845.1. Taxonomy (NCBI): domain Eukaryota; kingdom Metazoa; phylum Chordata; class Actinopteri; order Osteoglossiformes; family Mormyridae; genus Petrocephalus; species Petrocephalus sullivani. Next base: position 1,888,959 of record JAODKM010000042.1, on the reverse strand, counting down.
TCCCTGTCAATTGTGAAATTCTGACCGATAATTCTGAGTATGTTGCTACTACAGACCAATCACCAGGCCAGATAAACTTCTGCCAATGATTTGTTGAACACACGGGGCACAGAGTGTTCTTTTCTCATTTCTGCACTGGGAAGTGCGGCCGCTTCAAGCTCCATCTTAAAGAGTAAGATGCGCGTCCGTGTAACGCGTGATCGGTATTAGCATGAGTGTGTGGCGCTGCCAGGTTCACCGGCCGATGCAGGTAAAGCATTAAAATCTCGTCTCTGTCAGAATACGTTACAGACGCATTCGGACATGCATGTCTCTGGAGCGTTTTCGGAGCTGCGAGTTGAGTTTTTTTTATCCATTGAAATGATTCCCTGCATAGTGGCGATGTGCAGCTCGCCGCGGTCACCGCTTCGGACGCATTTAGATCATATCACCGCAAACCAACCCGTCTCCTTTTAATGAAAAGCTGGATGAAAGGCGGGCAATTAATCGGATTGCTGGTGACAGTGCTTTATTAAAGGATGGCGGATAAATGCAGCAAGGTGCTCAGCTGGAGATACAGAGACTGCGGACTGCCACGTGCGAAAAGGCCCAGGGTTCAAGTAAAGTCAACTGATGCTGTTTCATTCATCAGAAATCCTGACACAACGACTTGATTTCGTGCACGGCACGGCACGGTCACAGAAAGCATCCATTAACAGCTGGGGAGACTTGAGAGATTTTGCCAATTGGGACTGGGGGCTCCCTTCTGTAGGATTGAACAACCGAGGAGCTGAAGCAGATTTTGAGGGGGTTCAAACTTGTAATTTTGTCTGATCATGATTAAAAACAATTCAGGGGTAGCGATCAAAACCGTTATGCTCGTGTACGTGGCTAACTGCCTTCCAGACATTAGTGCCTGTGTGTCTAAACCAAGGGTGGCCAATCTTAACCCGAAAAAGCTGGTGTGTATGTGGGTTTTCGCTGCAACTCCGTAATTAGATTACTAATTAGAGGACTGATTGAGTCCTCACCCTTAGGTTTGACCTAAAGGTTATCCCAAAAACCTGAATACACACCAGCCCTTCGTGGATAAGACTGACCACCCCTGCTCTAAGCAAACTAGTAAGGAACCACCAAGTAAGAGAGCAAGTGAATTTGAAGTAAATACTCATTTTACATGAATATGTGTGGCTGCGAATATTAATTTATTTATCGAGTCATTTCTCTTTATGTGTATAGGTTTATTTGATGCGTTCAGTACATGCAGGTTTATTTACTCACCCGCTGATTAATTACCTGTGATATATATTCATTATTTAAAGACCGAGTCACCCGGGGACAAACTCTCCACCGTCATGTGACCATCTGGCCTGGCTGTCAGCTGATCCCCTCGACGGGCAGGAGCTGCCAGCAGAGCAGGGCGAAACCTGCCAGCTATGAGTGTGTGCTGTCTGAAAGATCACAGGAAGACGGCACTGCGGTTTGCACCAAAGCCGCCGCAGCAGGGCTACCGCCAGACTGTAAGAGGAACGTTATTTACAGCTCACACGGAGAGCGGGGGCCTGTTCTTCTATGAAAACCAACTCCACCGTGTCACGTATGGCTACATCTACAGGGCCATCTGGAAAGTTTACTCTTTGGTGTTATCTATAAAGCAAACTCCCCAGCATTACGCTAAGAATACAGGGATATCTAGAAGACTATATTTATAGGATTATCTGTAAAGTTTAGTCTACAACGTAACAATCTAGATGATTAAATGTACAGGGTTATCTGGAGGGCTGTTTCTTAAACCAGTCCTCGGAGACCCTCAGCACTCCACGTTTTGGCTCCCTCCCGATTCCCAGGAGAGCCGAGTAAGTAAGGGAGCATAAATGGGTCCGGGTCCAGCAACAGCCACTAGGGGGTGTGTGAGCAGTGGTGAGTCTTATGGAGACTGCAGTTTGCTTACCACCCTTGGTAAACACATCCGCATCATTCAAAGACAGAGTGTGAGCTTCTTGACTTTCACAGATGTCATTTCGGTAAACAAAGCGAGGCAAACATGACTTGGGGGGCAGTAACCACTGTACTAGGTTTTTTTTTTCTGCATGGCTCCATATTTGCGTGATCTCCTGTCGTGGTGGGGTTCCCTCTGGGTCCAAAAACATGTAGCTAAGTGGAGTTACCAAATTGCAGATGTGTGTGTGACTGGTGTGAGTGAGCCCTGCGATGGGTTGGCAACCCCTCCTGGGTTGTTCCTTGTCTTGTGCCTGTAGTCGCTGGGATATACTCCGGACCCCCTGTGACTCTATAGGAGAAGCATCTTCAGAAAATGAATGTAAGGTAAACATTGCTTTGATAAAATGAATTCTATTAATCAAAACTCGTGTTTGTGGTTCTGTCACAAACTGTGAGTTATGCGCGTGGAGTCACTGGTCTGCATGCATGTTTAAACGCTACACTTTAAAATCATTAGGTGGCCGTAATTACATGCTGTGGACCGGATGTCACACTCTCACCGTATAATGGGGACAAGTGCCTTTACAGGGACACTGGCAGCAGGCATAAAGCCAGTATCCATCTGTAAAATCGCTGTCCGCTCGGTGTGCTAAAGCGCTTTTTATTGTCTTTATACCCACATAGGTATCCGGGGCAGAATATTCAGCAGATATAAAATTTTATGGTGATGCATATGCAATGGAATACTGACTAAATACATTTTTTTTTTATGAAATACTGAATTAAAACTTTGATTCAAATTGCAGCTTAAGACATAAAAAGATGTTCTCCCTTTACTGATATTGTCATGAACACCACCTTATTATTGTCATGAGTTGTCAGTCATTGTATGATGTAGCTACCTTTTCTGTGTGCAAATTCCTATAATGAGGATCCAGTGATATGTTTCTGAGAACTTGAAGGAGCTTTTGACTGTTTTAAGGCCATCCCTTCTAAAAGTGGTCAGAGTTTTGCAACATCAGCGAAGGTTCCCCCCAGACCCCGGGCAAAGGGACTGCTTGATTAAAGCAGTCATTTTTCCTGTGTTTACAGCTGTCCTGTAATCAATGGCTCCCCCCCAGCACCCCGACATTCTCAAGTGGATGGGGAGATTAGCTCAGTGCAGCCCCACAGAGAATGACTCTGAGGAGAGTTTCCATTGAGCGGTAAGGAGGGTCAACTTTATCTTAATGTCCTACTGGCATATTATTATTCACTCTTAATCGCCTTCCTCCAGGGAGCCTCACAGCTGCCGAACGTGTCCCGCAAGAGGCCGCAGGCAGAGGCCGCAGGCAGAGGCCGGCTGCCACCGTTGCCCACGTCAGCGGCGAGCGTGTCAGTCACTCTTGGTCATCCCATCTTCCAGGTGTGCCGGGCCGTGGGGCTGGCCTTCCAAATGTCACGTCCGGACACCCACGGAACTGCAAGCAGGAACTCTCTCGGAAGTCCGATCCGGCCACCCGACCCCCCATTGTCCCATTTGGCTGGATAATTACTCACGTGAAAGTGGGATTTAATGGATGTCAAAAGCGGGATTAATTTCTTCCTCTTGTTGACTAAGCAGGAACTGCGATGCCCCCCCAACCGGCCCCAGTCCCCCTCCTGATACTGCTCATAAAACCTGCTGGCAGACAAAAATTACCCTGAGAGGCCGCCCACTGTGAGGATTTTACAGGCACCGTTATGGGATGGTAGGGACTCTATCGATGTTATGGGGCCACAAAGATTAGAGTGCCCCGGGATGGGGTCTTCACATGCCGATAGGAAATCGGTGACTGTTTTTCTGTTGACATCTTTTTCTGTTGTGGAAGGAGAGCTTTCCTTGGTGACACACACTGCTGGAGAAGGGGTTCCTTCATGGCCGGCCCTATGATATGACTGTGTGTACAGATAGGGCCCCCTCAATGGCCACGCCCCCTCTCCTGCCCAATGGCCACAGACCTTATCCTGCCCACTGGCCACAGACCTTATCCTGCCCACTGGCCACGCCCCCTCTCCTGCCCACTGGCCACAGACCTTATCCTGCCCACTGGCCATGCCCCCTCTCCTGCCCACTGGCCCCCTGGTCTTGGTGGTCTTCCTACAGCTGCATTTTCTGTGGAATTAGTGTGCTGGGTGGCCGCAACGTCACAACTCAGCACAGCCAGAAGAGCAGCAGCACCAGGCCAGCTTCTATAACCACTCCCTCGGCATCGCCATGCCATGCTGCGCTGGGCCTCGAGGGCGGGGTCTAACCACCTCGGGAGGGAGGAAATGACTGGCTTCGGGCTGCTCCAGATTATAGCCTGAGCTTAATTTAAAAGTCAGAACCTCGTGAATGTTTATTTATGCCAGTGATGGACGGGGGGGTGGGGGTGAGTCAGCTGAAAATGTGTGACCTGTTTGCTTGTGAAGTTTAACTCTCACTTTTTTGGGTCGATAGAGCTTCTCATACCCAGAGGTTGGCCTTTCTTCTTTTTGGGAATGATGGTTTGGCTTAGCACTGGAACCTGCCAGAGCTGGGCTGTTTATCCCCCTTCTGGGCATCATAAACAGGGCTGCCGACATGCACAGAACCTGATCTGGGGGAGTTTTTTTATTCTCTCTGGCACAGCGAAGGTTTAAGGAACTTTGTACCCCAAAACTCTCGGATGGCGTTTCTTTGGTGGGGTATTCCGGTCTCGATGGCCCCCCCGAGCTGCAGAACACCATCAGCTGGCTGAAACTAAAAGCAGCCAGATCTCATTTACGGACAGAAGCAAAGCGATGATTTCTCAGATCCTTAGGGAGGCATCGCCCCCCCTGGATGCTGTGCGATAACGGCCATGCAGGTGGGGGGCATCGTCAGCCGCCCTCACGCCCATGTGAGAATCCTACTGCTTCCCATCGGTGGCCATCACAGTGATGCTAGAGAGCTGAGAGCCCCCCCCCCCCCCCCCCCCCCCCCCCCCCACCCCCCCCCCCCCCCCCCCCCC
>JAODKM010000042.1:1857025-1869575 GCA_026780845.1 Petrocephalus sullivani | reverse complement strand
GCAGATGCACTGAAAACTGCAGCCCTAAAAAGGCATCGTCTGCCTGCCCTTGTGCCTGCATGCCCACCCGCCTGTCCTCCTGCACATGTACCCGCCTGCATGTCCACCCGCCTGTCCATAGGCGCACCTGCCCGCACGCCCGTCTGCCCCCTTGCCTGCCTCTCATAGGATTTCCCTGGTTATTCATTAATGTTTTCCTCCTGATTCTATAGCGGACCTACACCTGCCAATGACTCACTAAATCGAATACTCCATCCCCTCATAACCACTAAGCAAGTGCCTCCATGGGGGAGACAGAGCCCCCGGTGGATGATTGGTGCTCCATAGGTAGCTGATAGCCAATGAGTGATAAGCTTCCTGACTGACTATGGGCACCGTGATCATGCCCTGTGCCCCGTCTTGCACAATAAACCCTGTTCATCTCCAGTTTTGGGCACGGTACTTTAAAAAAGTATAGTTCCTAGTTACTTCTCTCAAAAAGTAACTCAGATGGTTACTTTCATGATGCCGTAACTCAGACACCAATTACCAGGGAATGTAACGATTGCGTAACAGTTTTTTAATGTTCAAATATGTCAATTATGTGAAGACTTAGGATTTCCCCCCCCTTTAATGGAACTTTAAATTCAACTGTATGGTCAATTATCTTTAATAAAACTGAATATCAAATATGATTAATAAATGAAATGGACACATAATAGTTTATTCTATCAGAAAACATTGTACAGCAACCTATTTAATGTTGCTGTGGGAACGACGTGGAGAAACTTTGTTCCTGGGCATAATGTATGTTTAACATATATTCTTATGTGTTATTCTTGCCTTTTCTCTCAGTGCAGGAAAAGTAATGTATGTATTTCCAGTTTAAAAGCACTACTTTTGAATTCCCTGGGCTTGCCATTGCTGCGTGACTCTCGGTCGTTTGTCTGTGTGTGTGTGTGTGTGTGTGTGTGTGAGAGAACACCCAACTCTGCCTCTGATTGGCTCACTGTGAAATTTTACTCTTCCTTACTCATTACTCATCATCACTTACACGGTTGTCTTGCCCCCTCCTGTCCTCTAGCTGAGAGAGCCTGGTCCGATGAAAACAGCTTCGATGAGCTTAATTATAGTAACGTGCCGCATTTAATTCTATTATTTTATTCTCAGAAATGGTGGAAACGGTAATTAGTTATGGAAAAAACAACGCATTTATTCTAGTGTCGTTATTCCAGTGCTCAGTATTCCGCGTCCGTCTTTGCTGGCGTGTCCTGTTACACACCGCCCATGCACTGCCTTGTAGGACATGCAACCTGATCTCACGACAGAGGAATGAACAAATGAGCTGCTTGCGGGTGAGCCCTGTCCTCAGCCCTGCTTCAATGGACCACACTTGGCAGCCATGCTGGGACCCGAAGCCTCGCCTTTCTTCTGGCTTGCACAGCGGTCCGTTTACCTGGCAGGTCGGAACTCAGAACTGGGAATAACGCTGCACTCCAGTTAACTGTGCTCCCGTTATCCCAGTCAGAAATCCAGAAATCTTGCTTTTGGAAACAGGTCCCTGGTATTGCTGAATGGCTAACTTGTCAGGTTTAATACACCCCAGTGTAAGTGGGCTTTATCTTTGTTCGCTTACATTTACCCCAAACTACGTTAAAGTTATCTGACTACGCCAAAAATCCTGCTTTACCGAAATTGTTAGATATCGTTAATAGTATTTTGCACATAAAAACATCATAGCAACACATCCGCAGGTAGTGGTTGAGCGGTTCTGTGCGTACAGCTGATTTAATGAGACAAATAAGACATAAGTGTGGATAAATAGTAAAAACTACAGATTTAGTTTCTGTTGATAAAGGGTGCAGCCATCTTGGATTATGAGGTCAGGGTTGTGGAGAATCCTCCGACCGTCCGAGCAGGAATTCTGGCTTCAGGGGCCGTTGTCGTTGAAATTTCCCAGTTAGGAGTTGAAATGGAGTGCAACACGAGTGGCTGACCACAACTAGCATTAATGGTGCATACTGATGGTGAAGCCATTTGTCTGCTGGTGTTCGGGCAGCAGCGTGCAGAGAAGCCAGCCTAATTGTCCCGAGACAGGGAGTGTTCAGTGCATCCTGATGAAAATTCCTGCGTCACAGTGCACCCCTCCCTCGACACAGGCTCTCCCTGTCATTTCTGTCACGAGGGGCCTGACAGGTGATCAGATTGAAGCTTAAGCACTATGTAGATCATGGCCAGTCGCAGCCGAGGGCTATCCGGCATGGCGGATTCCTGTGCTACTGGCACCGTGCCTATTTATTCATTCTGGGAGAGAGAGAGAGTGAGAGTGTGAGAGAGACCGTCAGCGTCAGAGAGGCGGGGCGAAGGGATTTGGGGCTAAATGAGGACGGTGGAATGGGATCGGCTGGTCCATTGGGAGCTGGGGGGGGGGCCACATCTCACTCTGGGGGAGGCTTTGGGGCTATGGCGGCTTAATGGCACCCGACAGGTCACGCTTCATAAACACCCAAACTGGCGCTGTCCATGCGGGAAACACTGTCGTGTGAGATGCTGCGCCATGCAAGTATCCAGTAGACATGCGTCACAATGAATTAATGCGTATAAACGGCGCATTTTAGATAATTTACCGACGGTGCGTGTTCAGGGAGAGGAATTGCATTTTTCCTGCAACTGAGGAATCAAAGGTGCTGATGAACCACATGACAGTGCTGAAGTAGGCGTGCTGGGAATTGTTTTAATTAAAGTAATGGCTGCGGTATGGGGGGGTAGGGGTGTAGAGTTCTGCATACAGTGGCTGCTTAAATACACATTACAGTGCAGTTTACACGAGCCGCGCACATGCACCTCCAGCTAACAGTGACTCACCAGGAAAACACCAGCTGAATAATAACAGCCCTAAATTAGCAGAGAACAAATAATAGGGAAAATATATGAGGAGAAAACAGTATATTGTGTCCTTGCTTTATGAAAAAACACAACTAAAGTGAACCTGCGAGTCTCGATTGTTCATTCATTTGTTCTGTGTATTATTGCTTTTATTACTACTGATAAAATCCAGCCAGAGTCCCTAAGGAGTGTCCATTTTCAGGTTTATTTTCACCTTCATTCCATGAATTTAGGGGAAAGGATTAAGGAGAACATTCTGCAATATAACTATTAATCAGTGAAGGCACGTGAGCCTGCCGTGATATTTTATTTTTCAGGTTCGGTTAATGCACGAGCAGCCCATCTTTCTTACTGCTCTTTTCCGTCATCGGCATTGTGAGTGATTCCCGGAATTCATCCCGAGAGATCCTGGGTTATCCATTACGGCGCAGCGCCTTTGTTTGTTTGTGACTGATGAGGCCTGGAAAGTAGAACAGAAATAAAATAAATGTAAAGTAAACACGGAGATAAATAGTGGCGTGTGAATGCGAGGCTCTGGGCGCGAGGTTGCGACCTCATCCAGCCCAGCAGGGTCTTGCAGGACAGCTGTACTGCTGCAGATCGGGGACTTTACCTTTATGCAAACGAGCTGCTTATGAATATTTAACAGTCTGTGCCGATAAGAAGGTGGGAGGGATGGAATGCTGAACACGGGAAAAACGCTTTCCAGGTAAAGCAGGGAATTGATCTCATGGCTGAAATGACAATAAAATGGGCAACGCAGGTTAAGACACAGGTAGAAGGAGATCATTCATCTGGTCAATAGGGGGCACTGTTTGGGACTTTCCGCGAGCAGTGTTGGCGAATGGGGGGCTACACGGATTTGTTTACAAAAACACCTACATTTATTTGAGGACCAGAAATGGTGCATGTTATGAGCCCCATGAAAAAGTGAGTGCCTCACAAATTTGTAAAATGCGGGTGTTCTTTGATTCATTTCATATTTCGCTTTTACCAGTGGTGGCTGTGTCACGCACTCTGATATTTTTAGCATTTTTTTAAAACTATTTTTACTCCTGACATTTTATATCTCCGTGTTTATATCCCCGTCTAGCCGAGGAAGCTAACATGTCATGCTAAGAAATGCGAAATCCAGGGCACGCCTGAAAATGTGGAAAATCAGACATGGCAGCCGGGAGACTTCCTGCATGGGTGCGGCGAGTGCTTCGGAATCATCCCAGAGCTGACAGATCCACTGCTGTCCGCCTGAGTCTTGGACTCACCTATTATGACAGGTAATGTCCGGTCACAACTTTGTTGACTCATATTTATACATAAAACCTGGGGCCAGCTTTGCTGCTCCGGGGCGAGTTCTGGAAAGTGCTGTAAAAGAGACATCAGGTAAACAGCATTAGCGAGCTGTCTCATCAAACATTGATACCTTCACAGAGATCATGGTGATTGACGCTGTGTTATATGTAGGACACTTGAGAAGTGTGGGATTCTGGGATGGGTTGAAGGAGATCAAGTAGCCAGCTGGATGTTCATCATCAAATGTGACGAATGTGCATCCAACACTGGGGATGACTGTTGGCCCCGGCAAGGTCACGCTTTTGGTGAGACAAGGTCATGTGACTGGTGAGACTGGGTCATGTGACTGGTGAAATCCCACCGACATCCATGGCTAAAGACTTTACAGCTCCTCAGGTAAAAGGCTGTAAAACAGCAGTTTAAAGTAGTTTTATGTGATAATATAGACATGGTTATATAGGCAGATTCTGAATGTCAACATGAGGACGACCAGTGTCAGAAGGCTTCCTTGCACATGTTATAACATCCTATAGGCCTGTGGACATGGTCATGAAGTCTCCTTAACATGACAGGCATTCCGGAGGCTTCCAGAAGCCAGCGGTACGGCATAATCCATCACCGAAACGTCTTACTCCAGTCATCACGAGCACCTACGTGATCGATATGAGCGAGTTTGGAAGGGGGCGGCGGAGCAGGAGTGCTCTGGGACTGCCCTCAAAAACTATCCCTCACAAAATAAACAGGAGGAGAGGATGCTGGCTCATTCCTGTGACAAGGCGGCCACCCAATCACGTGTCAGTGTCCAAATGGTGTTAATGTCGTCTATCTTTAAGGTATACGATTCCGAAGACCTACGCTTTAGAAGAAAATTATGCTGTTTTTTAGTCTTAATCCCCAACAGTGCATCAGACAGCATCTGAATCCCGCAGAGTTGCTTTAACGGGGAAGGTAATCAAACAATCAAACAAACAGACAGACTGACCTGGGCCTGGAATTGTGTCATCAGACCTTTTATAGGAGGGGAAGCAGGCAGAGGCATCATAAAGGTCTTTATTCTCACACAGAAAGGAGGGCAGGTGAAGCTTCACTGGTCTTCGCAGAATAAACCCACCCAGCACCCCCCCGTCCCCTTTGAACTGCAGATTACAAGGACACGGCACCCTCAGGTATCGTAAACCAGCTTTGCCTTTGGCTGTTGGTTTTACACGCTGAGTCCAGACCTCATTTCTTTCTTTTGAGTGGGAATAAAGGCCCCTCATCTGCCATAGAACGTTACTGGCATTCTCTGTTTCCTCCACATCTTACACGCAATCATGCTGTAAGTATCATAGCACCCAGAGCGCGCTTACAAACAGGACTCTGTCTGGCACGACGGATCACATTTGTGTCCTTGTACACATCTAGTTGTTTTCCATGGGAACAATGGTGACTTTTGAACAGGCACAACGGACGGCCATGTTCACTACCAGGGGGCCACAGAGGGTCTTTTTCACAAGCGCCGTTGTTCTGAAGAGATTCTGCTGCTTTCCACGTTATTCGCTTTTGGCTCCGGGCGGTAAACCTGCAATGGGCTCCTTCAGAGAGGCTGCAGAGACTTTGGGAAACTGCAGAGACTAAACGCTGAAGAATCCCGCAGGCGGCCCCAGGCAGGATCACGATTCCCCACGCGACTCTAAAAACAACATCCGTGCTGTGTCAGAATTCACGTGGCGTCTCGGGCCTTTCCTGTCATGAATATTCATCATTGTTCTTTGCCAGGACGTCTACTGGAATAGAATATATAAAACCTACATAATTCAAAGCGTTAATAAATATTCATAACTGCTTAGAAAAACAGATATAGGTTTTTGCAGAGTGTAACTGGCCCATAGATATGACAGTATTAACCGTCAGGATGTTGATTCTGAAGCATTTTTATGGGTCTTTAAACTCATACCAAAATATTGCCATATTCAACTTTTTGCTTAATGGTGACATTACTAAGTGCTTTGCATACGATAATCTGACAGGAAGTACAATGACGATTAAGCGATTTGTTGCATTTTTACACAAGTAATTACAGGCTGCCGTTGTAAATGGGCCGTAAGGTGTTCTGCAGTATAACGGCTGCTGTCCTGTAAAATAAAAACCAATTTAACAGGAAACACATTTAGCGACGACAAAAGCAGCATGCTTGCAACCACGGAGATGCAACTGTAGAGCATTCCGGTGCAGGAGGCTCTCAGTCATGTTGAAAATAATAATAATAATAATAATTTTAATTGTGTATCCGGAGCAAATAAGCTATTCCTAAACAAAGCACCCTCAGAAAAAAAAGTATAACGTTATTAATGAGAATTAGGGAACATAATTATCCAGAACATCAGGCAGACGCAGCCAGCCCTCATTACATCACACTTCCAAACTTTCATCCTGTCTTTTCTTTGCGGTTTTGTGGATAAAGGTGTTAGTCTTCTCTCTCATTTTGACGAGATCTTCATTCACCCCAGCTGCTTCTTGTCAGTACCCTTACAAATGCCTTCCAGTCCTGTGCTCCCCAGTCCAGTCACCGAAGTCATTGTGTCTGCCTATATGTTAACTGCTCCTTTCCCTGTTAGTTGTCTCCCTGCTTTTGATCCCTCGTGATCCCTTTGCTTGTGCTTTATTCCCCAATAAAGCCCTGATTCGTTTACCTCCTGCTCCTGTGTCCTTCCTCCTTTGGATCATGACATGTGTTTGTAGTACATTATAGATGAGACATTCATAGAGCAATATACATAACTATGTATTATGCCTTTTTTACTAGTTATAAATAGTTATAGCCTGATTTATTATAATTTATGAATGCATTAAAATGCATTATGAGGGTATGTGTAATGTGGCATAACGACTGCTTTAAGTGAAGTGTTACCAAAATCACTTCAGGCCACCCCTCGGATGAGGTTTCTAAAGCTAAAGAAACAACTAGCTAGTAGAGCCAGAAAATTGTAGCTGGCTAGCCGGTCAGCAGAACCTCCCAAGTAAGGAACAAGTTTATTTAGTATTTAGTGTAGTGACTGTTTGTCCAAGCCTCAGGGGCCTCATGAAAGTTCATAGGTTTGAGTAGTGGTAAACCCCATCGCTGGATGTGCGTGTTCCACAGAGGCCGGCGTGCAGGGCCTAGTGCCTGACTGGGGGCTGTAAGCAGGCTCGAAAAGACGGGCACAGTCATGTCAGCGCGACACCAAATGCGGAGTGGCCAGGGGGTCACTGGCAGCCCCTCTAATGACTGCCGGGTGAGCTCAGGCTCTGCGGCTGACAGGAATTAAAGGTTCAGCACGGGGCAAAGGTGACCCCCTCCCAGCAGGCCAAGAAACAAATAACATCCAGCTTGTTAAAATATCTCCAACATGCAATATTTGAAATAGAGCTGCCATCTAGGTAAGTGGCGGCCGCGGGAGAACCATGACGTCTTCATTACCACCGATTTAGTCGCGTTGCAAGTTCCTGCCTTTGCTTTTGCTGATGGGATTTTTCCAAGCCCATAATTCCTTCAAACTTACTTTTCTAATTGTTTCAATTAACCGTTCAGATTTTCCTTCCCCTTCTGTTACATAAAAGTCGAAAATTAAATACTCTGCACGGATGAGAGTTTGCGCATTTATTTTGCAACGAGCATTGAAAATTAAATTCCAAGTATTTAAGAAATTAATTACCGTGGATTCAATCTGCAAACGGGGGCCGATATAAATAAATAAAGCGGGAGGGCCAGACTCCCTCTTATCCGACACCGCAGTTCCGGCTTTGATGTCACAAACGACTAATATAATTCTGCAGTGGTATTATGCTTTAAGCCAGATTTGCTTGCGAGACAAAGGTGGAACTTAATTTCATTTTTAAGCTGGGCTGCCTTCCATTGTCCGGAAGGAGCAGAGAGCTCAAAGAAAACTAATTGGCGGAAAAATGTGTAGCGATGTCAGAAACCGAAACGGCGAGCGTAAGCAGGAACACGATGGGATAATCCCCCAGGGCAGCCTGGGATTAAAGACTTGGGAGACCAACGAGAGGGACAGGAAAAACACCACCCACCTGTTTATTTTTCTAAGAGCAAAGTGAGCATCACTCATCCACAAATAACAAACAGATGTTTAACTTTTGGTCCGTGGAGGCCAAAGACCTTGGGATGTTTTGTGTGCGAAATGTGTAAATGTGTAAAATTATGCCTGTAAGCCCCAGTCGCTTCAGGGACTGGCTGACCCCACACTCTCAGTCGCTCTAGATAAAAGTAGCTACCGAATAAATAAATGTGTGCATGATGGTCCAGACACGGCTTCACAGAATTACTGATGGCAAACTCTGAACAGCCGCTGGAGTCCTGGAGTCCTGGTGGAACTTCTGGCATAATGAAGTGCACCTTTCAGGACCCACACCGGTGCCACCTGACATTTACGTTGAGTTAGTTTTCTTCCTTTTTGTTTTGTTGTTGTTGTTTTGTGTAACACAGTTACCCAGATAGCAGCCCGGCAGAGTGAAGGCGTGATTTAATCAGGTGAGGGAGATTGCATTGTAAATTCTGTGCTGGAAATAAACAAAGAGCTACGCTGGTACGTCGGCGTAGCGGAATTTTTCCAGAGCCAGGAAACGCGATTACCCAAACGGCGCGTCTGTGCTGGCGTGCGCCACCGTGACACATTCGCTAGGAGAACTTTCGTATTTTATTTAGCAAAAGCAACCATGTAATATAGCTACATGTGTGCTTTATTTATGCCTGCTCAGACAGAAGTAGCTGTAATTTGCTGCTAGAAAACAAATGAAGTAAATTTTACTTACTATGTAGTTATGGATTTGCTAGGATGCTTCACTGACAACAGTTTATGATACAAGTTTATTGAAGTCTTCTTGTAATTCAAGTGCAACCTTTGGGTGTAAAGGCGTGAGGAACAAAGCCCTATAAGGCCGACAGGAGATCAGTCTTCCATGGAGAAAACGCTGTGAATCAACATTTCGAGATGAAAACATGAAGAAAAACAAGGGAAGCTTTAAGGGCTCGTCCTGCTCGTCGCGCTGCTGCCAGAGAAGAAAGCGGCTTACGCTTCTCTCGGGAGGAGCACGCGTTTCCACGGTGACTCAGCAGCATGCGGTGCGACGGGGAGACTCGGGGGTCTTGTCAGCATTCCGAAAGGAGGATCTCGATTTTGGCTAATTGCCCACGGCCCACCGGCTCTCCCTGTTCATTACCCATTAGCCCGTGTAAAATGTATTTTCCAGAATCACTGGAAGGCATTCCTATTACTATCAGGGACATCAAAAGATCAGCAATTACTGCACTGACAGGTCCCATGCTCCCGTTATGAATTAACTGGACACCAACATCAGAGGCGCTGACCTTATCTGGCACCAATGTGGGGGAACGTGATGGACTGTCATGAGATAAGACCTTAAAGCCCCCGTGTGGGATATAGAACGGGATTAGCGATAAGTAGGTGTGGTTTTGAAGGGTCAGCAGTCAATGGGCGTGGCCACCTAAGCATCTGTAACCCTGTGGGAGGGTTGACCGCATACTGTCAGTCAACCAAGCCCTGATTGGTTATTTAATTGATTCCCACTGGCTGTAAATAGGCAGCGACTGACAGCCCATGATAGCCTGGTCCTTGGTGGCTTTCAAAGACTCATTGCTCCTCCGGTGTGAAATGCAGCCATAATTACTGGTGACTACAGCTTAGTCTCCAAATCAGCAAGAGCCCGGCTGAGCCCGTCGGGACTGAGCGTGATTAATCACATGCTAATGCGCCCATGAAATGCCGCTTACAGAGGCCTCCCTGAGACCGCACACTGTCCCAAAATGCTCACGATGTCTTCCTGTGTGTGTGGAGACGAGAGCACATGGGCCTGCACGGACTCCAGGCCCATAAACGTGCCCCCCAGTCCCGGATGGGTACTAACCATTTAGTTCCTGAAAATGTCACACTGTTGAACAACCCTGGTAATCAGCTCAGAAATTAATTCAAACAAAAATTGTTCTTTTTCCAGATGAGCAAATCAAAATGCAACACAATTTAAATTACAATTCATACTCTTAGGAATGGAAATTCCCCTCTATATTCATGGGGATAAATGGGTTCGAGAAAATAAATGACTGTACTGAAATGTTCTTCTTTTTTATCTAATGACCTCTACCTTTGGAAACCACACTTCATTTAGCATTGAGTGAAATGAACACTTGTGGAGTTAATAACACTCTTAGGAGAAACTGTGGTCTCTCCCTCCCTCACGGGTGACACAGTTCTCCGTGAAAAAGGTCTGAAATTTGTCTTCCAAATTCCATAAAAGTTATATTCCAATTCCATTTATCAGACGGGACACATTCTGCAGAACAGCAGGCAGCGGACGGCTTTCATGGCTGGAAAATCCATCACTCACGAGGTCGGAATTCTCCGGAACTAACGGCAAACGCCAACGGCTTCCGTGTCTCACGCCGCACGCTTCAGTCACACGCGGCTCTCACGCAGCAAGCAGAGAGCGCTGTGATATCTCAAGTGCACACAAACATTAGCATGTGGATGTTTTTTTCCAGGATGAGAACTCATAACAGGAAGTACTCCAGCAGAAGCTTCCCTGCAGTGGAACGTCCTCCTGGGGATGTAGCATCAGGCAGCAGACGGAGACCGGCAGTCAGCACCCATGTAACAGACAGGTCCAAACATCCGGCTGTCTATGTCCCATGTAACCGGCATAACAGTAAGAACGTGGAGGCTGGTCATTTTGATGCAGCTCCACAAGTAGAGCATTGTGCTGACAATGCAAAGGCTGCGGGTTCGAATTTCAGGAAGTTGCCTGGGATAAACTGCCATGAGAGTGTCAGATGAATGAATGTTGTGATTAAGGTCGAGGTTATTGTCGTTTTAGCCATGTCTGTGCTCAACAGACATTTTGTGATCAGCCAGACCTTTTCCATGGTGTAATGGGGGTTCTATCATATCTACTGGCTAAAATCAGTGTGGGACTAGGATCGAAGAGGAAGGAGACAGCAGGCAACCAGCAGAACTAGTTGAAAGGTCTGTGATGTGACCTGATGAACCATTATCTGTTTGCTGGAGGTTTTGAGTACGAGGAGATAAACTGTTGGCTCAGAGGCATAATAACTGAGTAATCAGTGTGAGGACGGTAATCCAGCCCGGCGGTGCCCGGCGGTGCCCGGCGCGAGGGAGGCGGGGCGATGGGGTGTGCGCCCGCAGCCCGGAGGCGCGCTCTTCAGCGCCGTGTTGTTGTAATCATAGGTGGGACACTTCACCCGAAATGCCCCTGTGAAGGCAGCAGTTTTCAGCTCGCCTGGATAGATGCATCAGCAAAGTAGCGAATTATCAGCAACAGCCAGCAGAGTGTCGGCTATGAATAACTTAACAGGGTAAATGAGAGCGGACGCGGTTCAGAGACATTTATCGCTCCACTTTATCTGGACGGGGAGTTTTACCCAACTAGACATTTCACAGAGGTTATAACACACCCCAATGTCAGTCACAGCCAAACGCCTGTAATAACTGATTAAAAAAGGGTCCCCCCCCATATGCAGGTGCGAGTGTAGGCCTGGGTGCGATTAGGGAAAAATACATACTCATGTTAGACTGAGTTTGCTCTGGAATTTGCTAACGAACGCAGCAATAATGATAGATAATTAAAGAGCGTTCTCTCTGCAGCGAGTTAGCATCCCGATTAGCTTGCTGCAATTAGAACCGTAGCTGAAGCACATACTTTAAATCACTGATCTCAGATCATATTCCCTCGGAGTGCTTCTGCAATAAATGTACATTTTATCAAGAGCTTTTGGAAAAAAATCGCATAATTATTAAGCATATAATTTCCTAATTTCATGTGTGATTTAATGTGCATTCCAGTCAATTTTGCCCAATAGATTAAAAAAACACTTTCATTACTGTTGATTTTGTTCGTAAACCAGCGTTATAATTGGCTGACGTCTGTCGGGATTTGATAAACATGTAATGTGATGTAAGTATCACTGTTGCAGGCAGTTAGAGAGACGCCACTGCCTTCCGTGTGGCAGTGTGAGCAGCTAGCATGCCGGAGTAATGTAGTCTGTCAAGTTCCTGGTGTAATCTGTTCATTTTAATGTTCCACATCAGCGCCCAGTTAAGGCTCTGGGTAGCGTCAAGATGTCCCGGTTACATACATTCTGGTGGTAGCACTCTTCTCTGCGTGTCTTGTGCTGGGGGGCATTTTACATTCCATCCAGATGAGCAGAGTGGCCACGCTCCATGGTACATGAATCTCCACTAATGGTCGCATGTCTGTAGCTGTGCAAACACCTGACCCCCCCCCCCCCCCCCCCCCCCACCCAACCAACCACCCCCCCTCCCCCCCACCACAACCCACCCCACCTCCCCCAACACCATCCCATATCACTCCCCACCCCACCCCCCGC
>JAODKM010000042.1:1842642-1856925 GCA_026780845.1 Petrocephalus sullivani | reverse complement strand
ACCTGACCCCCGCCCCCCCACAAAAAAAAAAAAACTACCCCCGTCATTTCCCAGAAAAAGATCTGCAAGCTTACTGACAGACACATGGCATTTATCTGGAAATGCTCCCCTAGAAATGTATACATGTCCCGCCACTTTCAGGACGGCATCTGAGGCCGAGCGCTCCCAGCCCCTTTCCGGACGGCATCCCAGGCCGAGCGCTCCCAGCCGCTTTCCGGACGGTATCCCAGGCCGAGCGCTCCCAGCCACGTTCCGGACGGCATCCCAGGCCGAGCGCTCCCAGCCACGTTCCGGACGGCATCCCAGGCCAAGCGCTCCCAGCCGCTTTCCGGACGGCATCCCAGGCCGAGTGCATGTTCTGGCTGCCATCCAATGCCAGCTACCCTCTGGATGGCACTGCCAGGCCCCGATTTGGCTGGGAAGGATGTCATTGGGGGTCTGGTCAAATTTGGGGCGGGGGGGTAGTGAGTACTGAGGAGAACCAAGTACCCCTATCAGTTCCATATGTGCAAAACCGGGGGTGATGAGTAGCCGAATTAACTCATATGCAAAGCAGTCATACTTGCAGTATTCTGTTTAATTAAAGGCATGAAATCGACATGGACGGCAGGGATGAAGCCGTAAAGAGGCCGCGGCGAGGCGCAGGTGGGGGTGCGAAACCTTCTCAGCTGGTGATGCAGATCCAGGAGGAGGAGGAGGAGGACGACGACATGGGGACGGTGCAGGCAGCGAGGTGAGGAAGAAACAGCGGTGCTCTGAGAGGGAGCCGCACAGAGTCAAGGAGGCAAATAAATCAGGCGCCACAATGATGACATGCAGATTATGTAACGAAATACACCCACATCATCTTTTAGCTTTTACAATACTGAGCAGTTTAACACTATGATTGTAAATTCCAGCCCCCATCGTGACATTTTATCTGAAAGCTATACACCTGTCATACAAGTTGGTGTAGATCTGTAAGCTTGTTAGAGAATCCCTGTCGGGTCATATGACTCAAGCAGAGGGGGAATCCCTGTCGGGTCCTACGACTCTAAGGGAATCCTTGTTGGGTCATACGACTCAGGCAGAGCGGGAATCCCTGTCGGGTCATACGACTCTGAGGGAATCTCTGTCGGGCCATACGATTCAGACAGAGAGGGAATCCCTGTCGGGTCATACGACTGAGGGAATCCCTGTCGGGTCATACGACTCTGAGGGAATCCCTGTCGGGTACGATTCAGACAGAGAGGGAATCCCTGTCGGGCCATACGATTCAGACAGAGAGGGAATCCCTGTCGGGTCATACGACATGGCCCATGAACTCAAGGCCGTGCTTAAGTAGCTGTGTTCATGTAGCCCGGCCAGGAGCATGTGTGATACATTATGCATATGCTCAGACACTAGGACCCTGCAGAAAACTCTGCAGACGATGAGGAAATGCTTTACTCTCGCTAATTGGCACAATGCGTGTGCCGTATTAGATCTCAGATGAGTTAGGCACTCACCCGGGTACGAGGCACATTCACAAAAGGGACTAATCAAACTGAAGCGGCTGTGGGCAGGGGGGGGGGGGAAATCAGGGGTGCTGACTGCTCCAACGTAGCGTCAGTACTAATGAGAGCATGCCTGGGACCCGCTGCCAACGTCCCACCTACGCACCCAGGGGGCAGTGGCATTTACAAAGATGGCGGCACCTAGAGGCCATGGGTGGTAGTGCGGGAATGGTGACGCCATCCATGTAGTAGGCATTGAAAGTGTGGCGTTTTTGCCAGGACCAAACCTCTGACTGCCCCAGAGGAATTTTGGGAGGCTGGGAGGTGTCTTGCCAATGACAGGCAGCGTCCTGCTGTTCTCCATCATGCCAACGGGCCTGATTTGTTAAAAATTAGAAAATAATCCCATGTGTGGGGGTCCCATGTGTCATAGCTGCACCCTAAAATATGCCAAATATCTCAGTGTAAACAAGCAGACACTGGATGGCATTGCCATGTGATTCTATATTCCAGTGGAATTAGGAGTCGCTTGACACAAACACTGGAATACATCCCTCACAAGCATATTACATTTCCACATCTGCATTGGCTATTTGCATTCATAGATAAGCAGACCCACAAATAATCCGCAATAGGTAATAATGTCTTAACAGTGTGGCTGTAAGGCGTGATCTGGAGATGGTGTGGCATCATTTGGAATTTTTGAGAGTGTAGCGTCTAACAGACAATGCAAGGTCAATCATATTAAAATCTGAGTGGATCCTCCTTCTGAACAAATGACCCTGTAATCTGCGCTGAGGCTGGCATCGCTGTCCCCAGCACCAGGCCCCATTATGCCATAACGACAGGGGACAGCAGTGTTCGGTGGCTCACTTCTCCCGCACGGGCTTTAATGCTCCTTCAATCTCACCCTCAGTGTTCTACTGTCTTCAGACAGCGTGATGAATAAATAGACAGTCTGGTCTGATGTCACCCTCCTTCCTAGCTGAAGGTTTGTTGACAGACTGTTTGTAAATATGGATTTTAATGTCACGCGTGGTGTGAAAGTTGATGAGACAGCGATGCAATTAGTGGAGCTGTTGTTTATTAATACCCCAGAAAGATCTGACAAAGTATTTGAGAGTTTCAAAGGGACATTTAGGCCTCCAATTCTCACAAAACAAAACGAAAAGGCTGAGCTACCAAAGTACCCCTCTCTTATGTCATAAAAATATGCCTCAGAATTTAGCCAGTATCATACATGAGACTTAGATCCAGGACCACTCAGCAGAAGTCAAGAAGCTAAAACCTTCATCTCCCGCCGCACGGAAGCCCAATGTGACTTGTTGTTGTTCACAGTCTTTAGCTGGCAGTAAGGAAGACATTCTGCCCCCACGGTCCCAGTGGAAGGACATTTTCCAGTGTATCAGCGAGTCCATTGAGAGGTTTCTGGACATGAGCAAACTGGCACCAAAGTAGTCTAAGAATAACCTCTTTCTGATGCTCTTCGGCTGCTCGGCTCACACTACCAGCTATTTAGTCACTCTTGTCCCTGGAAATCGCTGTTCCTGTCATGACAGCCCCTGTCGAGTCCCCCTTCAGATTCACTTTGTCTCCTTCTGGTTCCCAGCATGCCTGGAGGAGGGGAAGGGCGGACTTCAGACACATCACGTCTTCATCTGGGAGCCGACCGCCTTTAAATAAAGACTCCTTCAGCATGTCTTGCGCTAGGCGTCGTGTGGTGACATCTTGGATCCTGGTGCAGTCTCGTCTCTCCCACCCCGGCCAGGCTGATCTGGCAAGTCTCCTGCTCGTCTGTGTGACACCCTCCAGCTCACCAAGAAGGTGTCATCTGCTCGAATGGCTCATGACCGCATTTTTAGATCATGACCCTTGTTCTCAGCTGCCAAGTCATGAGCTGCTTGGAGCCACCACACAAATGTAATCTCCACACACATTTTAATTGAACTTCTATAGCTGATATAAACCAGGACATGTCCATAATTAATCTTCAGATCAGCAAAATCCGGCAAAGGAGGCTCTGTAGGGCCGTTGTATTTGACTCTGACTTGGCCATCAGTGTAGGGCCGTTGACTCACTATTATGGCATCACTAAGTGGGAGATGGGATAGGTTTTGGTGCGGTTTACACATGACCTTGAAGGTATGTGGGAGTTAACCGACCCGTTTCACTGGGGTATGAAACGGCAGCTCCGCACCCCGCCCTCTGGATTTTCCCCAGACTTTTCCAGGCACTCCGTTTTTTAGGACGCAGCTCTCGTTTTGCGGTACCCCTGATATGACTAAGTGGAAAATTACGAAGTGGGGATTAAATCAATAGCTGCATTAATAGCTGCAGCGTCCCACTTCCGAACGGGTGCCATGCTGGAGTGCGTTTCAGGAGCTCAACTTTAAAGCAAACTGCGCCAGCTCCCGTTGGCGTTGAGCCGCTTAGCTGGTAATTTCACACAAATGTCATTACAGCAGGATATTTCCGCAGGGAGGGAGGCTCAGGTTAAGCTGCACAGCCTCTCCCGAGGCTTGAACCGCCCGTCTTCAGGGTCTAAGCACTTCTCCACTGCACTTGCTACCTACGCGAGTCTAATGCGATGCATCTTTATGGTCTATCATTTGCTTCAGGAGGGCTCAGCGGGTAACACGGATGCTTCACACCTCCAGGAGCAGTGCTTCGATTACCTCCCCCCTCTGTGTGTGTATGGAGAATTTATGCTCTCCCCAATGTCGCCTAAAGACCTGCAGTTAGGTGTGGCAGTGTGTGTGCGTGTTCGTGTGCGTCCTGAAATAGAATGACATCCCAGCATGCCCTCTGCTTCCTGCCCCGCACGTCCTGGGGTACAGAACACGCCCCCTTTGTAATCCTGTGATCCCAATCCCGGATAAGTGCTTAACCGGTGGATGGATGGGTGACGTCTCAGAACAAAATCCCATGTGGTACTGGACCCATTTCTTGAATTAACTGGGGACCTGATGGAACGATCCAGGAAGAACTCTCAACACGTACTTCCAACTTTTCAAAGTTTGAAGCCCAGGTACGTTCACACTGAGTGGGATCAATCACAGCTTCCCTCAAATAAAGTTTGCCAGTGGCGCAGTGGCAATCTGATGCATCTCCTTTCATGACAGCCAGCGATGGAGGAAGATAAAGCTGTCGGTTTCCATGACGAACGCTTTCCGGATGACGTCTTCCGAAGGATGCGGCCTGCTGATTGTAAAGCCGTTGTGTTTGTCACCGCTAAGCTGAAAGTGACACGGTGTTCCGGCATGACGCGCAGACCGAGGTTATGGTGTCACAGAAACACGCAGAAGAACCACTCTGCAATAAAAAGCCAAATTAGACTGGAAGGAATGCATTTTTAATGAAATCTACCCCAGTTTTCCCCTGAGCAACATTTTCACTGTGTCATTAGACTAAAAATAGAACAAAAATAATGTATCATGACCTTAAAGACCTTACAGTGTGACGAGATCTTTAGCTGGGCGTTGTGCCATTAGCGTCTACAGGATTTGTCGAATCCCTGCTTTGTGTTGAATATACTTCCGAATGTGCCGACGAGGAAGACAATACAAATACTGACACTCAAAATAGGCAATTATTTATATATGTACTTTTCAGGATCTCGTTACATTTTATTTTTCTGCAGTCCGAAACATCATTTATATGTAAGACTTTTGCTTGCATTGTTACGTTAGAGATATAAACACAGACACTTCTGCAAATAAATCTGTACCACAAGCATCTCTAAAGAAGTATATCTTGTATAGAAAAGGATAGAATGTCCAAAAATTTTGTATCAGGTATAAGTTTAATCCACCCACCCATTCATATCCATCCACCATCCATCCATCCTCCCATAATCCACATCCATCCATCCATCCATCTACCCATCCTCCCATCCATCAACATCCATCCATCCTCCCATCCATTCACATCCATCCTCCCATCCACCCACCCATCCACCCTCCCACATCCATCCACCACCCGCCATCCATCCATCCATCCTCCACCACCACCCACCCTGAATGAGATGCTGGTGTTTAAAGGTTTTGCATTTTATAACACTTTTCTGACATTGCAGTAATGCAGAGTGACTTGCCTGCACAGCTGTTGCAGACAAATGCAATAGATTAATGACAAAATTGAGTGTTTTTGTTATCGGCTGAGATATAGAAATATTAGCCCTTTGCAGAACATGCTTTATAATTTATATGCGATCAAATATAATTATCGTCTCGCTTTTTCAGCTCTCTACTTAATACGTTATGGGAGAGGAAGTATCAGCAGTATCTGTGCGGTTGGCTGTAGGAGCACGTAAGAGCATTGCGTGAATGTGCCGCTAAAGGGGGTGCTCCTCTGCATACAGACCTCCTCGCCCTCTCCTCCTGCTGTACCGTCTGCTAGATGATTCATGTCATGCCTGCAGATTGTTGTCTGACGGGATAGAGATAGACCCCACCTCCTTGTGAACCCTCACTCTACTCTGGGCTGCTGATCTCAGGTGGAATTGGATTCATGGAATTGGTACCATGCAGTCATGGAGTCAGATTGGGTACGTCTATTGCTCTAGGGTTAGTCTGGTTCATTAGAAGGTATTGCAGGGGCTCACACGGAAAATTCTGGTGAAATTTTAGAATGACAGCAAGGAAGATTAGCTGGTATCAGAATGTGACTGTTTGCCCAAGCTTTTCCACACGACACACTAAATTTATAAATTATTACTTAGAACGATATATAAACCCCATTTTCGGTACAAAGACTCCAGTACATCACTTCTGAGGACACCGATTGCCACAGGTCCTTAATTAAAGGTTCTTCACGCCAGGAACCCTGTGGATAAGCACCATGGTATCCAGCACAGCATGTCAAAGTGAGAGTTTGCCTAAAAAACATTAGTAATGAGAAAATCTGGCAGCAACTGGGGATTTCGGGAAGTGTGTGAATTGTAACTGAGTTTCAGCTCAACCCTAAGCCTAACCCTAACTGTAACCCTAGCGATAAGCTTAACTGTCTACCTGTTTATGGGTACAAATAGCACTGACTGTAGTGCAGCTGTCAAATTGTCAGAGTTCAATCACACTCTGGCAGGATTGACAGAGGTGGTCGCCACATAGTTAAGGACACCTACAGCTCCTCCTACAGGAGAGGGTTGGTGGTGTTGGCTGGGATCCATACTGGCTGGCATAGTCTGCCAGGGAGACCTCTCTTTTCACATCTGTGCATCCTGACAGCTCGCCAGCTCATCCATCTTCCAGCAAGATCTAATCACAGCCTTCCAGGCTGTCGCCATGCTCACCAACCCCCCCGGCATCGCTCCTGCCTTGTGTTTGCTTTCTCCGTGGCACGGGGGTTAATTGAAAAGGACGCACGGGACGGCCGGAGCCGAGGCGGATGATAAATCTCAGGGTCTGTTTGCATCGCGGGCTAACCTGAGTTTGTTTTCTCCCAGCTCACACCCCGCGGTCGGTCCTCACTTTCCGGTGAAAGTCAACATTCCCCCGAGAAGAGGCAATTAAGTCAGGCCCGCCCCACACCATGCCTCCCTTTCCCGACATGGCACCTCAGCTGATCAGCTAGGCAGATGCACTAGCCAGCTTGTTAGCAGATGCACCACCTGGGTGGTTAGCAGATGCACTAGTCTAGCCCATTAGCAATTGAACTAGCCAGCCCTTTAACTTATGTGCTAGACAGCCAGTTAGGAGATGCACTAACCGGCCAGTTAAGAGATGCATTAGCCGGCCCGTTAGCAAGTGCATTAGTCAGCCAATTAACAAATGAACTAACTAGCCAGTTAGCACATTCGCTAGCCAGCCCGTTAGCATATTCGCTAGCCAGACCATTAGCATATTCGCTAGCCAGCATATGCACTAGCCAGCCCATTAGCATTTGCACTAGCCATCCCTTTAGCATATTCGCTAGCCAGCCCTTTAGCATATCCACTAGCCAGCCCGTTAGCATATCCCCTAGCCAGCCCTTTAGCATATGCACTAGCCAGCCCGTTAGCATATCCCCTAGCCAGCCCGTTAGCATATCCCCTAGCCAGCATATGCACTAGCCAGCCCGTTAGCATACGCACTAGCCAGCATATGCACTAGCCAGCCCTTTAGCATATGCACAAGCCAGCATATGCACTAGCAGGCCCATTAGCAGGCACCCTACAGCCATTCACAGCCCTCATCGCTTATGTCCAGCTAGCTCATTTCAGATCAGATCAGATTTTATATGATGAGTTGATTATTTTGGGGGCTTCACTGGGTCTTGTAACCCCACTGTGGCTCATCAGCTGAAAGCTAGCTGCTGGAGGCCTGCCGAGAACGCTGCAGTATCGGACACCTAATCTGCTCTTGCGGGGAACTGTTCGGGAAGCAGAGGGGGGCTGAGAATCCCAAAGCTGGTGTAGCATATCTCTGCATGTCAGTTAAGTGGGCTAAGTGGGACTTCTTAATGAGGGGAATCGTCTGCCAAGAGACAAGGTCAAACAGATATAAAGTTTGGTACTAAACAGGCTGTGTGCAGGCCCACTCTTTCATAAGTTGTGCAAGCTAATATTAATTAATAATTAACTTAAGACAGTAACTTGTTTAAAATATAAATGTATTGTTTGACTGTACGGCACTGTTTTTTTCCACGGCAGTCATGACGAAATTGCTTTTCTGCCCACATTTTTGTAGCTTGTAGAATGAGGCCCCCTACTGCTAATGGCATGTTACTTAAAATGTTGACGTATCACCTGCAAGGCCTGGAAATGCAGAGAATGTTTGTCTGCCGCATTGAAAATTATTAACATTTGAATGTACTTCTGAGTCTGTGTATATAACGTCTCAGCTGGGAGGCTGAAATATTACGGTTATTAACATCAGCCCAGCTTTCCCATGCAGGTAGAGGATGGTAGGCAGCACATGTGTAGACAGACTCTTGACTTATTTTTCAGAATTGACTGTTTTGCCCTTTAAGGCCAGATCTCCTCAGTGAACAGTATGGCTTTTAAACAGGCAGGCTTTGTTACTCAGCCTGAAATTAAAAGC
This sequence comes from Petrocephalus sullivani, assembly GCA_026780845.1. Lineage (NCBI taxonomy): Eukaryota > Metazoa > Chordata > Actinopteri > Osteoglossiformes > Mormyridae > Petrocephalus > Petrocephalus sullivani. The sequence continues at coordinate 1,848,431 of JAODKM010000042.1, read as the reverse complement.
TCAGTGATAGTGCTTTTCAATGCATTTCAATCTCCTCAATGCTCCTTCTCGTCATTAGATCTGCCAAGCTCTTTCTGAAATCTTTCAGCTGATGCCGTTTGGGGACGAACAGCAGTAGGGAGAATTTTCGGAATTTCTCAGCTGATCTCAGCTTTGTTTTAGATCCCTCCTTGGGGTATGTGTAGTGTCAGTTAAGTATGTGGTAAAGTATTATTACTTAGCATGCCTACGCTGCCTTCGGACAGAGGGATGTGGCCCTGGCAGGTGGCAGCCATCTTTGTGCACGTAGTATTAATACTCTCAGTTTGGTGACAGTGTTGTAACTCTGGTCTTTACTGGGGCTGCTCAAAGTACTACTTCAGCATATTTTGTCAAAACCCTCGATGTCCATTTCCTTTGTATCCTAAGCATGTTCGAAGGTCATACTGGTCATTAGTTTAGTGTTTATGTTTTATGTACAAGCTTTCTCCCAAAGCGTGTGCCCGGTATTCAGGGGAATCTGTTTTCATTTCCAGGCAGGCACGCAGCCGCCGTCAGACGCTTTCTGCTGACTCCCCGGCTTAAAGAGCCTTAAGATGCTCGACACGATTCGTCCTGCTCTCAGCGTTTTGTCTGGGTCAGCAGCAGCTTCTGAACAATGCAGAGATATTAGACAGGGATCCCTCAGACAAGCGGGTTTAGCTTCTAAAGGCCAAAAAGACGTGACCCGTTTCACTTCATAAGGCGTGTGAAAGGAGCTGTGAGATCTTGTTGCGGAAAATGAGGTCTGATGTCCTACACCAAATCTTCTTAATGAGACTAAAATTCACCAGTGACGGGCTTCTGGGTCTCGGCGCCGCTTTGCAGGCCATTCCGCGCACTCGCTCCCTACTTCGGCTCCGTCGTTGGCGGCGGTGTGAAATTGAGGCTTGTTTGACATTCTGCAGGCACAGCTAGCATGTAGCAATTACCCTGCACACATGGAGACCCTCCCCCAACCCCTGAATAAAATCCATCAGGCTGGGGGCAGATTGGCGAGCGCTGCTGCTTTGAATACCTGTGACATTGCTGCTATGGGTCCTGGCTGAAATAAGCCCCCCAGGGGAAGGGAGACTCACGAGCACAACTCAGGGGAGCATCCCCCCCCGTCCTGCGCCGCTTCATTATTTAAGCCAGCTGCTTCTCTACAGCTCTCATAGTATTGTTTAACCATCCTTTGATTTAACGTCGCACTGGAGTGCAGTGGCAGGCGGGGAGAGTCCGATGTATAGCTATTGGTTAATAATGAGCCGACAGCTTCTGTGTGCGGGGGTGTGTGTGGGAGAGAGAGAGAGAGAGAGAGAGAGAGAGAGAGAGTTCTGATTGGTACTCGGTTGATGCTCACAGCGTATCTGTCTCTATGACCATGCTAATGTTGATTCCATCTCACCTACTACCACTGCTACACTTCTTGATTGTGCCTGTATCGGAATTTAATGCTACATCCTTCAGTTCTGCAGCTCTGTGCACCACATCCTTCCAGTTTGCTCATGAAGCGCATTTCTCTCTCTCTCTCTCTCTCTCTCACTCACTATGAAGTTGCTCCTTGACTGTGGAACCACTAGCAAACACAGCTAAAATAATCACTTCCATTTTATTTCCCTGCCATATCCACACCAAGTATATTAATAGGCTATAAAGTCAATTTACATTTCCTTAATTGGCGACCATGAATTATACTCAGAGTTACCTACATGAATTACCAAGAGTTCCTGCTTGTCAAACTGCTGTGCATAATTCTATGAATCTTATACTGCGTGATTTGCAAAAATAATGTTCACATAATTTCCCATGTTTTCCTTCCATAATTGGAGAAGGAAATGAGATCAGCACCAGTGTGTTGTGTTAAAATCTCTGAAATCCATTCACCTGGGTTTCTTTGGTTTAGGGTAAGCACTCTCCTCCTGGTGTGCCGATGATTCCCTCCGATACTGGCTATGGAAGAACCCAGCGTTTTTCCAGGAGAGCGACGAGCTGATTGTGATGCCGCTATTGTTTTGGGTGTGTTGCAAAGGTCACCCTTACGTAAACGCAGCAAACACACGGAGAAACACTGAAAATCGCTAATTGAGAGACTTCCTCTTTCATATATATCAATAATCTGGAGCAGTGGATGACATTTGGAGAAGGTGCTCCTCCAAGCTCTGACGGTGTGCAGCGTGAGGCGGCTCTGCTGTCCAGGATCACCGCTAGACCTCTAAGCATGCTGTCATTTCAGGAAAACACATAAAAACCCCATTATCACACGATTATGCTTCCCCGAGGCGGGAGTGTCAGATCGTTGCTGCGTCAACATTGTCCTCAGGCAGATACAGGCACTAGCTGACTTCCTCTCAGACAGGGAGCCTCCATCAAACATGTGGGTTCATCTTTAATTAAACTGGGCCCATTATAGCTTTCATGGATTGTTGTAATTATTGTAAATAAACATTTTACTGTCTTTTTTACTGCTGCGTGATTATTGGTGACCCAAAGGGGCATTTCAGTTTATACATTTTCTTGCCCGTTGTGCATTTGTGCATATTGATTATATTTTTGCTGCATTATGATTAATTTCATTATAATTTATAGTTGTGTAATTCAGATGATTCTCCTAGCTGTTTACTGGGTTTTCGGAAGTCCGCTGTCCTGCAGCAGCTCCGGTTTGGTGCCATGAAGTTCCATATTCCAGGGCTGATGCTTGAACAGAGCTTAGAACCTTCCTGAATTGGGTGCCGGCCGCCGGGGGGGGGTGGCCAGCACCCAATTCTGGAAGGTTCTAAGCTCTGTTCAAATGGCTCAAAACTGAGCAACACATTGTAAAATGTAACTGGAGCTCTGGTATTATGTGTAGTTCACAAACCACCAAAGGTTTTCGGAAGTCTGCTGTCCTGCAGCAGCTCCGGTTTGGTGCCATGAAGTTCCATATTCCAGGGCTGATGCTTGAACAGAGCTTAGAACCTTCCTGAATTGGGTGCCGGCCGCCGGGGGGGGGTGGCCAGCACCCAATTCTGGAAGGTTCTAAGCTCTGTTCAAATGGCTCAAAACTGAGCAACACATTGTAAAATGTAACTGGAGCTCTGGTATTATGTGTAGTTCACAAACCAGTGAAATGATGGGATTAATATGAATACAGATCCTGAGCCGTCTCTCTCACATCTTGTGGTTTGTTACCAATGAGGCCCCATGTAGCGGTTTTCTCTATGTAAAAGAGTCAGACAGAGAGGAAATCTTGTACATATTCAAAGTTCGAAAATTAGATGTGAGCGATTCTTTTAAACGGACGAGATGGTGCTGAAAGCGATGTTGACTTTTTTGAAGAGTGAGTGTGATCTAGTGAGGAAGGAGAAGCCTACTTGGGGCATGAGGGCATTTCGATAAGAAGTCTAACAGCTAATTCGATTTGGATAATAGCTGCTGGCAGTTAAGGAGGCCCAGAAGCGGCCTGTCTATCGCCTGCGAGCAGCCGGCTAAGTTAATGAGCTGTCAGCGGTTAGGGGTTGTGGGGAAATTGCGGAAAGCTCCACGCCAAATGGCCACTCCAGCCTAGCCCACTGAGAGCTTGGAGTGCCGTGGGCAGGATCAAAGTTCTGGTTGCCATAGTGAGAGAAAGCTGCCATGGAAAAGTGGTTTAGCCTTTGTATCCGAGGAGCCGATGTGGAGAGCGGCGGATTACGTACAGGTGTGCGAGACTGGATCGGTGACCACCTGTTAGTGAAACTGAAAGCCAGAGACTCAGGTGTCAGAGATCCCAGGTACCGACAGACCTGCTCTCAGGCTGACGTCCATCTTTGTTTAGCAATCAGTGCAATTAACTGCCAAGGATGGGGTAACCTGTAAATGGAAAATTTTATGTGTGTGTTCATTATGCCCTTTCAATCACAGGTATTGATTGAATAAATTCATGACAAAACTCCAGTATAAGCTTTAACATGCTTTGTCTGGCTATCACATGAAAAACTCTATGAATATCTTTGGCTGTGCATGAGTTTGGTCAGTTATAAAAATAAAAAAAAGCCATGAGCAAACCGTCACGTCTTTGGCTAATCTCACTGGTGAATCTTGAACATTCAAGAAACTGCATGAAGTGAAATGTGCCCTTCAGCAGTGCTATGGGCTTCTGGCTCACCCAAAACGATGAAAACAATGCTGACGAGATGACTTGCAGGTCCTCACTAGTGTATGCGGAAGATCTTCCTGGTGTCCTGGTTCTTGGTGTTGTGAAGGCATTTTTAAGACATTGCAATTAAATCTAAAATAACCTTTAAGCTAGACATTTATTTACAGAAAAATTCTGCGGCTACACGATGCCATTGCTCATTGTGAAAGATGAGGCTTTATATTAAAAATGCAACCCAGAAGTAAAGGAATTTAGACAAATTGAAAGCAGTATAGAAAAGGAAGCCTGAAGATGAATCCAACACAAATTTCATCCCTTCCATCTAAAGACAATATTTTTCTTCAGTGTGAAAAAGAGTTATCAGAGGAATGTTTTTAGGGAGAGGTTGGAGATTCAGAGGAGGTTTCAGATGGTATCAGTAAACTCACAATAACTGAGCGCCTTCCTCTTCGCAATGAAAATGCCCATTTGTGGCTTAACGAATACACTTCCCCGTGTCACCTGCGGTAGCGTGACTCAGACGCTGTGGGTCTGAGCAGTTCTCCATCTCTACACAGCATTGGTGAGTCCATCGGCCTGAGAAAATTCAATTATGCTTCCTGGAAACTGAATTACTGTGTCGTTATAAGTGATTAACCTTTGTAAGACCCGCTGCTGGCATGTAAACGGGACATTGGCGCTAACGTATTTATAACCTTATCAAGACTAGAGAGATAAACAGAAAATACATTTAAAGGGGAAAACGGCTTTGTTGATAAGTAACACACACTTCCTGTGTGACTTGTGGAGAACCAAAGCTCGTTTGCTATCGCAGGAAGATTTGACAATGGGGCTTTCGTGAGTTTTCGTAAGCTGGGGTGTTTGCGTGATCAGTAGAAGCTCGGGGCGACTCACAGCCATGACTCAGAACGTGTAAGTCACCGAGGGAGGGAGGAAGAAAGGGTTAGGGTTTTTTTAAATACTGTGGTCTCCTGAGTAACAGAAAAACAGTCATTATTCTTCTTTGGTGGATGGTACCTCAGGAAACCATGACATCCACCACACCAGCAACGTACAGCTTTCAGTTGTTTCCTGGTTCCAATAATTAATAAATACATACATACATACATACGCACGTACGTACGCACGCACGCACGCCCGTACGCACGCCCCGTCGGATCCTCCTGTGTGCCACGCCCCCTCGTTTCCCTCGTGCAAATCCTTTTGTTCCCAGCTGCTTTGTGTCAGCAATCAGTGTTCCGTGTAGTCAGTCTGCCATAGTCCTGTCTCCCTCGTCGGGTTTTGTCGATGCATGTTGGTGCTCGCTACCTCGCTTCGACCCGCTTTGTACCCTGTATACCCTGAATAAACGCCCTTTTGAAGGGCTGAACCCCACAGCTGCAATCATGGGTCGTAATTCCCGCCGGAAGCGTGACACACACACACACACACACACACACATACCATGTTTACCTATCTTTATGGGGACACTCAATTCATTCCTATGGGCATAACCCTGATCCCAAGTATGACACCCTTAACCCCCACCCAGCCCTAACCTTAACCATAAGTAACACAATAAAATATGAGAGTTTTGGCATTTTTAGTCTTTTGAGTTCAGACACAGATTTTTATAAAATTGAGTTTATCCTTATGGGGACCAAAAAAATGTCCCCACAAGGTAGAAAATAAC
>JAODKM010000042.1:1820205-1831716 GCA_026780845.1 Petrocephalus sullivani | reverse complement strand
GCCCCCCCCCCCCAAGGCAGCTGGCTCTGCCGACCTCGCTCTGTCCCCCCCCCCCTTCTGTAAGGTACACAGTGGGGTACACAGTCGATTCGCGGGCGGATCATCCAGATGGACATTTCTGCTAAGGAAGCCTCGGAATCTCCTGTGATGGAAGCACCGCCCACTGTTACGTTTGAGTGACAAACTACAGGGTGTTGCTACAGTGCCCTACCTGGTTGGAGAGAATACGCTGTGCCAGAGTGGGGTGTGAGGCCATTGGGTGGCGTGTGGCTCAGCGGGTTTGATGCTGTGTCTCTGATCAGAAGGTCACCAGTTATACATCTCAGGGGTGGCAAAGTGAGCAAGGTCCTTAACCCCCAGGTGTTCCAGGGATACTGACCCTGCTGTCTGAAATATGTACGTCACGTCGGATAAACGCATCTGCTAAAGAAATAAAATGTAAATGATGGAAGATGGAAGCAGTGCTTCAGAGCTGAGATTGACAGGAAGCTACTCAAGCGACTTCCTGGACGGGCCTGATGCCAGAGTGATGAGTGCTGAAAGCGCCCCATGCCACGCGCTGACAGATGACTCAGTGGCACCGCGCTCCCAAGCACACGGGCGTGCCGTGTTGACCTTTAGTGCTTAGTAATGCCAGCCTGAGTCTCAGCGAGGGGAAGAGCTTAGGGGCTTAGCCCAGCTTTGTAGCTTATCGGGTCGTTTTGTCACTCAGCTTATGCCTGCCCGGCTTGTTCAAATGGACCACTCCACAAGCGCTGTGGCTCCAGCCATCAGGTGCCCGGCGTGTCCCGGCAAAGCCCTCGGCGGGGCGCTTCCTGGGAACCACAATTAAATCTGCCGATTTAGCGGCCGGCCCATGTGCCGTTTCCACACGGCTTATCGAGTGCATGCCGATCAGCTAATCCACACTGAACGATTAGGCATGACTGCACTATCTAGGGCCGGAAACACGAGTCCCTTCAATTGGGTTCCAGTGTCAGACACTAAAAAAACATAAGTCATTTTTTTTCCAGGCTACGAGCTAAAATCTACATATCAATTATGGCTACAGTGCCATAATAGGTGATTATTTCGATATGTGATAGTGCAGGCCTCTCGGCCTCTGAACAGACTGTCAAATTATGAAGCTTTCAGACTGAGAGGTCCATAATTCTCTTATTTGTGAGGAAATTCAAAGATGATAATCAGATTTGGAACAGAAGTACATCTTTAGAAGCTGTTAATGTATTTGCCAGGATGTTATTAACACTACTTGGACAAATGTGTTTGCGATCCCTGGGAATCTGCTTATGCCTCTGTCCCCGTTTCTGGCCCTCTCTTTGTCCCCGTCTCGGTGCCTCTTTTTGTGCCTGTCTCTCCCTGCCTCTGTCCCTCTCTTTGTCCCCGTCTCGGTGCCTCTTTTTGTGCCTGGCTCTCCCTGCCTCTGTCCCTCTCTGTCCCCGTCTCGGTGCCTCTTTTTGTGCCTGTCTCTCCCTGCCTCTGTCCCTCTCTGTGCCTCTTTTCACCGCTGCATTCATTGGCTCTCCACTGCTACATCACTGTTGATCCCACCAGTGGGGCACTTTGCCTCCCCCCCCATTTTTCCCTCTGCAATGTCCCTACTGGTTAAGCAGCACCATTTGTCCAGCTTCTCCTAACCATTTTGCTTGTATGTTCCTTCTATGTTTGCTCGTCTTTGCAGGAATCTCAACTCGCCCATCACACCGTCCTTTCATCCTGCCCCTGGAAGACAAGCCGTCTGTAGGATTCCAGATGGCCGCAGACACACAGAAGTTCTCCCATCTCCAGTGGGCTCTCCCTGGGGAGGCAAACTTGTAGTTGCAAGGCAGACTTGTGTAGCAGCAGCCCCAATGCCAAACCTGATTTCATGCTGATCTGTCCCTAGACAGAGGCCTGCAAGGAGATTGGCTGCCACTGATCGATAAGAGAGCGAGTGTGAGTACACCATTGTGATGAACCAGATTTTTCTCAATAACAGTTCGCCCGAGAGACGCCATTTCCAGAAGCTTATTACAGAGTTGGGGGGGTTATGTTCCTGTAGCACCAATGAGGGGGAGGTGTCATTCTAAATATAATACCATATGTGACCCTCAACCTACCCCAGCAAGATAGCCGGGGGTGAGTTAACTTCTCTGGGGGCCCTAGGGAGGCACGGCCAGGGGGGGCAGCCCAGTGGACCACCTGAGCTATTTTTAATCCAAAAGAGAACCAAGGGAGATATAAAATGACGCAGCTAATTAGTATGCTGGTGCCTGTGGTTAATTTGCCTGGTGGGGGGGTGGGGGGGGGCGCATTGCCGGGCTGGGGCCCCTAGGCTATAGCCTAGGATAGCCAATGCATTAATCCACCTCTGATGTTAGCCTGAGGACAGGCCCTGTAGCCGCTCACTTACTTTTCAAATAAGATGGAGAAAATAAACCATAATGTGGGACCTTTTTAAGTTTGGCCCCTCTAAAGTTCTTAAAGAATGATTAGAAGCAGGTCGGGGGAAATAGTGAAGAGTAATGTTATTAATATCGACTCAGATGTGTGGCATTTATGCAAATGAAAGTTTCCAAGCTTATTTGTATTCAGCTCTGAGACACGGACACCTGAGAAAAAAAATCCTTCCAGATGAAGGTTACAGCATCACAATCATGCCCATTAACCTGAGAAGCTTACGAGAAAACAGCTACCACCCTGTCACCAGTTATCCTCTCCAGGGAGCCCTACTTGTAGTATTATTTATTTTATTTTTTATTTTTTCACTCATTATAACAGCAGGGTTGAGGTTTACAGGCTGTCCTGTCAGAGACTGTCATGCCAGTGTTGTAATTCAGAGGGAGATAGCAGCTTTCCACTGGCGCTGATGTTAGCTTTACGGGCCACAGACGGAGAAAGCCTCTCGCTACTCTCTACATTCATGTTGGTATCTGGGTCAAATGCAGTGCCTCATCTATCACGCCTTCAACCAATTACGGAGCAGACTGCTTTAAAAAATGAACGTTTGTTCGAAACCACCCTATCCTCTCTGTGGCGATTTATCACGAATAAATACGGTGGTAAAAAGATCTCATTGTCTGCATTGTCTACAACGGTTTAGTAGGGAAATGTGGAGCGATAATCCAGTATAATGATGAATTTGCATAATGTTGATTTGCATTTGAAAATAACAATCGTTGCGAACCACCGGCCCAGAGGGGCAGGCCAAACCTGTGCAGAGCTCCCGACTTTGTGCACGGTTTGGCCAGTGAAGCGTCATTGACTTCGCTAGGGATCTATTTATTTATTTATTTATTTATTTTTTATAACAGCAGTAACTATTGTCATGAAAAACAGCCAAAGCAGAACAGGATAGCTATTTATCTAAAGTGTCATTAACCCTACAGACTTATTTGACCACAAAGTTTTGCATGGAAAGTGGGTTTTAGCTCTGTGATGACATAGCTTGGGGTGATGGTGTCTAGCCTGTGTGCTAAATAACAGTTAAAAGGTGCAGCTGGGCATTTTTAGAACTCCACCCACCAACAGTCTACAACCACACGCTCTGTACTTTTGATCCTCATTGGACTTGAAGGCCTTACCACACAATGCACCATGTGTAGGGTACCATTTGATTAGGTGGCGTAAAAGAGCAAGTAAAAAAATAAAAATCAGCAAAACAATTATTTACGCTAGTTTTAATATTTCACTACTTTTCTTGCGAAATAGAGCTAGCTGGTTAGCAGCCTGACACCATGTGCTACTGAAACGGTTTTCATAGAAATTAATTGACAAATTGTCTTATCCGATGCTCTGGAGGGTGGGGGGGCAGGTCTCATGGAAGTCACATGAGTACAGTGATTAATTTATTTGCAATGACACCATGCCGCTAGGGGTATAAGTGACCTTCCGGAAGGAAGACAGTCCTTTCAGAAACCAGCCCCATCATAGAACACGGTCCTTTCTGCAGAGCTCGGTCTCTCTCACACTCCACTGAGCTCTTAGCAGAGATATAGCGGAAAAGGACTGTGCCGATCGCAATTAATGTTAAATATATAAAAGTGCATCACTCAGCTGTCGTGGACGTGTACAACCGCGCTGCACCGCGCAGCCCCCTCTGTCGCCTTAATTATTCAAGCGCGCCGCCTTTCTGTATTCTACTTTAATTATTCTGACCTACTGTCACATTCTTTGCCCATTTTCTGTTGACAGAAAAGAGACGAATGGTCGCATGCAATGCAGCGTTCTGCCGCATTACCGCCATTGTGAACCGTTGTGCCGCGCTTTCAGAAAATTACTTGCAGCAGCCATAATTGCGATGGATAGCAGAAGCACTTCTTGTAATCATAGTAATTCACAGTTTTAATTAGTGGAAACCAGTCTCTTAACTCTTAAAAGTGTGTGAGTAGTTAATTATCCCCGCATTGCCTCTTAGAAGTTTGCGAACACCTAATGTGGCTGTGCAAATGGCAGATTTTTACTGTGGTATCTTTGTTTATTGAAAATTGCTCTGTTAAAAGAACTTGTGTGATTTTCGTAAAGAATCTGACACACGTGAGAAAATATGTGAAATAAAAGCGATACATGTGGGGAAAAGCAGAAAATTACTCGGCTTAGTCACAGAGGACCGTGAAAGCAGGCATGTACCAGTCAAAGTGCTCATATCGACGTGAGACAGCGTGTTATGGGCTGTCTGAAAGACGTGTTGTGTTTGAGGAGGGTCGTTTATTTATTTAATTGAATAAAAGCACTGAGGACCTGCGCTAGATTAACCTACAAATTATGGTGGCATAGCTTATCCCACAGAGAGACAATAACTAAGCTCCACTGAAGGCTCCACATTGATCTGCAGGCCTGCCTATCTCATGGAGATATGTGCTGGCACTTGATATAAGCAGAATATCAGCATCCTTATGTCTCCAAGAAGCAAACTTCTGCCATATATATTAACATTGCTGCTTGTGGTAAGGTTGCAGAGGAGTTACATAGGCCTGAGTGTTTCTGAAGCATTGTTTCTGAATGAGAGATGCCTCAAACACTGCCACACTTTGTTTGGAAGGAAGGTAATGTTCCCTACCAAAATAACCTTGTCACAATTGTGGAGTGAGGTAGAGTGTGTCAAGATTTGGGGCGATTTCCCCGATGCCGGAGGTCCTCCGTCTCACCGCAGGGTCTTGTTACAGACGCGCTGCTTGCCTCTTGTGGGTGGCATCTCTAGTTCTCAGCCCATTATGCTATTTGCAGTGTGAGCGAGTTTTGAAACTGAAGGCTTTTAAACGTAAAGAGAGTGGAATCTCCAGCTGGCCCAAACAAAGGCTGGAACTACAGCTGTAAGCTGTAAGCCTTGCCTGCTGATTCATTACGGGCCGAGCCGGTGAGCGCTGCCTGGGCCCCTGCATGTAGAAGTCTGGACCGGACCGAGCCGGAGGAGTCCTGCCGGTCCACACTGAACTTTCTACACGTTGGAGATTGCTGAGGTCTTTTGTATAACCCCATTTACCCCTTTTCAAAGCGCACAAACTCTCATTTTCACAAAGTACATGGCATTCACCTTGCTACCACATTTACAGTCAAAATATGCTCAGAAATTTTTTTGCAACATCAAAAATTACAGTGATGGAAATGAACCACTTAAAGAAAAAGGAAACTCTGAATTATCCACTGGAATCAATAAAGTTCATTTAATCTTATTTACGGCAGCAATGGTCACCGTGCACTGAAAACAGCATAGCTTGTGAATGCCACAGGCTTACATGTGTTAATGACATGCCCCATGTCCTACAAATGCACATCATGGAACCTAAAGGGTGGAGTGTCTGTCTCCTGTGGAAGAAAATAACCTTTTTGTCATTTTAAAGTCATGTCAAGTACTAGATGTCCTCCCTGAATCTTGGCTTAACTCTACTTCCCTAAAAATCCTGACAATGCAGTGAGACATAACGTCGATCAAGATTTTCCACAAGAATGATCCAAAAATAGGGGTTTTTCGCTACCCAAGGAGGAATATTTTTCCAACCTTATACAGCAGTTTAAACTCTGCCTGCTTGAATATAAGGAAGATTGAATAGCATTAATTGGGATACTACAGCAGCCAATCAGTTGACAGTCTTCTGTCCAATAAGCACCAATTCCTTTTTTTCCCATGACCTGGAATAGCCTTCTTGTGATCTGACACCGTTTTGCAAACAATTTTCTGTTCATAAAGCGTCTGAATGAATAATTGTGTGGATAAGTCAGAAGATGGTACCTTTCAAAAGTAAACGGTAATCATATCTGGTGCTGTAAACTGCTTGATAATTTGTGTTTTTCTTACTGGTCCAGGGTTGACAGTTTTTATTAATTCTATTTTATTGATCAACTCAGATCCAACAAGCAACACAACAGTGCCGCAGTGATGTATAGAACCATAGCTAACCACTGGCACTTAGTTACTGCCACATCCGATATGAGTTCATTGTAATCCCCCCCCATTTTCAATCACCCGCGGAAAATGACTCTGCACATAACAGCCGTGTGGACTGGATGGTGGGCTCTGCCATTACACTTTCTCCACATCTTCTGCAAACATCTTGACCTCCCGGGCTTCGGCTTTGCGTCTCTGTCCTTGTGGTTTCTCTGTTCATATTGAACCAGGAGCGTCTCTGGCTGGTCTGCCTCCCAGTTTCATTGATAGCTTCCTATACAGCCAGGATAATAGTCAGCCCGTCCTCAAGCCCCCTGGGACCTGCAGCAGAATTCGTGATTCCAGGCCTAGAACAGCGCGAAACCTTTCAGAAATGTGGCAAGACTTCAGAGAGACAACTATTTCTCTTAATTCATCTCCGTTCTTCACACCATTTCCCACCATCCTACCTGTACGTAGGGAGATGCCTTCCTGCAGTACTTCTGGGATAGCTTGAAATATACATGAAATTAAATGAGGATAGAGGACAAATCCTTAAGAATTGTGGAATTTCTGGACTAGATCAGACATCATGCTGAACATTCAGAAGGGTTTTGTAGATCATGTATTCTTAAGGAAGCAGACAAACCCTTTGGAGCTGCTATCTGCATATGGTTCCATGACTGTGAGGAAGTTATATTACATGCATTCTTTGCATCCTGCACCACTAACTGAGTAATAGAGACAATCAAGGGTTTTTAAATACATTTTGTGTGGAGATACCACATTGGCCATTATACGATTCTGAATGCAGCATTTCTCGTGCACCATGTGCAGCCTCGTGCATCTTGCAGCATCATTTGTTTTTATACATTTATCTACTTGGGTTTCTGGTGAACTTGCAGATGCATTTGAGAGGAACACAGAAACTTATCACATTGACGAATTGAGGGGCAGGCCTTGTAATGGGCAGATTGTAACCGATGGATCATTAGCGGGTGCCATTTTGCCTAGGGATGCGTGAAAGTCCTGGTGACCTTTTCCTGACATTCTCCTCTGCTCGGGTCCCATATCACCGGTGTTAAATGCTTGCTTCATGTGCTAGTTGTCAGTTATGTTCTACTGCACGCACTTGGGGAAATCCTTGTTTGGTCTGTTATCTGTGAAGGGCAGTGCAATGCTCCAGGTAATTCCAGCTTGTACAGATCATGTAGGCTTCACCGATTCAAGACACTGATCACTGTCCCCCGCTGGAACATTCTGTCCCTGACCTTTCACCTGCTCCCCTTTCATTACCCTGCAGGATTTCTCCTGGAATGCACCATTGTGTGTGTGTGTCCTGTACCCCATCTTTGGGCCCTGTGCTGCCTAAGCTCCAGCACCCCTTCCCCAGCAATAAGGGATTGAAAGATGGATGGAATTAGGAAGTATTATCAAAGTATTAGCAGCAACATATACTGGATTTGGGTGAGTGCTTGTGTTTCCATGGTGATCGATCAATTGTCCTGCACCCACGGGTAATCCAGTCAATGGGACGTGGCTAGCTGCAGCGTAATTATCCTATAGGGTGGCTGAGTGGGGGGGGCGGAACCTATCTGCTGCTGTCTTAGCTGTAAGTGTTTAGAGTCGCTTTTTCCCCCGGCCTCATGCTTCCCTTCCTTAAAGGCGTCCCATATCTCATCTTGAGCGGTACACAAACCCCGCGTAGCGTTTCCCCTAGTTCCTGTGTCATGGCATTCATCCTCATTGCCACCTTCATCACGACACCCTGCTCACAGCTGGCTGAACTCGGCCTGGGACGCCACATGCCCGGCCCGGGTGCTGCACCGCTGCTCCGCCAAAGACGAGGACACCATCTCTGTCCAAGCAAAACCACCAACACCAACGTTTCCGTTTCATTCTGGAAATGGTCAGAGAAAGAAGGCAGATACCCACTGGCAGTAGAAACTGAGAGCTGTACTCTCCCTCTAGCTAAATAAAGAGCTAGGAAGTAGAGCCAGGAGGTTGCAGCTTTCTAGCTGGTTAGCAAGTCATCCTGCTTCAACACCTCATAAATAAGGAACACGTTCATTTCATAGTTAGTGTATCGGCTGTGTGTGGTCAGCAGGAGGCCCCACGCAAATGTGTGGTTTGAGTGATAGAAAACACCACCACTGGTTCTGGGGGAATATCAGTCAGGCTCTGTGCTCTCAGACGGCCTGACGGAGGGGTAGCGGGTGCGAGAGGAAGCTGGCTCTGCTTCCCGTCATGGTGCAGCTAATAAACATATAATTGCGTGAAGTTGTGGTCGCGGTGGCCGGAATCCCTCGCTGGCGTCGAGGGCTCGCAATGGGTGGCCTTCCAAAATCCCCAAAGAGGCACCATGTGGCTCCCCCTCATGACACGTTGGGACCAAGAACATCCCATGCATAAAAATAAAATCGAAAAACAATACGCTGGCGATTAGACAAATGAAGGACGGTTGCCAGCGGCAACAGAGTTATACAATGGTCTGAACAGGATAATCAGCTGCCAGAAACTAAGCTTTCATATATGCAAATCTGGCTGAGACAATAGGGCAGCTATGAGCTAGTACATGTGAATGAGGTGTGTGCATTTATCACACAATATATTCTGTCAGTTGGTTGTGGAAGAGATGGCAATAAAATGCAACCTGCATGCCGACAGAATGTATAAAGCCTCAATGGACCATGGATGTATAAGAGGGCATCATTCTCTACGATCTCCACCCCTGAAACATTTCCTTAAAATGCACCTATGGGGCACCCCTGAAAGATGCATCCTGTTACTATGGTGATTAATGAGCTCGTGTAAGCTAATCTGGTGATCGCCAAGCACGCAGACCTCAGCCTTTTATCGCAGTCTGAGTGCAAGAGGCGCTAATGTACTTGAGGTCATTCAGAAAACCGCAACGCTGCAATGCTGAATGCTGGGGAAATCGCATTAGGAAGGGCACTATGTATTGCTACGGTAAGCTGGAGGCTGCCCTCCGCTGCAGCTCCCTGGGTGCTGGTCGCTTGAGGGAACATGCCTGCACCCGGGTTCCCTCCACACTCTAAACAGCAGTCCTGACAGAGTCTGTGTAGAAGATTATCTCACCAATTAAAAAGGGGTAGAAATACACTTAATGTGTCAGGCATATTTTAAACGCAGCCGTTTCCCCCCCAGAGTAAATCCCATGTTTACTTCAGGAAAGACTTAATGATGAATTACTCATAAGGATTAAGTTCTGTAGACATAGTTGTTAACAGAATTATAGAATCACGTTTATGGCCTTTTTACCCATAATGCTATGGGCTAGTTTGGGATTTTATGTTGCTGTTGTCGCTTCATGATCAGGAAAATCTATCAACCTTCAGATCGACATGTGGCGGAGCCATCAAACATGAAGGCCTAGCTTTCCCAGGATTAACGTGTGGCGGAGCCATCAATCATGAAGGCCTAGCTTTCCCAGGATTAACGTGTGGCGGAGCCATCAATCATGAAGGCCTAGCTTTCCCAGGATTAACGTGTGGCGGAGCCATCAGTCACAAAGGCCTAGCTTTCCCTTGGCACTTCCTTGAGTCACTGTTGTGCCTGGGTTGCGGAAGAGTTAATGATATTTCTTTTTTTAGGGTAAAGATGTGGACTATTTGAAGGATGGCTCGTGATTGCCATATCCCATCATGCATTGCCATCGAGCAGTAGAGTTAGGCAAGCCAAAACTAGCCAGGCTGATTGACTAGTTCGAGCGCTCAATGGTTTTTCCTGCAGATTTGCAGGCCGCTGTTGTCAGCTCGACGTCAGACTGGTGTCTAAGAGAAGGTCGCTCATTTTGACTCGTTTGAAAACTTGTCACGGTTTTTCGGCTGTAAACTGTGCACCTCTGTGACATCATGCTTGGCGTTAGAGAAGGTTTTGCTGCGTGGGACTGGCTTGAGAACGACAGAAATTGTCAAAGCGTCTGTTTCAGGAAAAGACTATATTTCTAAACTCAATCAAAATAAAATCAAGCTCTTGCCAGTTTTCTATTCAGAAATTTAAAATGAACTTTCCATTTAAAATAAGCTTTCTAGTTCCGCACTCTTTTTACAACATTTTTATATATATTTTTTCATAATACAATATCTGAAATCAAAATAATTGCACTTGTTTAAAATCATTTCTCATCCATTATTTAACATCCTGAAATATGTGTGTGTGTGTGTGTGTGTGTGTGTGTTTCATGTCATAAAATGAATATTGCTATTGAAAATGCAGCCAGTTGGTTCCAGTATAAAATACTACTTTCAACACGAAAATACACCTCGGCACAATACCAGGTAATGATGTTTTAACTGTCTTTTATAGAAAATCTGAATATAGCGTTTCAAGGCCATTTCTCTAGGCTTCCCGCCATCTGCGTTTGTCCTGGTATTGCTTTAATTTGCATGCTTTACATTGATGGATATCAATTGTGACTCGTTCACTGTTCAGCACGTCAGAGCCTTCACATCCAGCGAGGGTAAATAAACGCTAATGCTTTCTGAACCGAGAATTACACAACACGCCCAGACTCATCATGCGGTTTTTACTGACCATCAGATATTTTCTTATGCAGAGTGCTCTGAAGTACTATAGACCGTAATGCGATTTATAAAAGGGCCTTTGTAATACACTGTACAATCACCATTGACACTAATATGAAATATGTAAGTGTTCCTTAATGGGTTAGTGGTTGTCAGCACTTTGCTGGTTTTGAATGTATCTACTAGATCTATGGCTTGGACTGTGAGTGGAGAGAGACTGTAAAAGTGTCCTTAAGAAGCAAAGGTTCAGCAGGAGCACACAGGAAGCAGCCTGCTCACTCCACGCAGTCACTCCTCATGTCTGAAGTGGAACCTTATGCTCGGCCCTGCGTTGCTAAACTAACATAACCCACATGTATGATTAAGAAATCGGTACCGTCCAGCTTCGCTTAGTCAAGGGCAGACTCAGGGCCATCCGTGGGGTTTCTCCTGCCCAGACATTACTGAGAGACTTGCATGGCATCTATTATCCTTTATCACACATTTGGATTAGGATACAATCTGGTCTTATTACATTGAGATAAACAGGAAATGCATATTTTAATGTCATCAAGGTAGTTTTTAGAATATTTGCACATGGCCAATATTTCTGGAAAAGTGTGTGTGTGTGTGTGTGTGTGT
>JAODKM010000042.1:1800496-1812905 GCA_026780845.1 Petrocephalus sullivani | reverse complement strand
AATAGTAAGCTAACGGGTTTTAGCACTTTTGGAAGCTCAATAAAAATCTCATCCCATCAAAAGTTTTATTTTATGATAATTTTCCATTTGTTGGGATACAATTTGACGGGTAAAATGACCAGCAACTCATTGCCATTGCATTACCATCTGTGGTCTATGGTCACGCAAACCCCCAACTCACCCTTAATGGCCGACCTCATTGAAACGCTTCAGTTATTGAAACTCATGTGAGTCCCGTAGTTTACCACTTTGTATTAAAAAATGCATGGCACTGCGAGCCAGACAGACTGGTGGCACTGGTCATCATGGCTGACTAGAGGTTTCCAGGCCTATATTCTGGAAAGGTGATAGCAGGGAAACGAATGATCATGAAAGTCCCTCTCAAAGCTAAGATGGAGCTTAGAGTGATCTTTAGTGTTGGTCAGAGCCACTGACATTTCCGTTGGGGTTCTGCTGTCTCAAAGCCACCAGCATGAATGACCTGCTGTTGGAGGTTCACCTAGGGATCTGCTGCAAGACGTGCTCTGGTGGCAGGCTCCCCTAGGCAGGGCGCCGCCAATCACGCGGCTGGTAACGAACCGCGGCCGCCTCTGTGACACAGAAGGCGGGCTCTGGTGACAGCGCGGGGCCTCGTCTTCAGAAGCCCTTACCGACAGACTGTCACTAAGTAAAGCCATCTACCTGCATGACCGGTGTTTCCCCCCAAGCTGTCTGAGCGACAAGTCCTCACGCAGCTGGTAAAACTTGATCAAAAGGGCTTGTTTCCAAAGATCCCGAGCCATCAAAGTCCATTATTTATGAATTCATCAAAATTGTGTTTGATAAGCCAGGAACAGCTCATGTGGTTGATATTTTTGGACCTAATATTTTGACAAAGTCATATGTCACCATCAAAGCACCAAGCTTTTAATTTAGTCTCATCTTTAAATTAATCTCACCATTACCACCAGCCCAGCCCTCTGAAATATGCCATCACTGTGCCATGGTTACCTTAATTATGCATGCCAGCGCCGGCAGCCTGCGGCCGAGCGCGCAGGAGCGGGATGCGCACACTGCACGCAGCCCCGCACACAAACACGCGCGGCTCTCAGCACTGCAGTCATCGCTCCCTCTCTGCAGCCGCGTCACTGTGCGCGACGGTCACGCGGCGGGACTCGGAGCTTTGTGGGGATCACATGCATCAGCCGCTAATAAGCGTCCGTCTCCTGTGCCAGGTCGCCGCCGGCTTCTGCTCACTTTTTCCGCATTTTTTGATGCGAGCGACATAGCGGAAGAATATAATTGGCATCGTTCTGCCCCGGGGGGGGAGGGGGTCAGGCTGACTGGGGGTTGACGCCTGTGGCCCTTGGCAGGGGGCCCACAGCCACCCTGACGTCCAGGCTGCCAAGGGGGGTGCTTCAGATAGCCGAGTCGGTAACTGGACCTGAAAGTGGGGGTCACAGGGAACGACCCATTACAATATTATTATATTATTATTATTATTATTATCTTAATAATAATAAAAAAAAACAACAACGATGATGACAGAACAGCACAGGCATGCGAGGAGAATCTGGAGGACCTTGAAGCATTGTCATGTGACGTTGTTGGTATTATTTTAACCTGTTTTTCTGTTTGTTTATTTTTGTTGGTTTTAATGAGCGCCTGGTGTTTGTGTTTGTTAGGGCTCTTTCCGTGGTGAGGTATATCCGGGGATAATGGACCCTCCGCTTTTTGGTGTCGGCCTCCGTTCTGCTCTGACATGGCTCTGTCTCCATCCCACAATCCGTCTGATAGAAGCAGCTGGTTGGGGTACAGCGGGTCGTCGGGATTACCAACACCTTGTGCGCGCTGGACAAACAGACTTGCCCCGTGCATCTGCGGTACACAGATTACCCTCGGGTTTAATTACGCCAGGAAAACACACCAGGAAGTCACGCGGAAGTCCCGGCGAGCGGTGCGAGGCCACCGGCGCTGCCCGGTCCCGCCGGAGCAGAGCGGAGCAGCCCTGAGCTCTAATTGTGTTCACGCTTGAGCACATGCTAACAAGGCTCTCATTCTCCCCCGCATCCGATGTTCTTGCCGTGTGGATGCCGTGTGCATGCTGTGCCGTGCGGAGGGGAGGAGCTACACCACTAAGCCGGCGAGGCTTAGAGACGCATGGCGGAGCGGAGACATGGCTGGAAATCACTCTGCTAACTTTCAGTGTCCCGAGTCAACTGACTCTTTGTGTGGACAGACTGCAAGAATCCTCGAGTCGAGTCACATGGGGCTGGCACGGCCCCGGGTCAGGGGAAGGCGGGAGGTGCATTTGGCCCAGAAAAATCAGCGGCTTCGCGCTTTGTGTGGCTTCACTTTCCTATGGATTCTCCAAAGGCTGCCAGGCACAGGTTATTACAAATATGACAGAATCTGATTACATCGGAAAGATGGCAGTACTGACAAGCACTCTTAATAATGGAATTGTCCCTTCAAAGTGAAGCTGTCAGACTCCATTTACCTCAATGGCTGTGTGCAGCATGACAAAGATGGTGCCAACATATCTGTGGTTAGCCTAGCCTGGTTAGCCTAGCCTGGTTAGCCTAGTGGGGGGGGGACACTGAATCTGCCCTCAGGCCTACAGAGTGCACAGTTTTCTAAGATTGTAGAACTTTATTCAACTGTTGCTTCAGTGGCTTATTTAATTGTCCAATAAAAATGTGAAACACTCCAATATACTGCAGATAATTATGATGATCAGATCACATTCTCTGACAATAAAGGCGGTTCCACTAATAGTTATATGGCTTACAAAAAAAAAAAAGTCAACATTTGATAAGATTAATATATTGACTCAGATGTAGATATTGCCATTTAGCCGACACTCAGAAACCCCAATAATTCCAGGGTTCACAAACTTTCTCCCGCACACCCTGGAACCCACTGCATTACTATGCAGGGCTCATTAAAGACCACACATAATGAAGCTATTATTTTACGAATACACAATAGCACAGCGTATTATAAATATGCAAATTGTACAACAGCTAAATAATCACTGCTGTGTTTAGAATGCATCCCATTAAGAAGATTAATGTCAATTTGAGCCAGGAGACCCAGGGACAGTTCATTACTACTGGAGACATGACCTGCTTAATCACGGCAGCCTGGTGCAGCCGAGGACATGCCGTGGGGATGGGGGGGGCGACACCGAAAAGCTTGGGGGCGGCTTCTGAAGCCTCTGCTTTGCTGATATCCCACCCTGGGTCTCGCTAAAACCCAGAATTCTGGAACAAATGGGCGTTCGGGGCGAACACCGCGTCTGAGAGGGCGAGAGCGAGAGCGCGAGAGACACACACACACAAACTACTGCTGCCGAAGATACCCATTCTGCCCCCCATCCTGCCCTGACATCGACTTAGTGATGCACCCATGTGGAAACTTTGGCCAATACCAATAACACGAAGACGCCGTGAACGTGTGCAGCGGCCAGATCCTATAATGCCGGCAGTGAGCCGTCAGCATAGCAGGCCCGATTTGGAGGACTGCAGCTAGGCCCTAAATGCTGAAGGAGTCGACAAATTCCTCGTCCTCCACTGCAAATGCCTGATCATCCGGTGCAGCCGCCTCCATTATTTTAGCAGTCTTTAGCTCTGGCGCTGATAACTTAAGTCTAAATCTAAATCTTTATAATCAATATCGGCTGATATCGTGCATCTCGACATCCAGTCTGTCAGCAGGAGTCCAGTGACCAGAATTGAAGCCTGTAGTCTGTGCTGTGGAACAAAGTGTCTTACTACTATAAGACAGAAGCTTTCAACGAGTTAGAAAACGTCTGCTCCTTGGAGCCCCCCTGTCGTCATACTTTGTCTAGAGTTTCCCGTCTCATATGGGCTTAATTTTACTCTGAAAAAGACACTGGGATCATCCCCCGCCTAAAAAGGCTTTTCGGAGCTTCCCTGCGCCCTCAAAGCCTCTCTGGGAAACATACATTTCTCAAATGACCATCCCACAACCCCCCCTACCCACTTAAAAGTAGGGAAACTCTGGGGGAAAAAAAAAAAAAAAAAAAAAAAAAAAAAAAAAAGAGACCACGCTATATTTTTTAAAAATCTGCATTTTTAAATCCTGGTTTAATCCCGGTTCTGCTGGCAGAAGCTACGCTGAGCAGAAGGCTGCTTCCAGGCTTCCAGGCTTGAAAGTTCTTAAACAGCAGTAAAGACACTGGGAACAACCAAAAACCAGCCAGGTAGAGGGGGGGTGTTCTAATGCCATCAACTTATCCAACAGCTTTTAATAAATCAGAGGTTGACCTCAAATGACCTTCAGAAAGAATGGGAAACATTAAGTGGTGTGAAGTGCCCTGCTAGGACAGTTCATATCAGACTCCCAAAAAGCAAGGAAGAAGCCCTTCACCAATGAGAAACAGGGAAGGACCAGGCTGCAATTTGCAGAAAATATATAATATTTATTTATACATAGATGTAAACCCATAAAATCGAGAAATGAGTGAGCCAAAAAAAAAAAAAATAATAATAATTTTTTTTTGCTTTGGTCTCAATTTTTTTCAGAGCCGTACCTTCAAAAATCGACCATTTTCAATGTAGCATGATAGAGTTTACAGCAGAACTTAAAAGCATTACATGCACCACTTCTCGGCTGCATTATTCCACGTGAATAAGCTGCCCCCCGCTGTCGGACCCTCCCCCAGTTTGGGGGGTGCACTGTGCTGTGATGATGCGTTTCCCGTTTGCCCAGTGAGTCGGCGTTTGCCCAGGCTGCGGGGCTTCGGGGGGGCATCTGCTGTCTGGTGCACCACTGCCTGTCCCCAGACTGCGCGCCAGATGTCTGGCTTTATTTACTCAACAAAGCATTAAACAAGAAGCAGATCGCTTGACTTGACTTGACTTGTAGGGGCTGGTGACGTCTCTATCCAGCCTCGCCGCGAGGCCGCCTGGCGGGGGGGTGAGCCGTGCCGGGTTCTAACCCCACCAACACTGATGACAGCCTCTCAGATTAGTAGCACAAACACAGGAAGTCAAGCTGGAGCGCAGGAGATGGCACCTCTGTATTGGGGTCCCTTGTCACTGGAGCCCGGAATCAGCTCCCTACCACAGCACTGCTGCCCCCCCAGAAGGAAATATTTGGCGGGAGGTTACCTCGCCAGCAGGAGGACGTGAGGCTCAGCCCAGATGGATCCTGCACCAACATACATCTCATCTGATGGAAAAACAGCAGTTTGTAAAAAGTAAAAATAAAAAAATAATTAAAAAAGTGCATGTCGAGCTGAACCATGAGAATCACTCTAGGCACTTAATAAAAGCAAACTCTTCATTTTAAAGTGTCCCCTTACCATCGCATTGGATATTAAGACAAGGAAAAAGCAAAACTGCACCAGTCTGAAGAAATCTGAGGACAACACAGGTAACGCAACAGGATAGCAAATCAGCTAATTACGTGCTGAGGTAGACTTCAGAATTCCCGAATGAGATTAGGGAGGCGTGTACTTAATCACACTATCAAAGTATGAAACCCGAACCCCCTGCCAGCTGCTGGCGAAGGCGAGGATAGCAGTGCTGTCTGTGGGCACTGGGCGAGGCTGAAGCATTTCATAAGATGAATTTCCCTGGTCATGTTGGGGACCACGAACAGACACTGCTGCTGACCTTTACATAATCCACAACCCTATATTTAACCTGCAATTAATAGGCTGAATACAGGGACGCCGTGATTTAATATTTTAACTTATAAATTCAGAATGTTTTTCACTGACCTTCACACCTGACTTATTTAGTTTTAACATACCCATTTCACAGAAACTTAATTAAGTGCTGCTAATTACTTCTAAATGTTCCTCAAACTTTCCGTATCGAGTGGCTGTCACTGGAGCCCCCCGGGAGAGCAGATGGGAACTTCTGGCCACTATATTTCCAGTTTGTTTGTGAAGTTTTCCAGAAACTCGTCTTATTACCAGCAGCTTGAGTCTCTGGTGTCTCTCAAAGGTGACTGACCTTCTGTTCATTGGTAAAATGCCCAGCTGTTTAAAGTGGTGTCATGTAGAACCATTAGCTAATTAATCAGCTGTAAGCAACTTTTTCCATTTTTTTTTTATTACATTTATTGGACGTTGAAATAGCAACGCAGCCTCACACCTTCAGCGCTGAGGGTCGGGAGCTGATCTTGTGCCATTTTCAGCAATAGCCTCTGCACGTCTAACCACCATTATCCAGCCCCTTGCCCCCCCAGCACTGGTGCTGAAGCTTGCGTAGGCCCCGCGTGGACTTCGACCGGCACTGATGGCCCCCTCCAGAAGCTGGTGCCCTCTGCGACTGCCCATGTCTCCTTCAGGTTCTCTGGTTACGTGGGATTTCTCGCAGACTACAGCTGAGCTATAAGAAGGATAATATCCACTTTTCCCCCCTCCCAGCAGCACGGGGCATCGTTGCCCATTTCCATCCACAGCCAGAGACATAGAATTGAACACCACATTATTAGAACAGGTTTAAACTGGAAGATCTTGAAAGTAATTTTTCCAGAGATCTTAAAAATGGATCAAAAACACTTGCTGTTGGGGGAGGTCAGGATAGCGATTTCGGAATTGAAGGGGAAAAAAATAAATAATCACTGCAGTCAGTGAAGCTCGAATGACCCCCCGTTTTAGCCAGCTTGCTACTTTAGGCTAACGCTAGTTTAAATAGTAAAAGCTGATAAAAGAGCAAATTAACGAAGAGCATGTCTTCTTTGTAAGGATTGTGCAATTATAAACGAGACAGAGCTACGTTTCGTTTTAGGTTCCCGTGCCCATTTTGAATGAACAGGCTGTAGCATGCAAATCCATTTTCTGTGAAATCTGTGGTCTGAGAGAGAGAGACACACACACACACACACACACACACAATCCCTCTTGCGTATTGTTCCTGTTCTCCATCAAACCAGGAGCAACTCAAATCCCAGCAAATTGTTTTCATTCAGTTTTAAATTAAACAGCATCCAGGCCAAACCGTTGACTGCTATAGAGTAGTCTGCTAACTGCTAACTTAATTACTGTGCGTGCTGCTCGTTAAGGCCGAAACCGCTACATTATTTGCTTGCCAGTGTTTTACAGAGGGGACCACAGCCAAGGAAAATATGTTAATTAAAACTTTGCAAAAGTCTTTGCTCAGATCATATCTAAAAAAAAAAAAAACCACAACCATAATAAGCCATCGGAAAAGCCGTGTCTGAAAGGCTGTGAATCCCTCCCCATGCTGGAGATCAGGGTAGCAGCTAGGAGCCTCCATTTATCCAGCTTTTGAACCATTTAAATCTTGAGAATTTAATTGGCACTTCAGTGTCAAAAACAGAGTCAGCCACATGGAAACAGTGCGTTATATCCGTCATGGGAAAGGTGAAGGCTCTCAAGCTAAGAATTAGCAAGAGGGCTCCCCGCCTGGGGGAGTAAGGTGTGGGGCTGCTGTCTGGAGAGTGTCCACAGTGCAGGGTTATGCAGGAGCACGTCGTCAGCACCTTACTGCATCCCCACACGCAAAAGCCCGTCAAACCCGCTTTTCAAAAATGTACTTAACCAATAACCATTTTGAGTCGGCTGACTTTGTTAGAATTATTTTTGAGTTTTGACTTGGTGATACAACCCCATTTCCAAAAAATGTTGGGGCACTATAAAACAGATAAAAATAAAATGCAATGATTTACAAATCATATAAACCCATATTTAATTGAAAAATTAAACAAAGACAACTTATCAAATGTTAAAATTAAGAATTTGCTTATGACAAAAGTACGCTCAATTTTAATCTGATGCCAGAAAAAAACCTTCCAAAAACACTGGTACAGGGGCATGTTTACCACTGTACTGCATCACATTAACACTCTGCAAATTTTTCGGAAGTGAGGGAACCGCTTGCTGGAGTTTTGAAAGCAAAATGTTGTCCCATTCTTGCCCGATATAGGATTTCAACTGGTCAACAGTTCTGGGCCTCCTTTGTTGCATTTTTCATTTCATGATGCGCCAAATGTTTTCAGTGGGTGACTAACACCCAGACGTGAGCCATGCTTGTCTGCTCCATTTTCCTGGACGTGGCTCTAACAAAGCCATGCTCAATGTTCATTTGTCTTGCCCCTTGTTCCTGCCCTCATGGTAACCATTCACAGCTGCCTCATTTGCCCCTTCGTTAGTCTAGTACAGGGCTCTTCAAATCTGGCCCTCGAGTCCAATTCCAGGCCTTGTTTTCAGTTTTCCCAGGTAGTCTAATAATCACTGATTCTGATTGGCCACAGAGGTTTCACAGGTAAAGGACGCTGGAAACTCAGCAGGGCTTGGCCCTTGACGACCGCGATTTGAATAGCCCTGGTCTAGTATTTAAGCTTTTCCCAGTCCTGTGCGCCCCAGTTCTGCCATTGTTGCCTGTGAGTGCCCGTTATCCTGTGATGGGCTTCAATGAAGCCTTTGGGTCGTGCCATCCCATAGGACATGACAATGCTGTTGTAATACGTGTACAACGCATTTTGGCATAGTCTTGCTGAAATATATAGAGTCTTCTCTGAAAATGACATTGTGGGGATGGCAGTATATGTTGCTCCAAATCCTGTGTATATATAGTTCAGCTTTATGGTGCATTCCCTGACGTACAAGCTACCCAAGACCTGGCCACTAATGCATCCCCATACCATCATAGATGCTGGCTTTTGAACTGTCTGCCGACAACAAGCTGGATAGTCCCTCTCCTTTTTATCCTGGGGGACATGGCAACCATGATTTGCATGGCAGTTTCTCAGCCTGCATTTATGGATGCAGCAACAAGTTGTTCATAGACAATGGTTTTTGGAAACGTTCCTCAGCCCATGCATTGGTTTCAGCCATGTGTATAGCGAGCTCCCCAGATTTTTAATGACACAACAACTGAAATTCCCAAATTCTTTGAAATATTACATTGAGGGACATTATTCTTAAATTGTTGCACTATTTGCCCATGCTGTCTTTTCACAGGGTGAACCTCTCCCCATCTTCACTGCACAAAGACTCTGCCTCTCTGGAAGGCTCTTTTTATACCCAATCATTGTGCTAAGCTGTTGCCAATTAACCTAATTAATTGTGAGACATTCAAGCAGGTGTTTTGTTTTAGCATCACACAACTTTCCCAGTTTTTTGTTACCCTATCCCAACTATTTGTAAAAGTTTTTATGTTGCTGGCATCAAATTCAAGCATATATTTGTTGTAAAACAATTCAGTTTTTCAATTCTCAGTTCTGATATGTTGTCTTTGTTCCATTTTAAGTTAAATATGGGTTTATATGATTTGTAAATCATTGCATTCTGTTTTTATTTACATTTTATTTACACAGCATCCCAACTTCTTTGGAAATGGGGGTTATAATTACCTGCACTGAGAATTAATTGCTGTTAAAATTTACTCAGTTTCTGTTCTTTTATAAAAAAAGAAAATTTCATTTGCAAATGTATTTTATTTTCCTGTGCAAGGGCCCAGAGAGCACATTTCACACAGTGTTCTGCGCTCACTCAACCTCAGCTCTTAGTTTCTGTAATGAAGTCGCACCTCAAGGTGCTTCGCTTGTGGCTCAGGTACCAATTAAAATGTACTCGTAAGTGTGTGGGACCTCCAAGCCTCCGGGGGCACTGTCACAGAAATCCTGTGCAAAAAGTACAATCACAGCTTTTTTTCAGTCAATCCCACCTTGTGGCTGACCTGGACCCCAGAACCTGCTATAATATTTATTCTGAGAGATTCTCTGATAAATTCACTTTCTTTTTTTTTGGTTGCACACCTTGACATTTGGGAGTGTTCACCTCTAACGCCTCTCTATCTGAAAGGGCCCAGACTTATAGAAGAGGAATGGGGCACAGAGGTCCCGGCAAACTGCCTGATTTACCGTGGCCTCTAACCCTACCCTGGCCCAGCAGTACTTTGCCAACGGTGAGCCTAAACATCGATGACATCATCACAATAAATGTGCTAACCCCCCCCCCCCACATCAGAAGCAAAGGGGGTTTTTCTAACCTGCTGTGCTGTATGTTCTCATCCAACCTCGCAAGCCATTAGTCTGTGCTATTACCACTGTTAATAAAATTAAATGATGCAATTTACCATTTTAAAGAGGTGAAAACATTGTTTTTATTAATTCATTTATTAATAGAATATAAGAATATGATGTATGTACTTTACAATATATGCATAATAATATTATTAATAATAATTATATAATAAAGAAAATATATGAGTAATGGAGATGTGAGGAACTCGCATATTGGGAACTGTGTTCATTAGCTAGCTGGACTGGCCGGGTCATGCTTTATTGACAAATTAAATTGCGGCCTAAACTGGCTGCCGAATGAAGTCCACATTGAATGTAAATCTCTGACGCAGCCGCAATTTTAGCAGAGAAACGAGAGAGAGGAAAACCGAACACGCTGCATTTCCTCGGAGGGTCACGCTCCAGCACATCAGCTAAAAGTCGCATGATTCCTAATGCATGCCGCTCATTACGCCTTTAAGTGGATTACAGTCTGAATAATGCAGAATCCGAAATCCCATCCGGAAATCACGGCTCTGTTAAGTGCGATTTAACAACGGCTCGCAGGGTTTGGGAGATATTTCCCAGAGAAGTGTGAGGGACTGTGTGTGTGACGCGCTTTCATGAGTTTAATGAGACACTACCATAAAAAGCTATAAAAATTTGATGTTTGCTAAGCTTGCACTCAAAGGGAACAGTGACTATATTTTGCTTTTTCAAACAGAGTGTTTTTGCCCAATGTCACTGCATTAGTTACTGGTCACCTCAGTTCACCTCAGCTCCACTGACGGTCCACCAACTTATTAAACCGGGAAAAAAAAGATTTACGTAATTACGTATTGAATTCCTTGACCTTGGAAATAAAGCGCGTTGATTTGCTAAGTCATGCAGGTTTGTGTGGTCTGTGCACCACCATTCCAGCAGGTTTGTGTGGTCTGTGAACCACTATTCCAGCAGGTTTGTGTGGTCTGTGCACCACCATTCCAGCAGGTTTGTGTGGTCTGTGCACCACCATTCCAGCAGGTTTGTGTGGTCTGTGCAGGTTTGTGTGGTCTGTGCACCACCATTCCAGCAGGTTTGTGTGGTCTGCGCACCACTATTCCAGCAGGTTTGTGTGGTCTGTGCACCACCATTCCAGCAGGTTTGTGTGGTCTGTGAACCACTATTCCAGCAGGTTTGTGTGGTCTGTGCACCACCATTCCAGCAGGTTTGTGTGGTCTGTGCACCACCATTCCAGCAAAGCTTTTATCAGCCAGTCCACACAATCTTATGCCTTTCATTTACCATTTACGTATGAAAGTTTCCAATTGTTTCAAATTTCTTAAGACTTCTTACATGATCTCAAACTGAGGATTCATTTCTACCCACTAAGGTTATTATTTTATAGTCAAACTGGTGTTTTAAGTCAAGCATGGTGTTTTAATGATGTTCTTCAGTAACACAATAAGGGCATTAAAAAAAAAACAGAATTTGTGCATTATGCATGTTTACCCTGGTGCCACAAGTAAAGAACACAGCAGCTGGGAATTGTGGAATATGAATGGTTACCAAGGTGCAGGAAGTAAACAGCACAACAATTGTGGAATTATGAATAGCTACCAAAGTGCAACAAATAAAACAAAAATACCAGTTGGGAATGTTTCCTAACGTTCCACATGCTGGAATGAGAATCAGTCAGATTAACCCTACTACCCAAAAGTGTAATGGAGATGAGAACCTTGCTGCATCTGATTATTACTGACCTGTGTGTGTAATTCCCATAGTGAACACTTGAGGCCTGCTGGATAGTAAACAACAAGAAGTTGTTAGATTACGAAGAGAGCCAATGCAGAGCCGACGTGGCGGGAATGCGGGCCAGCCAACAACAGCAGCGCCGTCAGCCGCTTAGGCAGGATCAGGCCGCTAACTCCTGTCTCTGCTCAGACAGACGGGGAAAGGTCTGCTGATCTGGCAGCAATGAGTGTTTTTGCTTATTTACGAGGCACCTAAGGTGCTTGCAGGTGGGAAGCCGGGCCCAGCCGCGGCACCACACCGCAGTCTTCATGTCTTTGCTGGAAAATTCCACAGGCAGACAGTAGCTGCTGCTGGATCCCAGCCAGCGCTGTGTGTAACGGCTGCCATTCCCCTTAAATTGATTTATGATTTATTTATGGTTGATGTCTGCCTGAAAATACAGGGCCTGCTTATACAAACTTTATTTTTTATAACTGAATATTTGTCCCATAGCAAATTTGCTTGCTTAAAGAAAACAACTGTAACAGACATTTTAAAGTCTCTGAGATTGTTGTATAACTTTGTGTTTGTTTTTTTCTGTTCCCACAGTGTACTCCCTATTGGAGTACAGGCTGGGTGCTGTTTTTTTTATTCGCCTCCTCTATCCTCATGTCTGTAACTTGGTCGGTGACTGCACTTAAATTTCCCG
>JAODKM010000042.1:1790032-1800396 GCA_026780845.1 Petrocephalus sullivani | reverse complement strand
GGTGACTGCACTTAAATTTCCCGAAGGGACCATCCCGAGGGATTAATAAAGTATCTATCTATCTATCTATCTATCTAACTTCTCTGACATGAAGCGAATTATGATTACATTCCTTTATTATTGGGTGTCAAAGTGTTTTTTTTTTAATATGAGGACCTAACATTAGTACGTAGTAACACTGTAAATGCTATGCATACTACTGAAAAATATGTACTCTTATTTATCTCATTGAAGCACCTTAATTTTTTGATTTTGCGTTTGTTTTGTGTTCACTGGATGCTGGAAGGCCACATAGAACAATATTTTCATTAGATGACTACTCATGGGAGTTTTACTTATACAAACATGTTATGAGGGCAGAACGAAAAGTGATTGGTTCAAAGAGGTAACCAATCAGATTTTGTGTCAGATGTTAGACCAACCAATCAGATGTATTTCACCTGCCTCCTCTGCAATCTAATTGGTTATCTTTATGGACTAATAATTTCTCATCCTGCCCTGAGAACAGTTTTGTATAGGTAAGACTCCCACTAGCTGACACTGCTTGCTGTGCATGTGACAAACCGTGGAATCTAGAAATGTGAGTACTCTAGATTAATGTATATCTTCAGGTTTTCACATCATATGATCAGGTCATGGGGGGAAAAACATGTCCTTTCTTGTCAAAACCAGGGAAACAGTTTTGTTTTACATCTCAGCTCATCTAAGCTGTTTCATGTTGACCTTTGTACCTAAAGAAATCCTGAATTAACCCCCCCCCCACCCCCCTGGCATGAGGCAGTTGTTAAAAGCACTAAATGTCAGCACTGCTCTTTCCGGAATTTCGACCTGAATGTCAGCAAGAAATAGCGAGGCTGCAGCATTGGCAGCGAGCGTAAAGGGCCCGGAATGAAGACGGATAGCGTGTCAGAGCGGGGGCTGGCAGATCGAATAGCCGCCCGCATCCGCAGGGATCCCCTTAAGAGCCCTGCACCTCGCTCTTGGCTTCCAGTGGTGCACTGTACCTTCCCGGATAAATGCCCTGGGCCAAACTTTGGTGCTAACCTTCTGCTGGGGGTGTTAGTCCTCATAACTGTGCACAAACACAACAACTTACTCAAAAGCATTGCAAAATAAACACATAATGGAATGCAGCAGTGTTAGAAATAAAAGGGACCATCACGCTCTTCCATTTTTAATGAAACTCATTTCATTTTGATGTCCTTGGGAACTATGGGGGATTCCTATTGTTTAATCACTCTGGGCACTTTGCAATCATATATAACCAGCCTCTGAGTGTGGCATTACCATAGAAATGTGCCTTGTTATGTTTTACTGGCAGGCAGGACGGAGTTTACACTGATGGTTTTTTTCCGGTTTTCACCATCCTTGTGTGCAGGAAATCAGTGGCTGCTGCCCTAGTGTTTAACCTGCAAGTCTCCGAATGCACTGGAGCTTCATTTGCGGCTTTGAACACAAATCTGTGAAATATCCTATGCAGGTTACAACACAGACCACCGTGCAGACCACAGCGCAGACCACAGTGCAATGCTGCAGCATGAACCTTCACACCTCCACATGTGTCCAAACTTCCCCTTCAGCACTTTATCACTTTCCTGTGGGAATTATTGGGGGGTGGGTGTTGGGGATAGATCTCCCTAATAAACCTCTGATGTTAATAATGTTTGCTCAGGAACCGGACAGATGAGATAAATAAACCAAATGATTTAATGTTTCCTTTGTGTTTCCTCCTCATGGCCGCAGTGCGACACTCTCGCCTCGTTTGGGGGGGGGCTTCCCGAGGCTCTATCCCCATGTCCCGCTCACAAAGGCCGAGCGTCTCAAGGTCGTGTTAATAGACCCTGGAAATGAGATAAAATTGTACGCCTGTGTCCCAGCATAGCAGCTAAAGCCCATCGCTTAAATAAATTCCCTCATTACTGTTGGTTGGCCTTTCCTGCCCGAGGCTCTATCAGCAAAATAGAAATTCAAATTTAACATATTTATCATGTAAAAGTCTTTAAATGTACCTTGATTCCAAACAGAACATTATCATTTAACAGTAGCACACTAATACAGAATATGAAAAGTTGAAATTGTAGTGGACAAAAAAACCTACTGAATATATATTAAACGTAGCACAAAAATTACCAAATATAAATATAAAAATACCTCAGTGCATAGAACTTATAAGAGAGCTTAACTTCCTTCTGTGATATTGCCAAGCGGATAAGCAGGCAGGATGAGGTGCAGAACGACGTCATGACAATCTGTATTTCATCATAACCCTGCAACTAACTGTCAAGGAGTACTGGTAACTAAACAGCACAACATCATGACAATCTGTGTTTCATCATAATATCACACCCTGATAGGCAGAGAAAGAGCAGGAGACCCGTGTGCAGGAAAAGGGGGTTTTATTTTGGAACTGGGCAAACAAAGATGGAATCGGCAAGCAAGGCTCAGGTTCGGGGTCACGGATCCAGGACGGTAGCCGGGGTAGTCAGTTCTACGGGGAGATGATTGAAGGGTAACAGGAACAGGAGGCAAAACAAACAAGCAGGAGTAGGTCGAGCAGGAACGTATGGAGTACGCGAGGCAGACGAGACAAGAGCAAGGCCAAGGAGACAAAGGACAAAGGTAATTAAACGCTCAGTAGTGCACATGAATGGGAGCAGGGCAACGCCAACGATCAGCACAATCCTTTTGTCGTAGAACCTGAGTCTCCAACCAACGGTGAGCATGGGTCCAAGCTTCTTTGCTTCGCCATTACCAGTTCTCCACCGTGAGGACACTGCAGGCAGGTGAATCCCAAGGTAACATCAGAGGCTGGAAACTAAGGACACACTGAAAGGGTGACATGTGGGTGGTATGATTACCTCGTGCCTTACAGGCATATTCAGCCCATGGGAGGTCGGTCTCGGCACATCAGTCGCAGGATCGTGGATACCTCCTGGTTTGTGCGTTCCATTCCATTCGATTGGGGATGATAGCTGGAAGAGAGGCTTAACGAGAAATTCAGCTTAGTACAGAAGGCAAACTGAGGTCCCCAATCTGACACTACAGTATATCTCCAGGGATGCCGTAGTATCGAAACACCCAGGTAATGAGCAGATCAGCTAATTCCCTGGCGGTTGGGAGTTTAGGCAATGGAACCAAGTGGCACATTTTTGAAAACCGGTCAACAATGGTGAGTATTACCATATACCCCCTGGTGCGAGGAAGATCAGTTATGAAATCAAGTACCAGGTGGGACCAGGGTCGTGAAGGCACCAGTAGAGGTTAGAGAAGTCCAGAAAGTCCAGAATTTAACTGTCCAGAAAACAGTTAATTAGAGAACTTTAATTGAGAGTAGTCTGGGCAAAAAAGCCACATAGTCCTCTATCTCCTTTTGCTATCCGGGGCACCAATATCGACGAGAAACCAATGGGTGTGCACGCATTGCATGGTGGCTGAACAATGCAAGTTTTATGGCCAAGAGCTCACAGTTTCCCACACTGTAGTTGCATTTTGCAGCTGAAAATTTCCGTGAGAAATAGGCACATGGATGAGGTGCTCCAGCAATCTCTGTAGGACATGTCTAACATGCTGAATATGGCGGCTTAGGGAAGATGAATAAACCAGGATGTCATCTATGTATACAATCACAAAGCGATTAATCATGCTGTTTAAGATCTCATTCATAAATGCCTGGAATATGGACGGGCTGTTAGCTAATCCGTAAGGCATCACTAAATATTCATACTGTCCGGAGTTGGTAAAGAATGAGGCCTTCCACTCGTCCCCTTTTTTAATCTGAATCAAGTTATATGCACTGTTATATGAAGGTTCAATTTTGTGAAAACGGAAGCATCTCATAGCTGCTCGAGAGCTGAGGGGATTAAAGGTAGGGGATTTCAGCGTTTCATCGTGATAGCGATGAGTGCCCAGTAGTCGACACACGGATGCAGTCCTCTGTCTTTCTTCTTAATGAAGAAGAACCCTGACATAACGGGAGTAGTGGATGGCCAGATGACCCCTTGCTTCATCCTGTCAGTAACATAGGTACGCATAGCCTCCTCCTCTGGCTGGGAAAGGGAATACAGGCATCCCTTGGGGAGAGGGGCGCCCTCAAAAAGGTTTATAGCACAGTCACTGCCGCGATGCGGGGGAAGTCCTAATGTCTGGGACTGGTTGAAAACATCCCAGAAGTCTTGGTACTCCTTTGGGATCAGCACCAGGTTCTCCATTTCTGGACTCTCCATGGTAGTTACTTGGTTCGGCAGGGTTATACAATGAGCAAAACAAGCCAGTGACCAGTTGGACAACTCACCTGAATGCCAGTTAATCTAAGAATTATGTTTCTTCAGCTAAGGATGTGCCAGAATCACCAGATCTCTTGTCGAGGTTAGTACCAAAAACTGGACTTTCTCCCTATGCAGCAACCTCACTTGAAGTGTTAGCGGGGGAGTGACTCTGCTGGCGTTCGGCGGTTTACCATCCACCTCATGTATAGCAAGTGGGGTGGGCGACTCCTCCAGCAGAAGTTTCATGTACTGAGCAAACATACGATCTAGGAAGTTGCTCGCGGCTCCTGACTCTATCAAGGCAGTAGTGGCTATCCTCTCTACCGCACCGGACAGAAAAATGGATACCATCTGAGTAATATCCAAGAGAAAGGGTTCTCCTACCTGTAAGGAGTCTTCTCACTGGTCTGGGTGAATTGGGCAATTCCTCACAACACGTTTAGGGTCCCCACAATACATGCACAGTTACTGGGCGAACTGGTGTTGCTTCTCTGCAGATGTCAGGGGAGCTCGCCCCAATTGCATGCAAGGAGCAAGGAGGAACTCCTCAGGCAAGGAGGTGGCGCCAGGGGTGCGCATCGCTCCCTTGTTCTGGAGGCAACGGCGGTGGTCCCTGACAGAGGCTCCAATGTGATGGACAGCCTGACGTACTCCTTGAAAGAGAGGGCCTCCCCACGGCACACAAGTTCCTCCTCGAGTTTCGGTATGAGCGCGCGACCAATAGAACACTCTTTAACAGTTGTCCGCTTGAGACGGCCGGCGATCGTCCGAAACTCCAGCGAGGAATCCCTTACTGGGGAGTAAGCCCTGGCGAAAATTACAAAGTCGATCTCCCAGGCTGCGTCCCACGGTGGGATGGTCGAAAAACTTGCGAAAGGCTTTCTGGAAGTCTCGTGACAATTACAGGAGGGGGCTGTCCTCTGTCCAGATACACGTAGCCCACTCATGAGCTCTTCCGGCCAGCAGCGAAATAATAAAATGAATATTGGTCGAGTGCACATGAATGGCAATGATATTTCGGTGGTGCGTCGGACCTCGGTTATTATGTCTTGTGTGGGTGGGATTACGAATTGGTTTGCCCCGTCCCCTTGTGGCATGACGCATAACCCTGCAAACAACTGTCAAAGGGTGCTTTACCCCAATGTTACCCCAAGCAAATATATATTTGATATATATAATGATCATACTTATTTTTTTACAGTAAGAAAATACACATTTCAGGGCGTTTTGGGGGTTCTGCTTCACTTTACACTAGGGCAGGTCTGTCTAATTTCTTTCTTTTTTTTTTACGAAGATTGAAAGATTTTTTTTTTTTGTTTTCCATTTCTGTCTTCATTTACATGAAGTGTTTTATCAGGTTTTGTTTGAATGGTATTGAATAATTGATTGATTGACAATTTCCCTTTAATCGACATGGGTCACAGAACTTCCTACACTGACCAAAATTACCCAGAAGCTTCTTTGTG
Organism: Petrocephalus sullivani; assembly: GCA_026780845.1. NCBI lineage: Eukaryota > Metazoa > Chordata > Actinopteri > Osteoglossiformes > Mormyridae > Petrocephalus > Petrocephalus sullivani. Next base: position 1,794,665 of record JAODKM010000042.1, on the reverse strand, counting down.
TAAACAAACACAGCACCCATGCAAACCTCTGGTCTGCTGTGCCCCCAAATCTGAGGTCATGGAAATCAGGGGCATGGGTTATCCGCATATCCCAGAGGGAGTGCCCTCCTTTTTAAGTCCTGCCACAGGATAAAAGGAGCCTGCTGGATCTGGGCACATCTGCATCAAGACAGCAAGCCTCCTCATGAGACAGGGAGCTGACACTATCTGAAGACACTCACCCACTGCCAGTGCAGAGCTGCTGCCCGCTCGCCCAATGAGCAGTCCCTCAGCCTGCTCATCCAATCAGCAGTCACTTAGCCGACTCGCCCAATCAGTCAGCAGTTGCTCTCTGGTGACAAAGCGAGACACCGGGATGGTCTGACTGCAGATGTTACCTCAGGCTTCCTCATGAGGAGGTTCTGTTGTACGTGATCCAGTCTGTCTTTTAGTTCTCAGCAGGTGTGAGAAGCAGCTTAGGAAGCCCATACTGGAGAGGAAGCCCCGATTAGTTTATGGTTTCTCATTCTCAACGCCACTGGGCTGTTTCTGCTGTTTGCTAGCTTATAACCTCTAAATCAGCTTGGACCTGGTCTTAGGTTCCTGATCGTAGGTTCCCATGGATTTTTTTGGAGACTTTTGAGTGGATGTGATCAACCATGAGAGATTCAGTGACCTGTTAGTAGGACAGAGACCTGAGAAACATCTCCACAGAATCGCCTGAAAAACAATCGCAGGCACTTTTCATTCATTCGTAGTCATGGAGGACATGAAAAGGATGTTGTGATGTTGTGTATTTCTGCATTTCCCCACTCACACAAACCGGTAACCCTTCCAGCTCAGTGGAGACACGAATATCTCCTCTCTAACTAATTCACAGCTGGCTAATTGCTGCCATGGAACTGTACTCTACCTTTTCCACTTACGGTTTAATGAAATCCTCTTTCCTAAAATACCTGCAGGTTAAAACATCTGCGCACACTACTCCCGGTTTATTGCAGTTCTCAACACTTCCATATGGTATTTACACTGCGCATGTACCCGCTTTATGTAACATGCTGTGTTTCTGTCTTATTCCTGCAGTGCTTTATCGGTATAACATTTCCCATCATGAGATTTTGCATTCAAATGAATTTTATTTGCAACAACATGGTGAAGTAGCATAATTTGTAGATGATGTCATTCTCTGTACTTTATGTCAAATGTCACCTGCACACATATAAATAAGTAAAATAAATTCAATGAATAATTGAATGAATGAATAATAAACTTCAATTGATATCCTAGAATGTTAAAACTGGACTTTTTGAGCTTTGGTTTGTTTGTCTTTTTGATTTTTTTTTCTGACATAGTATAAGTATTAAAAATTTGGGCATGAAGTGTAATAATAAAATAACAGCAACATTAATGTGTGTGGTGACTCTTCCTATGAAGTCAGCAGAGGGATTGGGAGAGCATGGGGGGTCATGAGATTGCTGGAAAGGGGTGTGTAGTGCTCCCAATAGCTCTGTAAGAGGAGGAAGATCCAAGTCTTTTGCTCCCTATTTTGCTGCATGGCTGTGAGACATGGACACTACCAACAACCGAAAATTAAGACTAGATCCTTTGGTACTGTGTCTCTTTGGAGATTCCTTAGCTATCGCTGGTGTGACTTTGTGAACCCCGAATGAGGCACATTACCTGCATTTTGAGGGAATGTCAGTTAGGCACTACGGCCATGTGGCACCACTCCCTAAGAGCTATCCGGTCTGCAGGATCCGAGTGGCTGGACCAGGCCGAGGAGACGCCCACGTAACACCTGGCTGCAGCAGATAGATGACCATTTCCCGGATGGTAGGCCTGGACCGCATGTCAGCCTGGGGGGGGCCGCCAGCCGGGATCCCAATGTGTTTCGTCGTGAGGTGGGTGTGGCAACGTGCTGTACGGTTGGATGCTGCCCAACCTGACCTGACCTATAGTGTGCACTTTAAGACGTCCCACAAAAATAAAAACTATAACATAATTATAATAATAAACATTTTTCATTTTTCTAAAATAATTAACTAGCTGTATCCAATTTAAATATGCTTTTTAATACATACAAATGTTCATATTTCTCAGTACTTTCAGACGAAAAAAACAAACCCCAGGTAATTGGTTGTGTCTGTGGTCTTCTGCATGTTTTACAGATCCACATACACATGCAAACCCTTAATTACCCCACAAAGAAGATTAATTACCCTACGTAGAAGCCTCTAAAGGCTCCCTTTGTACCACCAGGCATAACCTTATTTTCCTTTTAAGGCGAAACATTTCTTGTTTCTACAAAACAGAGACTGTTGATCTTGTGTTTTATTCCACTTATCTAATCAAGTGTAAACCAGGAAGAGATCTGAGAAGCCATTTGGAAATCTGTGTGATTTCATTCTGCCTGGACGGATTATCCTGTATAGCTCATGGAGCTGGTAAGTCATCAGCCGGCACCTGCAAAAGGACCTGAGCCGCTCAGCAAGCACGTTTCCGGCTACCGCATTGTGAGCAGTGGTCCTTCATTACAACACCCACGAGAATGATGCTAACCTAGAGCTGCAACAGCGAAAGCAGGGTCTGCAACGCTGCAATATGTAATAACACTGCGTTATGTAATAACACTGCATCATGCAATAACACAGCATCATGTAATTACACTGCATTATGTAATAACACTGTATCAGGCAATAACACTGCATTATGTAATAACACTGCATTATGCAATAACACAGCATCATGTAATAACACAGAATTACGTAATGACACTGCATTATGTAACAACACGGCATTATGTAATAACAGCATTATTTAATAACATTGCATTATGTAATAACTTGACAAAACTTCATTATGTAAGAACTCCTGCATTAGGTAATAATCTGCTGCATTTTGTAATAAACAGTTTATTATTATTGTCTGTTTATTACAAAATGCGGGAGTTCTTACGTAATGCAGTGTGACGGGGTCTCTGGCTTTATGACACCACAGACACCCGACATAATGAGGCAGTTTGGAGCAAAGTGACTTTGTTTTGCTGGGGATCATTTAAACATTTAGACCTTCCAGTGTTAATCCACTGTTACTAGAATGAGACAACGCTGTAAATCTTGGAAGTGATGAAATGCTCTTGCCTGTGATATGCAGCACATTGTGCTTTAAATATGTATGAATGAATGCATATATGCAGGTTATTTGTTGATATCCTACAAGAGACCTACATACCTTTGAAGAGTTCTGAGATTAAGAGGTCGTTCAGTCAGGATGTTTACCGTAACCTCAATAGTAATCAAAACACTAATGCCCTCAAGCATAGACAGTATCAAGGTGCCAAGGACACTGACATTTCTACAAACACCATTTGTTCTTTGTAGGCTGTGTCTCCATCATCTACAGAGGGCTGGTGTGTATGCAAGTTTTTGGGATAACCTTTAGGTCAGCTGTTCAAACCTAGGGGTGAGGACTCTTCAGCCAGTCAGTCCTGCCAGTCAGTCAGTAATCTAGCAGTGAAAAGCCACACATAGAGCGGCCCTTTCTGGATAAGATTGGTCACCCCTGATCTACAACCTGCTGTTGTCTCCTGAAACCTTGACATCTCCCCATGACTGCCCTTGCAGTGTCCCGTTCCCAGCTCTGAATATCGATGGCCTGCTTCCATTGGCTGGCCAGTTTATTTCAGCCACTCCATTGGCCAGTTGCCATTTCATGTTTTTGATGCTTAATTAGACTGAAAGAAAGAAGGTGGGAAGAATTAATGGAACAGTACAGACCTTCCAAAGGGTCTGATGTTTCAACTTAACTACACAGTAAGAAGAAATGAATTGGGCAGATATCGCAGTCCACTGAGCTGTTTTAGTTGGAGCAGGCATCACACAAAAACTCACAGGTGCATTATGGGAAAAAGAAATATAGTCTACAGATCGTAATGTCAGTTACGGTAACCTATGGCTGTATTTCCAGCTATGCTTGCTAGAACGTCATGGTCGCTGACTTAGGGTTAGGCATTATTGGATCCCCTTTTGAGTTATGATCTCAAGTATGCAAAATATTTCATGACTTATGGTGTCTCGTTATTAAGGTGTTTATGTTTTATGATTTATATGTGGATATTGGATGCCTTTTGGGGAAACAGTGAAGTGGGCACAGCCTATGATAGAGAGGCGGACAGAGCTGATGAATTAATAAGTAGGTACATGGTCAGGGTGTAAAAAACCAAAAACAGCGACATTAATCAAAATACCGTGAACTTTGCTGAGATTATGATGTGAGTGCTGAAATCTGACCTGGGTTTTTGGGAATATATTTGAAATGTCTATTTTTGTAGCTTTGTTCATATAATTCATCTAATTTCCAAAGAAAATACACAATGGGGGAAAACCGAACATTTTGATATTTCAAACGTATATAAACATGAGTTTGGCTTTCAGCCATCTGCAGTGTGAAATGCCCCGTAAGTATCTCCTCACCTGCAGTGTGAAATGCCCTGTAAGTATCTCCTCACCTGCAGTGTGAAATGCCCCGTAAGTATCTCCTCACCTGCAGTGTGAAATGCCCCGTAAGTATCTCCTCATCTGCAGTGTGAAATGCCCCGTAAGTATCTCCTCACCTGCAGTGTGAAATGCCCCGTAAGTATCTCCTCATCTGCAGT
>JAODKM010000042.1:1763684-1776016 GCA_026780845.1 Petrocephalus sullivani | reverse complement strand
GGTGGGGGGGGGGCGTGTGGGGGGGGGGGGGGGGGGGGGGGGGGGTGCTCCCTTGAAAATGGTATGGCCCTGTTGTAGGAACATTGCAGCCTTAGAGCTCTGTATTTAGGATATAAATTAGTATTGAACGTCCATGCCTGTGTGATCTGAGCTGACGGATGCTGTGTTCGGAGATGGGATGTTCAGTTTTATGAATTAATAGCTAATGATCGTAAAAATCAAGCATCATTGTAGCACAGGAAGTTGTGCAATGTCCTCGTCATTCCAGTAGCTGCTCATCTGATTATTCAATCGAGTGCAAATTGCAGTATTTCTTTAAGTACAGGAGTGCTCCACTGGAGTGATTCAGGCTGAAGACGCGATAGCAGGATCGCCATGTGTAGCTGAGCCCGCTGGGCCCAAGCACGTCGCTCACCCCAAGCGAGCATTCCGTCCTGTGCTACCCCATCGGAGATCTTAACTGTCCCAAATGGGTCATGATGGGGTTAACACCGAAAGCCCAGGTCATCTGACCAGGGCAGCCACGCCCCCCCCCCCATGTGGTACCCTGAGACACACACACAGTGGTGTCTGTGCACTCTGACGCTCACCTTGACCACTCTGTGGCTTCACTGCATCACCACACAGTCCTACATACACTAGAAATACCCGAATAATCAGTGTTTTCATTCTTTTTCGGAATTATTTTATTCACGTCAGCTTAAAGAATTAAATTTTTTTTTATAAAAATCTACTCTGAGACTGGAAAATGAAATTCAAGCTTTATGGGTCACATGCACAAACATATATTGTACATCTGTGTACTTTCCTCCTTTTTTCAGGGTTACAGTATAATAATGAAATAATAATAATAAAACCTCATTCATTGCTTTTATAATAACAAAGTCAGCATAACAGCAGGCATCAAGCCTGGCACCAAGCACCCATAAAGCAGTTCTTGGTATGTGCGTGGTATGAAAAAAAAACAAAATAGTATAAACAGATAAAATAAGCTTAAAATTCATCTATACCTTTTAAGAGTACAAGCCCATTCCCCAGCTGGGATGTGAGATGGCTCTCTGTACACAGAGGGTGTCTGAAAGCCAGTTTGCCTGCTGCGGCGTGATTGTTTACTGTAGTTCATAATGAGCGGGGCCGGAAAGCCCTGGAGACAGCAGGTGAGTGGGTCTGCTTTACACTCGCGGCGCTGAGCGTCGCCTCTGCACCGTAACCTCACCATTTTCATGTGGATGACTTAATGCACTATCACTCTGCCCGGGGGCATCTGTGTTGATTTCTCTGTGTTTTTTAAAGAGCTCGCAGGTGCGTGGTGCTTCGGTGGCTCGTGTGACCCCCCCCCGCGCTCAGAGGGGGCCCGATGCCCGCGGAGGCGGGGCCAAAGCCCGCCGAAGCAGGGCAGTGATGTGCGCCGCTGTCCGTGCTGATAGCCGTAACGATAATGGGTTTGCTTTCAGTGATCACCAGGTCCCTTTTGTGATCACGCTGCAATCCCACCCACCTGTGGATTGCTTGCTGAAACTGTTCACATGTTAATCTGCTCAAGCTGTATAAAAGACTTAATGATTCGTAACGTTGGTTTATCATCTGTCTTTGCTGATTTTCATGCTCCAGTGTGCCCCTTTGCCTGGGCATGGTGCTCACACAGGAGGGCTACCCCAAGCTGATAGCAGAGTAGCAGAGCTGGGAGCTTTGGTCAGCCTGCGCTTTAATAAGGTTTTGTGGAAAAAAACTGAATTTTCAGCTTGCCCACGCTTTGCTCTGAATTTCTAACGAAACCATTCAGCCATTCCTGCTCCAGGGTTAAAAAAACAACCCACTTGCAATTTGCACCTCCAACTTTGGAGCTAAGCCTCAAAGGAAGCCCCCAGTTACAACCCTAAATAAAATAACTCATAAAAAGTACCAGCCCAGAGCGCCAGGACTGCGCTCCCCTGTGTGCTGTTTCTATTAGCTGTGACCTTTAGCTGTGCATCGCTGCCCTTAATAACGGCTCTCTTTTGATATGGGCTGATTTACATGTTCTGTGATCTGTCGCCGCGTTTTAAGCTGTGCGAGCGTTTAGCTGAGGCGTGTACCACACCACATGAAGGGGCTTTGGGAGAAACAACAAACCTGCAGTGTACCAACCATGCAGGAAAGTCCCTCCAGCAGGTTACGGGTGGGCCCTGCATGTCTGGTCTTATTTGGAGCGCCATTGATCGGAAAAAAGGAGGGAATCACACAGACATGCTGTTTTTGAATTCCTCAGCTCCCTGGCTAATGGGGGTTCCGAGCCAGGATGTCTCTGCCAAGCAGCCGTCTGGCAGAGGCTTCAGGATGGTGTCGGGTTACGCTGCAGGCTGTAATTTGCCCATATTAAGCCACGATTCACCCTCCTCCCCGCTGAAAGCTGAGATGTGGCACTCAGGGTCAACTTGGGATTGCCGTTGCTGTAGACTGGGCTTGTCTTGACCTCCGGGTCAGTGCGGGTATGAGGAGGGGATATTCACATGACTTGGGGTCCAGCAGGACCCCCCTATGTACCCCGACCCCCTACGAACCCCCGACCTTTGCTCAGAATCTGGAATGTAGAGTTTGTACCTAACCTCACGCACCGTGGATGAGCCGTCATAAAAATCAAATGGCATATAGGCATTTAAGGCAGCCTCATTCTCACCTGGAGAAGCTGACACAGCAGGTTGGCTACAGTATGTATGGGTCACGGCCCTCGTGGGCAAGCACACTCAGTGAGGGACAGGTGGTTGTCAGGGGTGTCAGGGGCTGATTCACGCTGTTGTTTGTGAATCATCCTCTGTTGGGATGTCTGGAGAGCCGGCCTTTGAGTCTAGCCCGGGTGGGGGGGGGGGGGAGCATAGTTATATGGCTTTCTGATGCCTGTGCCGGAGCCTGGGCACCTGTAATCCTTCTACAAGCGCCCTACAAACAGGTCATGACGCAGCTGATTTGGACAGCTCGTGCCATTAATTAGCATTAGTATTAAATAATACCCAGGAGCGGATTTACTTACCTGAGGGTCCTAGGCTGACATTAGCATGGACACTCAGGTGCAGCTGATTTAACTAACCGTCATACTTCCCCGAGGCAGGGTAGGACCCTTGTGATTTCTGGGGCCCTAAGACATAGCCTAGGATAGCCTGGGCATTTTCCTAGCCCTGGTAATACCTTATAATCACGAGGCATCATCCAGACAATATGCCTGAGCCTATACACATCACCACAATGCCCATTTTAACTGACTACCAGGCTGCAAACACTTGATCTAAATTTAGATAAAGTATATTTAAAAAAGCAGCACATGTCATTGGGAAGGGGATCTGCCCCAGACTCTTATCTGGGACTGATGGGTGATCAGACATGAGCTGCCTAATGCATTTTAACCTGTTTATGGCACATCTCGTCTCGGTGGCTTGCTGGTTCCTTCATCATCGCTGTGATTTGTCATCATCCTCAGCATCTGACGCCACGGTGACGGGCCCAGCACGGGCACGCAGGCACAGTCCCTTTGTAGCGCCTTTGTGGGAGATGATGAATAGGCTTCCTGGACTCACAAATTGGCCTCATTATGACTGTTACCTGCAGCGTTTGTCTCGAGGTTGGGGGACGGATCACTGTGTAAGGAAACACACTGATATCATTTCACATTCCATGCGTGTGTCCCGTCTTTTGCACTTTAAGTCCTAGAGGGCGCTATTTCCCGTCACCGTGTCCCGGCATAAGGACGGTGTGATAGCACAGCCCTCTTGACTTGCCTTGACCAGAACATTACCAGGACGGTTTTGGCAGGGCCAGAAATCCCGTGGGAACTGGGATTTTCACAGCCCACCATATGCCATTCAGCATTCAATCATTAGAAACAGCAGAGTGCGTTTCGCCGCCTTCGCCCGATTCTTATTTATTCATTTTATTCACAGCAGTATTAAGATGTGACTCCCATCATGCCAGGAGTTGTTTACAGGTTCTTACTGTATGATAATGTGGATTTTATCCAAGCCTACCCGCCCCCCGACAGAGAAATACCACATCACGAGCTTTTACGTAAAATCTTCTCACCTGCTTCAGCTGCTGTTTTCTGATGCTTTTTTGCACGGAAGACTTTTACGCTAATAAAACAAGCTAGTTAGCTGACAGTACAGTGATAGAGCGGAGTGCTGAGATCACACTGGTATTTTTACTTTTCTATCTTGTCATTACAGTTACGAGGTGTAATATTTAAATAGTTAAATACAGATTAACTGCTGTTATGTTGGCTTTGTTATTATAAAAGGAATGTGTGAGGTTTTATGGGAGAAATCAGCTAGCAGCTTGGAAAGTGTGAGCAGATGTGTTAGTGAGAGAAGCTCCTTCGCGTACCGGCTGTCACTTCGCGTAAGTCCTCCCCGTGTCCGCGTGAAGATTCGTCCGATTGGCTGGTTCTCACGCCTTCGGTTTTCCTGGAGGAAGCTACACACGGCCTGTTGACAGTCCATGCCACTCATTTTTAAAATTCTATTTATTTAGCAGATGCTTCTATCGAAAGCAACATACATTTTAGAAAACAGGGTTAAACAGTCCCTGGAGAAATCTAGGCTGAGGGGTCTCTCACTGGGGCCCAAAGTGGGAAATCACTCTGCCAAATTCTGGGATTTAAACCGCTAACCGTCCCTTCACCGACATGCCATCCTAAACCACAAAACTGACATGTGGTATGTGGCTGACGCAGCTCTCCACACCGGCACATCGCCGCACCCCCACGGCACCCCCAACACACTACATTCTCACCCACACAGCAACACAGCCCATTATAATGAAGGCTGCCTGCAGCTCAGGTCAGTCCTGCTCTGTACTGTGTACAATTAAACTGGACCCTATCCTCAAGCTGTAAAGGAATCAAACTGCTTTACCGGTGAAATTAAAGCTGCTTTTTATGGTGAATCAGGGCTGAGCAGAGGAGCTTTAGCACGGAAATGGCCTGTGCAACCTCTCATTGCTAAAGGATGCGCTTCTCCATGACTAGTACTCCGCTAACAATGGGCAAGCTGTTAGCGTATTTACACATATCATTTCTTTATTTAATAGGTGTTTAGTAGGTAACGGGAAAGGGGGGAGATGGCACCTGTCATCCCGGGTCTGCTATCTCTGGGGATACACTCCATAAATGACTTTGGGGCCCCCACCACAGTGATTGTTTGGATGGAGAAACTCAAGGTTTGAGTGTGAAAACACCACTGAATGTGTCTGTAAACGGGGGGCCCGTTTTAGTGACGGAGGCCAGATCCCCATGATGCCAAAAGCAGTACCCCCACCCGCCCCCTTTCGGGGTCAGCTCCATCTCAGGCCTGGAGTGGACTAAAATGAGGGAATGCGTCACTCCCCAGCGTGTCCTCTGTGTGGGCGGAGCCTTCCCCGAATCTGGGGCGACTCTGCTCGCCGTGTGGGCGTCTTTGGTTTGACGTCCATCGCGCGTAACAAAAGACGAGCGTGCCGCCATTTAGCAATCTCTGCCCGCGCGTTTCCTTGAGCTCTGATGAAAACACCAGCTCTGGAGCGAATCAGAATCCGCGGCAGAGGGGAAGTTCCATCGAACACAAACAGGCTCTGCGGCTAATGCAGCTAAATCTGATATTAGGAGACGTCTGAGTGACAGCGCTTTTGTGCACCATGCATTCTTAGGCTACAAACAAACGCCTGTTATCGATACTGATGTCTATTCATCGATGCCGTCTGATTCCGCCATGACACGACATAACGGGCAGCTCTGAAAAGCCCCAAGCTCTTTCGTTACGTTACAGTTCTCTTTGTTCCAGAATTATCTTCTGCACTTTCTCCCTCTTCACTGGCCCCTGCCCCCTGGTCCAGATCTCAGTTCTGTTGGACCCGTACTGCTGAGACTAGGAGCGTCTCACAGCCTTTCTCTGTGTTGACATCCTTCTGACGCCATTATGGGGGTATTGTGGGTGAAGCTGTGTACCGCTTTGACGAGTTGACCAAAAGCTGTAGCAATAGCCACACTGAGACAAGTGTTACGTCTACACCAGCGGATGAAACAGCGTGCTCTTAGCTTAGCATCTGGTCCGGTCGGCTCTGAACATAAAACATAAAACCAGACTGGAGTCCAAGTGGCATCCCCCAGGATACACAAAGACTGTCATTATCAAAACATCACATGGGGCTGCAAAGAGACTTGGCAAATGACAAACGTCTCTGTAAAGACAGACACTGACTAACAGGAGCTTATTAGTGTGCGGCTCTTATTCCGACTGGTTGTCCCTTTTGATGCCGGAGGAAGAGTTTCAAAAGCGTATTCGTTTAGACCAGACATTGGTAGAGATGTGCCTCATACCATAATTGTATTTGACTTGCTGATATTAACTTCTATTAAAAAGCCAAAGCAGATGAAGACACAGCCTATTAGTCAGCTAAAATGGCTATTGTGAGATATTCAGTACCTGGTCCAAAAGAGGAAATAATTTAATCCATAATTTTCCTGTTTCTAGCAGCCCAGTGACGCTTGTTGGTAATTATTCTTAATGACAGGCGGGCAGCTTACGTGTCTGGCAGAAGAGGACAGCCACTCAATTGTCATTTCACTGGGTGATATTTTGCTTTGTCAGTTTTTCTGGGTCATGGGACAGCTCAAGGTCAAGGGTCAGGGTTCAAGATCGATGTTCATAGAAGAGGATAGTGATGATTCTAATTGGTTATGTAATATTCATTGTACAAAAAAAACATTTTCCAGACAATTCTGCTCCAGAAGGAGTGTCCATTAACTGTCTTAAGGCCTGGAGAGTATTGTGTGTGTATGTGTGTGTGTGTTCACTCGGGGATGTGGTCGGCGTGTTTCTGGTTCCTCCCTTTGCTCACCGGGGCCTTCGGTGATAAGCAAACCCCTTTGTTAGCCCAGGTGTGCATTGAATCACAGTGAAATGGCTTGGCCTTCAGCCTGAGTCACAGTCGGAGGCTGGAGGAGGATGTTTTCCCCAGGGTCATAAAGCCCGTCTGGGTTGCGAAGCAGGGAGGGCCCGGGGTCGCTCTGGCCTAACCCTGACCCTAGGCTGTGTGGTCCTGTGAGGATGCAGATTTCACTGGGAATGACAGTCCCGTGCTTCACCAGCATTATGACTTGTGCCTTTCAAAATAGTTTGATCAGAGGCAGCCAGGTGCGAACATATCAAAGGTAAATCAGAAGTTGACGGGGATGGTGGTGGCCTAGTGGTATGAGGCCTGAGGTTGCCGGTTCAAGCTTACCACCATCAGTGGGTCCTTGAGCAAGACCCTTAACCTCAAGTTGCTCCAGGGAGATTGTAATCCCTGTAATGGGGTAATTTAAGTCACTCTGGATAAGGGTGTCTGCTAAATGCCACATACCTGTCCTGATGGTGTCTTCCTCACTCCTGACACTAGGGCTGCCTGATTGATGCTGACAGACTGTCAGAAGGTAATGTCATGAGCTTCTCAGCAAGGCTGAGGTTAGCTGGCTCCACATCATCCAAAAGCACCTGAGATCTTACCTGAGCCGAGATGGAGCGTTTTATATAGATGGTCAGTGCTGTGGGCAGATCGTAATAAAAGCCAAGGGTCACGACTCTGGAATCACATGGGGCAGGATGGACCCATGAGGGATGTCAGTGGTGAGGCATGCTGGTCCAGGCTTGTCTCTCTACCCGCTAATCACACAACTTTTCTTTAATTCCATGCGCACCATTAATTGGGGGCTGCTGGCCAGACGGATCGTCCACGCGAATCCCTGGGAGAGTCCAGCTCCACGTCACATATTAAATTCCGATATTCCAGTAGAGAGGAGGCCACAGTACGGAGAAGGGGCTTCCTTTCTAATTTACAGCCCGTGATCATATATCTAGGCACATATATTCTGGGCACAAACCGAAACATGACCATTGACGCAGCTCGTCAAGGGGGAGCGGCAGCCATAAGTCTCGAAGCTGAACTTTTAGGCACGGATTACATTAAATTATGGGGGGGTTCCCGTGGTGCGATTAATGTTTCCTAAGCAGTGGCTCCAGCGGGCCTGTAAATGGGGCAGTATTTAGTGCTTTCTATGCGAAGCCCTCAGCACACCTCAGCACAGTGCATTATGGTTACTTTTCCTCAGCTGTACTTACTTTAAAAAGCAGATGGATTCGTTTTATGAGACTGAATATGGATATGACTGTCTCTTTGTATTTCCGGAAAATGTATGCTGTCTTATGCACGTATCATAAAGCAGATAAAAGGCCATATGTAAAATGGGCGTAATACTTGAGATGGACAAAGTTAAATCTAATGTTTCAAAGATATATTCTGGTAAAAGTATCAGGGGAGAATTTCGGACGTGCCGCGTGGAACAGGGGGGTGGGGGGGTGGGTTAATGACTCCACATATCTGTGAAACATTCTCTTTATAAAGTGCTTCATTTTAACTGAAATTATTTTCACAAAGCCAAACTTTTTTCCCATTTAAACAAACTCTAGACATAATTTATTTATATTTCATACTAAAAAATGCTCTTTTCCCTGTTTTTTACTGGAAACCTGCTTATCGTACAGATGAATAGCAGATGCAGATTGGAGAGCGAGAGGGGAATGGACCGGCCAGAATTCACAGAGGATCCCTCAAAGAGCAGCCGGATAATCAGCTAACAAAAGACGTGTGACGGACTGATCCCCGCGGGGGGCGGGAGTGCAGCCCCTCCCAAGCCAGGCTGTCACAGAGCTGGCCGCGATATTCCGGCCAGTCGGGAAGCATTTCTGCATTTTATTGGCATACACTCCATGCTCTCCCACCTTTAACATCGCCCCATAATTCTGCAGCCAGACAGACGGCATCCAGGGACGCAGGGACAATGCAGGGCCATCATGTAGGAGAACCTCTGAACATTCAGGTGACCTCACTGACCCTGACCTTGAAGAGGAGACACTATCCCCCTAACTGCTTTTTTTATCGAAATGGCCGTGGCTCCGTCAGTGTCATAGGCCTCCCCGATGACCTGCAGTATTTATAACATGCAGTGCTGGGGGGGTCTCAGCACACCCAGAGTCCCCCCCCCCCTTCAAGGTCAGCTGGAGCAGCTGCAGGCTTCTTACTTCATTGTACAAGACAAGGTGAAGTGTTCATCAGTGTGCCGCAGGGTGGGCGGGACCTGTCCTGCAGACGGGCATCCTCATTGGCTGGCAGCCTTGCCCGTCTCCCTGTCTGGCGAATGGTGATTGATGACCATCATCGCAGGGAGTCGCTAAAGCTTCCCTAGGTCGTATGTCACACGTGAACGTGAGCCTCCCTGTTTCTTTCTCGACTTTGTTCATTTGAAATAGGCTGTGGATAATTTTGCAGACATGTGCAGAAGTTTAACAAAGAGCATTATGCAAATTCTGAGCGTGGGCCCCTGTCTGATACAGAGCAAGGCCCCCGGCAGGCCCTGGCAGAAAGGCACTTTTCCCCAGTGCAGTAATGGCCATTTATTTTGCTTCCCAGTCCATAAACGTCACTCTTGTTGTGGAACTCAATATGTCCTAATCTAGGTGTTAAGTGGATTGCAAATACCAATTTACTGTTGGTGCAGAAGCCTTTTATTGCATTACAAATGTCAGTCCGCTGCACTGGGGGGCCCCTTATTAAATACATCTCGCACTGACTTCCGCACGCAAGTGCGTCTCCAGTGAGCCGCCCACGAGGACTTCTCCTTGGACCGGAACCAAATGCAGGATCAAAACTTGGCAGGGAAATCCCTCGAGTCATAAAGATAGGTTAGAAGAGAGTATGGCGGAGCGCCGCAATGGCAGCAGCCTGCTGGAACAGTCTGCTGTGGGGGTCCCTCGGGGTGCTGGCGGGGGGCAGCCGCCCGCCGCCTCGCTGCAGAAACCAGGGGCATTGTTCATGCTCAGCGACTGCGATCATCTCAAGAAGCAGGTATTTCAATATCAACGTGACACATATATCCGAACTATCATATGCTCTGTGGCTTATGCTGGGAAGGGCTTCATATACACTTAGTATCTATAATCAATGAATTAATAACTTATTACAATTACAGAGGTTTGCCCCCTATTTACATGAATGTATCTTGCAATATTTTCAGCAATGGTCTGAACAGCTGATAAATGTATGTTGGTAATGGTAAAAACCACAATTTGTTAAGTTTAATTATAGCAGTGGCAAACAGTTGATGTCATATGCATTACTGCCTAATTAAATTATCTGAAATCAATGGTGATCTATACGCTTTACCTCAGACGCCCTGCTCAAAAGTACCTCAGTCTGGAAGACAAGTTTTTGCTTCAGAGACTAAGGTGGTCTAAGCTGACATTGATTAAAATTGACCATTTCCCTCATATATTTTAAAAGGAGCCGTCTGGATGCGTGATCAGCCCAGGACTTGGCAAAATACATTACGATTATTTCACAATAACAGTAAGAATGTTTGTTTTGCTCTTACACTCCTCCTCTTTCCATTGTGCACCCCCAGTGCCCCCCGCCACACTGCCTGCCTTTGCGAGCCCCCCAACCCTGAAAACACTGCTGGTTGACAGGCAGTGGCCGGGCTGCTTGTTGTCAGCAGCTTGACACCCTGGGGGCTGTTAGCATAAATATTGCCACAATAATGCTAACATTTTGCAGTGATTGCCTGCTATATTGGAGAGTTTTCAGTCTGAAGTCCAATAATGAATAATAATCATGTGTCTGTTAGTAATCGATTTTAATTTAAAGACTGTTTACAGTCAGACTCTCATGGCTGCCGGGGCAGACCTGGCGTTTGATTTGTCCTACAGTGCACAACAAAGTCTGAATCTGCTGCATACATCCATCACTACACCTATCCACTCATCCATCCATCCATCCATCCATCCATCCATCAATACGTCCACCCATTTCTGTAACTGCTTATGCAGGGCAGAGTCACCGTGACATTGAATTAAAATTTTTCTCCTAGCTAATGGTACTAAGGTAAAAATCCTGCTTAAGAACAGAAATGTCACGCAGAAGCAGGACATAATGCAGCCGACGTGGACAACTCGACTCGACCTACAAAACACAAGAAGTGTCCCTCTCAAGCGGGAGCAGGGCAGGAACCCTCCACTGGCCAGGCTGGGCATCAGGAAAAACAGAGCCGCAAAACCGAAGGATGCGGAGACCATCAGCAGCAGGAATGCTGGGAAGGCACGCCCAAGATGGCGTAAAATACCTGTTTGTGTGATACCTTACAGGCAGAGTCACTCTCACGCAGAGCACAGGCAGGCAGCCAGCCCTCAGATTAACATGGAAAATTACAGCCTTGTGCGTATTACTGTCACCTCGCGGGGAGCGAGAGGTCTGTCACCCGGAGGTTCCGGGCTGTCACTGCAGCTCTAAGCTGCCATTTTGCTTCATTTAAAAACTTCACATTACAGGCAATAACATGTAAAAGCCTGAAATATTCTCCTTGCTGCTGTTTAACTGGAACTTTCTGCATCGGGGAGCGAGCGTCACGCCTGCCGCTCGCGTTTCTCTGCCTTTCTGCGGCCGGATTTCAAAGCGGACTCGCGTCCCGGTGCGCGTCCCGGTGTTTGGATGCCTGTTCCTGTTGCTGGATGACTCAGCCCGCTGTCAGAAAGAATCGGACGTCTGCAATCTGCACTCGGAGGAAAATTATCTGAGTCCTGTAAAAATCCGGCCTGCCTTTCATCCTCTGGGTTCCCCGCGGATGCGGGCCGCGCCCCCCGCCCGGCCGCGAATGAGCACCCTCACCACACTGCCGCTGTCAATGCACACCGAGGGGCCATCCATCGCTCTCGCCTCAGCCTTGACAGGTCACTCCTGGCTGGACACTGACAGGCCTGTGAGGGGCCCGCCCCCCCCCCCGCGCCGCCCCCCACCCCTACACAGGAACATGGGTGAGGAGCAGGCATCTGTATTTCATGTGGCAGAACCGTTGCAAAGATACAAGCAATAAGAGCCAAAAAGAAATAATGAAGGAAATACTTGTGATTATACCATAACCACGTAAGAAATAACCTTTCAATAAACTGATTACAGTGCAGTACTTACAAGAAAAATGTTACTAAGACAGGGGACCATGTTGGGAGGAGGTTCTGTAAGGTCCAGTAAATATTTCTTGCATGGTGGAAATAATATGTTTGTGTTACATAAATACACATAAGCTTGCCGTCTGCCATTTCTATCCGAAAGGCATTCATTTATGTCCAGCCTTGGCTGTGTTCTGCACATGCTAATGGAAACATAGGAGAGATATTCCAGTCAGAGAATACCCCCACCTGTAAAATAACAGCAATAATAATAATGATTAAACAATGAAATGTACTCAACAGGCAGGCCAACTTGACTTTGACACAACGACTTTCTGCAGGGTCCTGACAGGGAAG
>JAODKM010000042.1:1744328-1762168 GCA_026780845.1 Petrocephalus sullivani | reverse complement strand
GGGGGGGGGGGGGGGGGGGGGGTAATTAGCTGCACCCAGCAGAGGGAAGTATAAAAGCACCAAACCCCCACCCATCTATCCATCCACCCACCTTATCCATCCATCCTTCCATTCATCCATCCATCCACCCATCTATCCATTGATCATCTATCCATCCATCCACCCTTACCCCCCCCCCCCGATTGGACTGAACTGTGCTTACTCAAATATTTAGTAACTAATCATAAACATCCCCTATGGGTCTTATGAGTCTCACGAGAGTTGCCTAGTAACCACTTCATCTAACATGCTGAATTAATTTATTTGTTGATTGTCAAGAGTCCAAAGTCGTGATGGTGAAAATGATGCTTCATGAACCATTTGCTGTATTTTCTGACCTCTCTAGATGGCGCTCTTGCTTTTCTTTGGAGTATGCTTTAAGCCCTTCTTTTGAACAGGGGGCACCATCTAGTGTGGTCCGAAAATACAGAAAATGGTTCATGAAGCGTTGTTTTCGTGCTGGCTGGGCTGCACACAGCACAACGGATACAACAGATTACGGTGCGCCGGGGGGGGGTTGGGGCACTAAAGAAAACATAGCTGCAGACAGTCTGTAAAAAGTGCATGTAAATGAATTAAAAACGTTGCTGTGAAACCATTTGTCAAATACTTTTGACCTGTGCAATGCGTGGACGTACAAAAAGTTTGATTGTTTTAGATTTGCAAGCCGAGGATTCTCGCTCAGGCCATATCCTGTAATAACCCACTTAGTGCTTCTCTCTCACACTGACAATCACGTAAATATCGATGTGATTGCGTGGTGTTGTTGGGTACTACCATGCCAGTCGAGTTAGAACAGATTTGCAGTGTGACATCTCACTTTTTAGCAGCACTGACTGCATTTTTATTGTCTTCTTTATATAAGTACTAAAATGAAAACCGAACCTCACAATGATTGGCAAGTATTCATTACTGTCAAAACAGTGTTTCCTGTGAAAGTGGCACAAAGTTAAGTTTATCCAAGGACGTTCCCGCTTTCTCTTGCTTTAACGTTTAAGCGATTCCTCTACAGTGCTTGGTTTAACAGTAGCTTAAAGCTTAAAGCTCAAAGGTCCGATTGATAATCCACCCTTTCAAGATCAGAACTAACCAGGTCAGTGGTTGGTCAATAATCAATCTTGGGGGCCAGCTGTCATCCTTAACGGTTTCATCCGGTTGCTAGTGACAGAAGGGGGGGTGGGGGTGTATGGTTAGGCAGCATTCCATGGACATTTGTCACCAAAGTCACTGTAGACATGCTATTTACCATCACTCAAACCACACATTTGCATGGCCTTCCCGTTTGGGGGCCCGCTGTTGGCCACATATGGAATGACTAGGTGAATGGTGCCTCAGAAACAGCACACCATCCCCTTCATGCCACTTGCCCAAGGAGACCCTATCCAACCTGTGAGGTGAGTTAATGCCAAGGGAAGACCTGCTGACACCTGATTGCCCTGTCTCATTCCTCTATATACATTTTATTTTCTGGCTACTTACTCGCTTATTAAATAGTAGAAGACCTCTTCCCTGCCCCGCCTCCACCCAGGGCCACCCCTATCCTCCGAGTCTCGGCTCCATTACAGAAGCAGTCGCTGTTGCTGCGGCGATAAGGAGCAGCCAGAAGCGAGTAGAAGGTGATAACAGAGGGCAGGGCTGGGGCACCTGGCATCCAGAACCGTGGGCTATGTTCAGAAGCGCAGAGAATCAGAACACCAGGCGGCCTATAATCACAAACCTCAATCACACTTGTGAAGGGCAATAGGACAGGCAGCAGCATGAGAGACAGCTGGGCTTGTCTGCGGAGAGGTCTACCGGCCACACTGTCCACTCCATTAGCTGGGCTAGTGTGCAGAGAGGTCTACCGGCCACACTGTCCACTCCATTAGCTGGGCTAGTGTGCAAAGGGGTCTACCGGCCACGCTGTCCACTCTTTTAGCCGGGCTTCTCTGTGGAGGGGTCTACCGGCCACACTGTCCACTCCATTAGCCGGGCTAGTGTGCAGAGAGGTCTACCGGCCACGCTGTCCACTCCATTAGCCGGGCTAGTGTGCAGAGAGGTCTACCGGCCAGCTCCACTTCCTGTCCTTCCAGCTCCACTTCCTGTCCCCCCTGCTCGACTTCCTGTCCCCGGGGTTAAATTTCCTACCTTTCCAGCTTCACTATCTGATTTTCCAGCTCCATTTCCTGCTCATGTGGCCGATGTCTTGTGTCGTTTCTCAACACCATGGTCTCATACGCACATAATCATGTAAACACTGAGATTACCGCACGCTGCCAATTAACATCTCACGCAGTCAAGGCAGAGAAATTAAGCAACTTGCAGAAAGTAGAACCCACTCGTGAGTGATGTCACACAATGAACCCGGCAGCAAGACGCAGGAAGCACTGGGGTCTTGCTCTCCTGCCTCCGGACAGACATTTGTAAATTTAAACGATAACAAGCCATTACACACATCGACAACATGCTCACCAACACGTTACACATCAGTGAATAAACCATGGGTGGCATACTTAGAAATCTCGGTTTGGTTACATTTGCATCCGCTCCATAATCATAAGCACATTCTCAGTGCATCATATGTAGGCCACATTCCAGTTGAAATATGAAAACCATTTGTGACAGAAGACAGCAGCGAATAGAAATAGTGCCCAATAAACAAATTATCCGTCCTATTAAGGTTACATTTTATTAGGATTACTGGCATGAATAATGCATGTATGGGAGAGAATAGGGAGCTCTTTGATGTGCTGGATTTTTCACCATGCGTGTAATACATCAAGGGTGGCATTTAAGAAATCTCCACGGATTCGCGGGGCATGGAGGAGCAGGGCTGGGGCGAGCAGCTCCCCTGCTTTCAGCCAGGAGGGTAATCATAACTCTGGTGTCTTGACGATGCGGGTAAATAAACGGCAATGAAGGGCAAATGAAAGAACTGCCATATCCATCACCCGGCCCCCAGGCTGGCCCAGGAAGCGGCCACGTTCAGGTCGCCGAAACACAAACGCGTGCTCTCACCTGTCCAGGCGCTCCTCCAGAAACTGCTAATTGGTCATTTGTGATTGTAATTGCTCCCTAAATGGGTGCACACAAATACAAAGGGAATTCAATGTGTATTTGTGGGTTTTTTGTACAGAGGTGTGCTTTTGGTGTTCAAAGAGTATATATGCAAATTGCATCCAGTACTCCTGTCACTCAGTGAAGCCAGCGTGAGCGGCCATATTGTTTTTTGCATGAAGGGCCCGTTTGATCCCCCCAATACAATAGCCGCCCCCCGCTTCCTGTAGCTCGCCCTATATCCCTCTGAAGCATCACCATGCACGAGTCATGTGGCAAACCTTTCAAACGCACGATGCATCCCAGTCCCTCGCAGGTGCGTAGGTCCTCAAAGGTACGCTGCTGGTCGCCACGGTGACCTCCAATAATCACCCTGGTCTCCCAGCAACCGAGATTTGGGAATGGTTTTGAGTTGCACCAGGGTGAAGTCGAAGCACCTTTCCCACACTCCAGCCACACCTGAGAGGCCCCTCCAAGGCGTGCGTGTGGGAGACACAGAGCTTCATGGGTGGCTTTTGAAAGCTTCAGGTTGTGTCCATCACCCTCACACTTCTTCAGAAGGTGAAGTTCCAGGAGCCGAAAGAAGATCCTGATGGGGGGAAGCACCATCAACCATCCCGCCTGTGCTGAGAGCCCCCTCCCGACCTCTCATGGGTTCACGTCGGCAGGATCCCTCCTGAGCTCCTGAGCCGTGAGCTTGTCCAGCAGCATACTGAGATAAGGATGGGAGGGAGATTTATGTGGGATTTTAACCCTGATAGGTCAAAGCAAAGAGAGAAATCAGGCAGAAGCGTCCTGCTACAAATCACATTTGATTTTTTAAATTGTGATATGAGTTCTGATATCACTGCTGAGCCTTTTAGTGACCCCAGGGCTGCTCACTGACCATGTCCCCTGACCCCAGGGCCGTTCACTGACCACACCCCCTGACCCTTGGCTCTCCTCACCTGCACATCACTTGGGAGAAAACAGTCTGCTGTATGTAACTGTAAAAGCCAGCATCATGTTGAGCCGTCTGATGTGCTTAATCACCCTCTAATGCTGCTTGGAATGGTGACATACATGCTAAAATAACGTAGCAGGTCTGCACACAGCTGGTCAGGCTGCTCTCATGTTCAGTACCTCAGCCTCATGTTTCACAGTCCTGGCCCCATAAACGTGAACAATGGCGGGGGAGATTAATCATGAATGCATGTTATACTGACCCAGCACCTGAGATGAGGCCAACTTCATCTGCCCCCCCTTCCACTGGGTTTACCACCACTCAAGCCACAACTTGGCGTAGCCCCTTGAGATTTTATTGCCCCCCTGTTGACAACGGGCAGTCACGACACTTGGGGGGGGCACAGTGCTGCTGTGTTATGTTTATGTGCTTCTAGTCTCTCTGCGCTGGCGTGTGCTACTGGAATGTTCTAAAGCAATTATGGGTCTGAGACAGCAACTGATGGAAAACCTGACATGCTAGAACGTGCTCCAGAGAACATCAACCACCACAAACGGGGGGCAGGGCTTATAAGGCGAGTAGTGCGGCGTTATGGGATTGGGCTGAAGGTGTGATGGATAGAGGAGGGTGCGTGCGGGCGTACGGGCGTGCAGCCGTGCAGTGCCGTAGGAATGGCCTGCCGTGTCCCCCGGTGACCCATGGACCACAGATCCATCTGCCTCTCAGCCAAAGCAGCTTACAGAGTTTACATGTTCACGCTTTATCTGTTTACTGTATGCAGCTGGATATTTTACTGCAGTGATTAAAAGTTAAGCGCTTAGCTAAGCGAGCTAACAGCAAGACCCTTCTGAGACCAGAGGCTTGAGATCTCAATTCCCTTTGCTGCTCTGCCTCCCTCTGGCTATTCTTCTGCTCGACACGCATTTAGCCTTCCCCGGAATGCTGCCACAAATCCAGGAAATGCAATCAGAAGGACGGGGAAGTTAGAGACGTGATTCCACTGACCCCTTGGTCAGAGCTGTCATGTACAATCGCTTTCCACATGGCCTCTGGTTGGGGTTACAGCTTAAACTGGTCCAGCTAATGTCTCCTTATTAAGTCTGGGGGCGAAGGTAGCTCCTCGCTTGCTAAGAGCCAAAACGAGGTCTATGATGCTTCAGAAGACACTACCTCCACCTCCCCGCCCCAGCCTCCGCTGCTGTTCCTGTCTGGTTCTGGAGAGAGTCATCTGGACACAACAATATTGGGTTGGACTTGTTATATGCATGCTGAAACAACACAGTATCATAGCCTTTCCATTGCTGTGCCTGCCACATGGCATTGTGGCAAATCCTAACTGACTGTGGCCTCACATCTCCAGGGCTGTGGATTTGATCCATATTCCTCCCATCTCACCTCCCTCCCATTCTCCATGTTTTTGTTGCTATGTGTGGGTCTTGTCCTGCAGTGTCCCCTGTCCTGTGGTGTCCGCTGTCCTGGGATGTCCCCTGACTTGCAATGTCCCCTGTCCTGTGGTGTCCGCTGTCCTGGGATGTCCCCTGACCTGCAGTGTCCCTAGTCCTGCCATGTCCCCTGTCCTGCAGTGTCCCCTGACCTGCGATGTCCCCTTTCCAAGGCTTCAAACTCACTATGACCCTGTACTGGATAAACTGCCATGGAGGACAGCAGCTTGAAATGCCCGTGACATTCCCTGCCACTGTCCCGAGTTTAGACTGCTGAGGAATGCTACAGAAGCGTCACAGAGAAGCTGATCTTCACATTTGCTGGAACTGCAAATCACTCTTCTCAGAGAAAGCCATTTTCCTATCGGCAACAAATCCCAGCATGCAATGCATGTGCTGTTCTTACAGGCAGAAAGCTCCTGTCACGTGACAGCAGAAACAAGTCAGACCCCCACAGAGACAGCAGCTTACACGCATTACACGGAAACCAACACCAGCTTAGCTTTCTGCATGAAATACACTTATTTATGTTATTTATCTTTCAAAATGCCAGTCGCTGACAGGACCCTCTCTTCTTAATTAGTTTGTGAGTGTGTGTGTGTGTGTAGGTGTGTGTGTGCTCACCTGAGATGGCCAGTGTTTTTGTTTTTCCTTAAAGTGACACCCACTCCAGTACCCCCCCAATCCTGCCACTTCGCATTGTGTCATGTGAGACCCCCTGTCACGGCGGGGTGGCTCAGTGACAGGCACGCGTGTGGTTTCCTGGGCATCATGGATGTCAGAAACTGGCTCTTCCACGCCGACATGGATTGACATAATTGCAGCAACATATCAGCGTCCCGCAGCTGGGAAGTCTCCCTGGGGAATCGCGCAGACGTGTGGCTTTAAGACGTACAATGTCTCCAGCTCCTCAAACATTAGGAAAAGAGAGGTTCACTTAAGGCTTGGAAAGTGATTGTCAAGCAGAATTTGGTAATGGGGTGGGAATGTAGTGCAGAGTCCCTCTTGTAAAAGGGAATGAGCTCTCCGGTGTAAAAAAGGGCTTTAATGTGACAAAATAGTCCTATAAAAATTCTCCAAGTGGCTGCCTGTTGTCTTTTTTACCTCTTTTGGCCACCTTTGTTGTTTTCCAAGTTTTAAATAGACTACAGGGGTGTATTTAATATTTCTTAGCCTGACCGTGCATTTACAAAATCACCTTTCTGTTTATTATGCTAAACAGTTCAACAATAGGAATTATGCTAAAACATGATTTCATTATACTTGGCCAGCTCTGTGTTTTTTTGTGTTCTATTTGAATATATTTTAATGCTGCACTCCTGACATGCAGGCCGTCTGACGCCCACCCCCCATCCTTAAAGAGTGTCCCTGGCTGTGACCTTGACACAGCGCTCGGATTTCGAGGGGGTGTAGACACCTCCCACAGTAACGATAGCTGGGGATTGGTGATCTGTGTTCAGAAATGTAAGGAAGATTATGAATCCTCCTCCTCAGAGATGCAGGTATCCGGTCGAGCTCTCCGTATACCTGCCGTCAATAATGGTAGAATTAAAAAAAGTGGATTAGGTCCTTTGAGGTACCCTTAGAAAAAGCACTCTTTTCCGGAAGTGCGAACGTGTTACTTCCTGTTTTACAAGTAATAAGTCAGGGGGGTGAGCAGGTAATATGGTTTATTTGTTTATTCAGTTAGAATTTAAAAGGGGTGATTTCACTGTGTCACACAGTGTCAGTGTTCCAGCCCACCGCTGGATACCCTCTGAAGTGTTTAGGGGTGAGGCAGGTGCATTTTGGGTGGTTATTATTTATTTGTTTGTTTGAATTTTTCCAGACTCAGTGACTCTGACAAGCATAAGTGATTAGAGGACGGATGGGTGGATGGACAGACGGACAGATGGATGTACAGGGAGATTCACACAGTTTTAGAAGTCAGTGTTAGTTACATTATGCGATAATGATGTAATTTGTAAATTGACTGTGCACATGTCTTTTCATTTAGCAGGAGTAACTTAAAATAATAAAAGCAGGCGGAAAATGTGAGCCTGAGACAGAGAGACTTTCTGAAGACAAATTCTGTGTCATTCCTACCAGATAGTGGAGGCTGGATGCTCAGTCTTCTTAATGGGTTTCTGGAAGACTCTGGAACATTCTTTGAAGACCAGTCTCTTGAACCTATTTGCTTTTTATACTGACCTTTCCACAATAACAATATTATA
Source organism: Petrocephalus sullivani (assembly GCA_026780845.1). NCBI lineage: Eukaryota > Metazoa > Chordata > Actinopteri > Osteoglossiformes > Mormyridae > Petrocephalus > Petrocephalus sullivani. The sequence continues at coordinate 1,754,495 of JAODKM010000042.1, read as the reverse complement.
ACAAAATATAATAACAACAGAGCAGCAAAACACATTGTAAGAAGGGAACACGTCCCATAAATCCATTTTCCACTAGAGACAGAACTGATATTTGTCACAATAAAAGCCAATTCCAGAACATCGAACTGGATTTTGTCTTCATTTGAGTCCTTTGAAAAGCTTGTCTCACCAAATCGCCCTTGTCAATTACTCTGATAATCCAAGTGAGCGTGATGTGTCCATTGTCTTTACGGTGACCATTACCACTGATCTGTGGTCAGCAGCGGCCCGCCCCGGAGATGTCAGTGTAATGGAGGAACATGAGCTAAGAGCTGATGTTCCATCACCTGCCACAGGTTTGCTCTGCGCTGGATCAACTGGTGACCACTCAATTCAGGGGAGAACATTTTCCCAAAAAGCTCTCTATGGCTCTGTGGAATGTAGAGGAGGGCTGTGCAGAGGGGCAGAATCACAAAATAAGGTCCATGTGGAATAACGTATAGGGCACCAGGGGGCCATAGGGGGCATGTGAGGCTCAGGGAGTTAGGACTTTCTGCCCACGATTGGAATTGTGGGGCTGGGAGACTGATGTTGCCATTGGGCCCCTGAGCGAGGCCCTTAACCCCCAACACCTCAGTTGGCTGCTTCTGCACTGTGACACCCCCCTAAGGTTGCTCTCACCACTGTGTGCTTGTATGTTTCCAAGGAGAAGCCGGTGTGTTCATGATGTTCAATGAAGCATTCAGATGTGCATGTAATTATGCATGAAGATACACCAAAGCTTCATTCCAAAGGTTGCGTCCCTGAACCCTTTTCTTTCAGGAGCCAATTGATTGGTGGAGGAGGTAGCCAAGCCACACCCACACATGAAGAGCAATACCTGGGTTTGATCCAGGTCCCCCCTCCTCCCTTTAAAATGCAGTCACATGCCATGCAAAGACGGAAAGATCACATTGCTGCACTCTGCACGCTTGTACTAAATTGACGGCCCAATGTGCTCATTTGTATATGAAAAGGAACCAAGATAAAAGAAGCACTTAACCCGGGGATTCTGCGCCTACAGAATCACACCACTCCTGGCAGCTTGATGGAGGACTGTCTTTGTCACTGTGGGTCCCGTTACAAGATTATTGTATTTGCCCCTGCCACACTGAGGAAATTGCACCTGGATCTGCCATAGATCAGCAGTGTTTTGCATGCCGTGACCACAGTTTGAGAGGCATGTGGTTCTCTCATAGAAACCACACTCTGAAGTGTGATTCTATCGACCGGCACAGATGTTTATTTCACAGAGCGCCGTGTTTCTAATCATGATTCAGAATATATTAGGAGTTATTTACGTTAGTGCTGTGTTACCCAATTTTATGCTGAATTCATTGCCATTGCCATTGACTTGAAGGTACGCTTAACCCAGGGTATAGACCTCATTGGGGTATAGACCTCAGCTGTTTGTAGATCACACCCAGGGTGTAGCGCTCACCTGGGTGTAGAGCTCACCTAAGTGTAGACCACACCCTGGATATAGACCTCACCTGGATTGTTCCTTTGAGAGCCCTATATCCCTCTCTTGTCCAATTTTAATACATGGATATAGACCATATCTGGGTCCAGCTCCCTCCCCACTTTCTGCCAGGCCCCCATATCCATCTCCCTAGCAGCTCCCTCCCCACTTTCTGCCAGGCCCCCATCTCCATCTCCCTAGCAGCTCCCTCCCCACTTTCTGCCAAGCCCCCATCTCCAACCAAAGATTCTCTTGAATCCATGTATTGTTGACACCAGATTTCAACCGGCCACAAGTAAACAATAGCATTGATTGAGATAATTGGTTATTATTGAATCATGTGAAGTGTGTGGGTAACGCTTCTCAGCCTGACACTGGCGGCTCTCCTTTTGCACCTTACAGCCTTCACAATGGCTGCATGATCTCTGAAACAAAAAGTACCTTCACTTTTAGGTAGAGGAAAAAAATGAGTCTAAAGGAGGCTAGAGCCTCAGGCAGCATTTTAATACGATAAAAGACACAACCTTAAACTGCACCCTGAAAACAACGCATGAGTTTGTGGTGTTTCATCTCGAACTTGGTTTACTTTCCAAGTAGGCTAATGCAAGCTCGGCCACGCCAGGAGACAGGGTGCCTGCTCGTCAGGGACGTGGCTTTGATTTTTTTTCATATAAAGCTTCTCTATGAATTAACCTGTTTAATTACACAAAAGGTCTATTTACACACCATCTGCTCTGCTCCGAAATTTTCCCTGCCCATTTTTCTCTTCCGCTGCCGTTTCCCAAATAGTGCAGAAAGACATGATGCCACATCCAGAGGATGGAGGCGACCGTCGCGTGGCGTCCCGAGGATGGAGGCGACCACCACATGGTGTCACGAGGATGGAGGTGACCACCACATGGTGTCACGAGGATGGAGGGGACCGCCGCGTGGCGTCCCGAGGATGGAGGCGACCGCCACATGGTGTCACGAGGATGGAGGTGACCACCACATGGTGTCACGAGGATGGAGGGGACCGCCGCGTGGCCACCCAAGGATGGAGGCGACCGCCACATGACGTCCCGAGGATGGAGGCGACCACCACATGGTGTCACGAGGATGGAGGTGACCACCACATGGCGTCACGAGGATGGAGGTGACCACCGCGTGGCGTCCCGAGGATGGAGGCGACCGCCACATGGCATTCTAAAGATGGAGGCGACTGCCGTATGCCATCCCAAGGATGGAGGGACTGCCACATAGCATCCCGAGGATGTAAAGCACACTTTTTGATTTAAACGGTAAATTACACGCCTCCAAGATGTCTTAACGAGAGCCCAGGTCTGTGAGTCTGCACTTAGCAACCTCAGTTAGCACACAGGCGTGCCCAGGGACACCTGAGGATGTGAAATCTGTTTCAGATACACAGATACAACAGGGTCAGTCCAGGAAACAGGAAATCCAAATCCATGCGGAAAATGGCTCAGCCCTTGATGTGTGAGCCCTGGATGTAATTCAATTTCTATCTATTTTTATATAGCCCCTTTCACAACACAGTTGTGTGCGGTGTACGGCGATCCATTACTACATCGTTTATACAATAGAAAAATGTAATTCCACCAGTGATTTGATAGTGATTTTGATGTGTGTAATGTTGCCTGTTGAAATGGTGACACTGAGAGTCTGTGGAATGCTTTATTGTAGAGGCCTCAGAGGCGGGCTCACTCCAGGCCCACCCCCTGCCCCATGACCTTGGCCTGGCACCCCGAGGCGGGCTCACTCCTGGCCCTGCCCCCTGCCCCGTGACCTTGGCCTGGCCCCCCGAGGTGGGCTTGCTCCCGGCCCCACCCCCTGCCCCGTGACCTTGGCCTGGTACCCCGAGGCAGGCTGCTCCTCCTATCAGTCAGAGTGCACATTGAGCCTTTATTTCCTCTTGTAATAATCTGCTCACGTCTGACAAGCTGCATTTTACATGTTGGCGAGGCAAGCGGCCTGCAGATTGATGCTGAAGGATAGGGGCCAAATACCACGTATGATGTGTGTAGAGTGACTATGGGATGCTGGATTCGCTCCACACACGGGTAAGGCACACCACAACACACATAAATCAATCCAGCCTCTGATTTATACATCCTGCCCATTGAGACCAAGATGGGGCCTCGGGACAAAAACACAAAGCGCCATGGCCCCAGGGGGCCACCGCGTCCACCAGGCTGCCCTTTCACTCTCCCATTATGGCATCTCAGGCATCACTGCCTAGTGCCTTTGATGAGGCCCAGTGAGCTGTGGATGTGGAAACCAGCAGCTACACTGTGGAGACGTCCTCTGTGAGGAGGCCAAAGGTGCTGCATTGTCTCTCGTTTTGAGGGGAGCTGAGAGGGGTGGGCATAGGCTGGCATGGTTGGTTAAGGAGTAGTGTGGCATGGTCTGGTATGATCTGGCAAATCTGCAGGTTGTTTAATTTGCCTCTTGGTCTTTTAACATACCTCAGTGGTGAGCGGGCCACAACATCCAGAATTTAGACAGAATAGGGAGAAATGACTTATGGGTAAAAAAAACACACACACACGTACCAGAATGTCTGGCTTCTACTGGATGAGGTGGTAGGAGAAACTTTGCAGAGCGTCTCCTCTGAGAATCCTCACTCAGCCAAGACGATTGTCTCACCGGCCGCCTGCCAAAGATCTCAGCTAATTTCTGCAGCTTTTGGTGCTCTTTTCCCTCAATTACCGTGCAGAAGTTAGCTCTGTGTGGAAGGTGAGGCCGAGTTCTTCTGTTCCCCCAAAGAGCCAGAACACTGGGTTTCTGCAAGATAATTTCTCAGGTCCACCAGAATGTAGAAGGTGGCTTGTTCACGAACTGATGGCAGCAGATGTTCTAGGAGGAGAACCTGGCTGGAACATGGACACAGTCATGGTTATGACCTCCGACCTCTGACTCCTTCACGGTTACAAACCACGAAGTACCATGGCAACAATGGCAGAGGCATCGACCCAGTCTCGAGTAAGGACTGTGGTTCTTTACACTTTCACCTTTTATAAGCAATTAACAATTACACCCTAAGCAGAGTAAAATGAATTTTTATTTTGCAATATTTGCTGGGCTTGTATGTTTAGCTGAGATGTATTTTTTTGTGTGTGAAATCTAAGGATTAGGCTTCACTGACACACTCAGTGGCCGCTGTATTAGGCTGGCCTGTGTAGCACCCAGCAACGGGACGCCCTTCGTGTCTCCAGAAGCACTTTGAGGGTTGATGAGTTGTTTGTTCAGAGAAGCCTTTCTGCACACCAGCCCTGTCATCCTTGCACTTGTGGCCTTCCTGTTTGCTTTAACGAGGCTGGCAATTCTCCTCTGACCTCTCTCATTAGCGAGACGTTTTCACCCACAGAGCTGCTGCCACCGGGATGTTTTCCGTTTATCGCACCATCCTCTGTAAACTGGAGATACTGCAGTGTGTGAAAATCCCACGGGGTGCCTGTTCCCGAGATGCTGGGACCGCCGCACTCACCACATTGAAGATGGCTTTGATCGGGCGTGTTGACCCCGCCCACATTCTGTGTTTATTCAGTCACAGCCACATGATTGGCGGGCTAGAGGAGCAGACTGTTTGCCTACCAAAGTGGCAAATGAGAGTAAATATTAAATCAGTGCTGCCAAGTGTCACTGCGATGCTTGTCATGTTGACCAGTCCTGGTCTGTATTGCACTACTTGTTGGATTGTTCCGGAGCGCGTATCTCTGAACTGCTTCCTTCACACTCTGATACTGTGTCAAGCGGCTGTCTCTTATGTGAACATTAATTATTAAAGGCATTGACATAATTATAGGCACTTCCTCAGTAGATTCCTTGCCTGGTTCCTCGGAGCATTATACATGATGCCCAGGCACCGTAATTACAGTGGATGTCTCAGAACATTTTAATTAGCTGAATGATGTGGCATTTCATCGGCATATTGCTTCTGTGATACCTATGCAAGCCCTTTTTTGGGATGTTTGTGAGGCAAACAGTCATTAGTTGCCATGTTCAGGAAGCACAGAGCCACCGAAGCAGCCATTCTCCAGTGATGCACGGAGCTGTATTTCCAGCATGCCGAGGAGGAACAGCTCCCGTGCTGAACTTGTGGAAATCCACGGAGGTCGAGTAAAACAAACATGACACTCCTCTGGATTCTGGATTGGAACCAATGAGTTTTCTGGTCTGTGGATTAGTGGACTCAAACAAAGCCAGACAAACCAAATATGCAGGAGTCGTGGGGGAGGGGGGCACAAGGGGAATGGATCGATGCGAGTAATCCCCCCCCCCACAGAGCTGTAATAACACGACCCTGGAATTACACGTTGAGCAGTAGGTCCACCAATGTACTAACAGAGGGGATTCTGGGTAAAGTCCTGAGGTGCCAGTCCTGAGGTGCCCGGCAGGTTGAGTCCTTCCATGTCCCAGGACAGGGGACCCCCACTCCCCCAGGAGGGAAGGTGGCTGTGCTGCCACAGCTTATACGAGCATCCTCCCTGCATCCTCAGGGGGCGGTAAAAAAAAATAATCTTAGCCTAACTGTTTGTAAGCTGTTTTTTGCATCTTTTTTCTCAGAATTTATTTGTGTTGCAGGATGGGCGAGGGTGGCAGTGGATGGGGGCACACACGTTGCTGAAACCGCACCAGGCCAAGTATTAGCAGTTATTTTACTTGTTGAGTCCCTACCTTCGCCAGAGCGTCCTGGTCGTTTAGGGAAGCACGCCTCTGTTCTGGGATGGTGGGGGTGTACAGTGTGTGTGGGTAAAAGTGGCATCCTGGCTCGATTAATGAGGATTAACTCTTGTCAATGGTAAATGGGACAGGCGGGTGTTTGTTTTGAGTCTTCTCCACTTTCGGCAGGATGTTACCCTTGTGGTGTTTGGGAATGGTACTTTACAATTAAGGGGGCGGCGACGATGGCTTATAAATGGTGGTAGGTTTCAGAGAGGTTCTTTTGCCCCTCTGCCTGTCTATGCTGTGCCTGTGTATGCTGTGCCTGTATATGCTGTGCCTGTGTATGCTGTGCCTGTGTATGATGTGCCTGTGTATGCTCTGCCTGTGTTTGCTGTGCCTGTGTATGCTCTGCCTGTATATGGTGTGCCTGTGTATGCTCTGCCTGTGTATGCTGTGCCTGTGTATGCTGTGCCTGTATATGGTGTGCCTGTGTATGCTCTGCCTGTGTTTGCTGTGCCTGTGTATGCTCTGCCTGTGTATGCTGTGCCTGTGTATGCTGTGCCTGTGTTTGCTGTGCCTGTGTATGCTCTGCCTGTATATGGTGTGCCTGTGCATGTTGTGCCTGTGCATGCTCTGCCTGTATATGGTGTGCCTGTGCATGTTGTGCCTGTGCATGCTGTGCCTGTGTATGCTGAGTTAGAGGTCCTCAGATGGGTGAGGACTAGAGGCCTCAGGTTGACAGCATGACGGCTGCATATGCTTCCATTTGTTTGCTGATATTTATTTATGTTAGAGTTTTTCCTTATGAGGTGTTTCTCATTCGTTTTTCTCGTTTTCCTTGTGTAGCATATGTGGAGCATATTCTCCTCAGCCTCCCTGACTTCAGCTGGCTCAGAGCAGGCCCATGGACTGGGTGTGTCTCAGACCCCCACGTGAAACACGGTTACCTCCCCACCCCCCAGTGCTGATCTCACATTAGATCATGTGACCCGGGGTCTGGGCACCGAGAGTCTCAAACCTGTGTCAGCGCCACAGTCCGGCTTCCATGAACAGAAACTTGGGATATAAATCTCACTGGGATTTTCTGCAGACAAATATCATATCAGGTTCATCTTTCCTTGAGAATCCTGAACAGCATTTTTGGCTTTGCCGGTAGCTGGTACCTGGCAGGGTAGCTAACTGGGAACTTTTCATCATGAGAAAAGGCACTTCAATAAGTATTACTTTCAAAAACTATTACATTTCACCATGTTCATTACAAGCTGGCTTTTTTATTTCACGCCGATTATTTTGTAAAAAATTATTTTAAATCATTCCTCACCTGTACAATGTGCTCAGCAAGTTTCTGGAACCTTCTCTCCACACTTGGCCGTGTTTAGAGCCCAGAGGGCCGCCCCAGGCCGGTGCGATCTCCTTCTGCTGTGTATTCATCCTGTCTCACCCGGGCAGTTTCAGTATGCAGCCTTTATCTAGTGTGCAGGACGCATTTTACAGTGCAGTGACCGCCAGTCCACTTTAATGCAGTCCATTATGGAAAATGAGCTCTGGGCCGGCCCCCAAATATAGATGTTTCTGGAAAGAGGGGGTGCTAAATGTTTACAGGAAAGTATTCAGAGGCGGGCTGGGCCATGTGGGCTTATCAGAGCCGTATTAATGGCAGGATTTACTGTTTCCCGTGTAAACCTTTGTCATAAAACTGTTACATCTGAGTGCACAACATACAGGCAAATTGTGGCGTTCTCAGCTCTGATTTAGCAGGAACGTCAGTCTGCCTTTGGCGATATCTTGACAAAACGCATTCACATAAGTAAGTGTAAGAAGACCAAATATTATGATCAGCCGACCGAATCTTACAGGATTCATAGGTACTCGATGTCTGTGACCCGATTGGCTCTATTGACCCGCCTGGCGGACGAAATGAAAGCAGAGAGCACGGCCCCGCAAGGTTACATTGGCGGATTAAAAGGATAGCCGAGAATTGATTATTCATAAGCACATCTATTATTTCATTACACGCAAGAAATAAAACCATTAATTCTGACAGAATACTTTTTAATCCTCTGATTTAGCTCTTGGCCCACACGACTCTGCTGGTCAATAAACACTCTGTGTGCCAGCGATCGGGGCCACTCTGGTCAGAGACACCTCTGGCGATGATCTCTCTGGAGCTTTCTTTATGGCATGACGCCTGCAGTCTCCATCGCCTGACTGGCTGTTGTTAAACCTTCCCACAATTCCATCTGTGCTGCTCCCCAGCGTGTCGAGCAGCGGTGCCAGCTGATTGGCTGAGTCTACCGTTACTTTCCAGACCCCCCCCCCCCCACCCGAGCCCCCCCGCCAGGTAACATCGCCTCGGAGTGGCACAGTGCAGACTCTGAACAGCTCAGCAGCCAGGTGGGGGCCGGCAATTATTCAAAGGCATAAGGGGATCCTCGTATGTGTGCGAACACCTTCAGAGTCAAAGCTTTGCAAAGGATTTTTAAATTCGACTATAGAGCGTGTTTGGAACGGCGGACATGGGATGCTGAAGTAGTTATGCTGAGGCCCACAAAACGCGGGGTATCTCATGTGGACAGGAAGCAGGCCAGGCCGGACAGGAACACACACAAACACGCAATGCAGAACACGGGCCACAAAGTGAGGGCCTGGGATTGGCGTGTGGTTCTTCCTCCACGCTGGCTTTCATTCCCACATGGAGCTTCAGTGGTCAGCGCCAGAGACAGCGCCCAAGCTGAACCAGGAAGCCCCCCCACCCCGCCAGCTTATGCCAGGCGCGAGTTTCAGGTAGCCTGACTGCTAACCGAAAGCGCACTTAATGTGGCTGCTTCTGGAAACTCCAGTCCCCATGAGCTATGATTGGCGACAAAGAGCCTCACACGCCTGACAAGGTTCCATCAGCTTCAGCATGGCCGAGGGCGGCGCCAGGCTGCCATAGCACTCGTTAACGTCCTCGTCATCCAGTCTACCTGTCAGATCGCAGATACACGGTCCGGCCTCGTCCAGTGTTACTACAGTTTAGATTTTTTAATTTGGTTTTTATTTTTATATTAGTTTCAATTTTCATCAGAAATCCACTTTATTTTTAACTTTCATTGTGGTTTTATCAGTTTTATTAGTTTTTTTATTATAAAGCTGTTATTAATAATTTTATTTCCACTGACTGAAAGTTATAAAGCTATCTCATGTTTCTAGTCTTTAAAGTAACTTGTGTGAATACACAGGGCAAATCCAGAACTCAAAATGGACAGAACATGTTCCAGGTGTTGTTACTGCTATTAATGGTTCCAGGTATTACTAATTACCAATTAGCAAATCATCACTTTAGCAAAACGGTTTGTAAACAATGGAAAACAATGGTATTTTGGTAGCTGGTTTTATTTCACTTTACAAAATTGTTTTCCTAGATTTTTCGTTTTCATTAATGACGGTAACCCTGGACTGAGCGGGAGGAATTTGCTCGGCGTTGCTGTCGAGAGATTACGTTTCCCATGATGCACCTTGTGCCCGCCGTTCCCTTCCTGCGTTACTCCCACTTCCTGTGGGGCGACTGGCCCTGCACCCCCCGCCATGGCAGAACAGACGGATATGGTGCTGATTCTTTCACTCCGGGTCGGTATCATACCTCATGCTTGACATTTACATTAAGGCCCAAAGACCCAGTTTGTCAACAAGTGACCAGAACATTTCAAGGCATGTTTCTGTGGCTGTCGGCTTTCGAAGTGCCTCTGCTCAGCAATGGCTGCTCCTCCCGTTCCTCCCTCTCCTCCCGTTCCTCCCTCTGCTCCCGTTCCTCCCTCTGCTCCCTCTCCTCCCCCTCCTCCTGCTAATCCATGCTGATTGGATACTATTGACTTGCACACTTTTCCTCCATGGCAGCAGAGGTTAGCTGGCCCTGCCCAGCCCAATTCCACTCCTCCTGGACCCCCCCCCCCCCCCCCCCCCCCCCCCCCCCGGGTTTTTTCCTTCCAGGGGGGGGGTTTTCCCCCCGTCTGGGGAGCTCGCCCCCCCTCGGGGCCCGGCGC
>JAODKM010000042.1:1672444-1684816 GCA_026780845.1 Petrocephalus sullivani | reverse complement strand
TACTGTACTAGTAATACAGTAATCAATATAGCAATATGTAATACAGTAATCAGTAAGGTACTGGGTAATACAGTGATACAGAAATCAGCACTAGGTATGGACAGGAGTATGGACACAGTACAGTGCACAGGACAAAAGCAGTATGTGCTGGTAAATAGTACTGTAGTCATACAAACAGTACAGTAAGCATGTTAAAAAATACTATAAGTATATTAAATATTACAGTAAGGATTCTAAATGGTATAGTAAACGTTAAATAAAGTTGTACGGGTGTTATATAGCGCAGTAAGCATGCTAAATAATACTGTAAGCACATTACATAGTACAGTGAGCAGTACAGAACATAAAAGCAAATCCTCTCCCCCGATGCACACGGGCAGGGACCCGGTCCAAACGGACTCCTGTGCTTGGGAAGCAGCAGTGAGCCTTGGAGGGGGGGTGACGGTGCTGTGAATGTGCAGTGATGTGGAAGAGGCAGAAATCAGCCACAGACAGGAAGGGGGGCAGGGACGCTCCCATTGGCCATCGGCAGCAGGGCTCTGGGCCCAGTATTAATGCCACGCCCACTAACGTGTCTCCATACCGACGCGGAAACATTTATGCATTCTGTTCAAAAGACAGATTTGCACATGAAATTATAATTATTTACGATATTAAAATCAAAAGTTGACTAAAAAGCTTCTGAGGTCATACTTAATGACAGAGGCATCTTACTCTGCTTTGGAATGGCATTCCCTAATCACCGCAAATAACACAAACAGGACACAAACGGGCAGACAGGAGGTCCTTACGCGCAGTGTTCTTGCCGATGTTCTGCGCTCTCCAGTCACAGGCCACCCCCGTTTTTTTAATTAAGTACAAGATTCAGAACCTGTGATTCAAATTTTTTTTTATTTTGTTTGCCGTTCATTATCTGAGAATACAGTTGGTTATGAAGGTCATAGTATGTAACACCAATTGGTTTCTGTGTTTGTGCTAAAGGTGCCCACAGTACTTAGTGCCCTCTTTACAGTCAGCGTCTTTGAGTTCGTGTAAAAGCGCTATATAAATAAAATGTATTATTATTATTATTATTATCAATCTTTTTTTCACATTTGAAGGTACTTTTCCCGCCCATAAACACTGAGTGAAAAGCAATTACACTTCATAGCCCTGCCTCATTACTGCGTGCCCGACGGGTCCCGGCCGCAGGTCACATGGTGCAGGTTTCATATCATTCTGCCGCGCTGGCAGCCCGGGCCGCTGACTCACTCCAGAGAGGAGGGGTCGGCTTGTGCTGCGCGCGACTCATTTTTGGCACCTCTCACTGACCCCGCAGCAGTCAGTCAGATTTTTCTGGAACGCGTGAATGAACGGGCCGGTCCACATATGTAGACTGTGAGGCTTGTTAGAATGGCAAGCAGAGGAATGAGTGTGGTGTTAGCCGCAGACGCTGTCATACCTCTGATAAGCATCTCGCCTGCATTTTCACGATGAAGGTGCTACCCTCGCTCTGCTGACATGCCGCACTTTCATACGCAGCCTGTAAGTGTCACATGTGCTGCTTTCTGGGTGGTAAAAGTTTAGATGATGCCGAAGGCGTCGCCTCAGGCAGTGAAGTCGTGCGGCAAAGTGAAGTGCGTGCAGAAGAGCTTAGCTTCTAATTGGGCTAAATGCAGAACTGGGGTTCTGCTGCTTTGACATTCATGACTTACTGTTAATTACTGTTTAATTACGAGGTTGATGTCACAGGTTTGGGGAAGGACTTGGGGGAGCAGAACTTTAAGCAGAGCCCACCTAAGGAGTTCCATCTATACCCGGCTTGATCACATGGTTTTGGGACAGGTTTATTTTTTATACGTAAGAACAGCACCAAATGTATGTGTCAATGTGAATGTAATTAAAGTAATTAATGCAGCTGGAAGTTCATCATGAAGTCTTTATATTTCCAGGTAATTAATTCCACTTTAAATTAGACATAAGAGGAAGATGTAACAAAAGCAGATGAAGTGTGGTGTTCGGCACGAGGATCATAACACCACTCACACTCAGATGGAGTACTGCTCAGCACCTACAGCCACACCACTCTCATGGTAGAACTTCCAGGAAGCCCCGGGCATCCCGATGGAGCCATACCAAGCTGTTCTTATCCAGATAATGCCGTACCTAGACCTTCACACCCACAGTCCACAGATCTTCTCCCCCAGACAGAGCCATATCTAGATCTTTATTCTCTCCCAGATAGTCATATCTAGATCTTCTCGCCCAGAGATAGTCATACCTAGATCTTCTCGCCCAGATAGAGCAGCCTCCCTCATTCCTTACAGGATATTATCACCATCATTTTGTCTCTGGAGCCGTTATCTTCTGTCTTTGCCTGTGTACATTTCCAGTGCAGCAGTGACAGCAAAGCCCTTCATGAGTGACAGCGTGAATGAATGCACTGCTTCATAGAGGTAGGCCTCTACACACCAAGCCCAAGCAAAATGCAGGCCTCTACACACCAAGCCCAAGCAAAAGGGAGGCCTCTACACATCAAGTGACCTCCCTTCACCGTGACCCTCGGCTTTCTGGAAATGAGGCATAACTGATCCACCAGAAAGTTAAAGGATGGGCTGATCCTACAGCAGGGGCCCAGATTTAATTGCCACTGCAGCATGAGAGCATGAGGTCTGGGTTCTTCTCCCAGCCACACCCGCGGTGATGCCTGCTGTCCGCAAAGCGCCCACAGGGCCATGGATGGAACCGAGCAAACAGCACGTGGCTCCGAGCTGGTAACATCAATTGAAGAAGCCCACAGCTCATGGGGGGCGGAGCTACACCAGCCAGGCTGCTGGCCGAGGTATTGATCTGTTGTATGAACATAGTACAATAGCCCGATCAATATAAGGTCTGGGGGGGGGATCTAATTATTTTAAAGGAAATCCAGTAATATAATACGGGGGATTTATCTGCAGGAATTGTGGTAGACGTCATTCTGATGGAAGTCACTCACATAACGTCTCACGTCGCAGCTGACCGGGCCGGAGTGACGCCTCCCCCACCCCACTCAGGGCTGGCCCAGGGCTTCGCTGGATTTCAGGTGCAGCTTTGATATGTTATGGTTATTTTTGACTGAGCAATTAACCAGTGCAGATGGTTTTTAGGGGACCAGAGCTTTCAGTTATTAATATTTTACATTATTATGTCTGTCCAGATGATTTGCATGTTTGAAACTATATGGAGCAAATTGGTCATACACCAAGGTCTTACACCAAGGTCATGCACCAAGCTTGCAACTAATGTATTTAGTTTAGGAAGCTTTACATATACTGTACCTCATTGCTGCATCTCTGGGGAACTTCGTGTTTACCTTTTTTTTGCTATATGCTGCTGCTCGAGGTGATGTTTATCAAAACCAGCATTAAGTGTTTACTTAGCCGCCTAGTTCCCTGCAGATAGGAACCATTTCCTGTAGGCCTTGGTGCTGTTCGGGGACCTGAACCAGCGAATTCGGATAGCTAGCAGACAGCTCCCCGGCGGAGCTCATGGGGGGCACTGGGGCTGGGACGGACTTCCCCAGGAGCTTATGGGGGGCACTGGGGCTTTGTCAGTCCCCCCCAGGAGCTCATGGGGGGTGCTGGGGCATTGTCAGACCCCCCCCAGGAGCTCATGGGGGGCGCTGGGGCTGGGACCCCCCCCAGGACACCTCCAGGAGCGAGTGCCATTTCAATCAATTTCAAAAACGTTGGGGAGGGGGGCTGTCTCATCCAAGGGCTGAGCTCACAGACGGCACACAGGCACAGACCTCGATACGGACGGAGGAAGCCAAGCAGAAGGAGGCTCCCAAAGTGCATGGGAGCTTAGCGCCGCGTGGAAAGCCTAGCTGGCGGAATAGTATTTATAGCTTTTATTTATGGCCAGCTAAGCCGTTGTATTTGGCTTATTCACCACCCCCCCAACTTTATTTAGTTTAATTTAAATTAACCTTTATTTATCTGCCCTGTCTCTCGCGCAGTCCCGGGAGCATGCCGGATTTGCATTTCACTGCAAGCTGTGCCAGTGTAGCTGTGCACGTGACAAGTAAAAACTCAAATCTCAAACCTGGCCTGGCTCTGGGGGGGAATGTGAGCCCTCCAGATGGGTGTCTGCTGGGTCACTGACAGGCTGAGGAACCCTAGCCCCCCCGCCCCCCCCCCCGCCGCCATTAAAAGGCTCCTCCGGCTCGATAATGCTGGGGGGAGAGTCGTCCTGGCACAGTCTGGGCTCGCTCACTCCATTAGTGGGCAGAGTCCCTGCGTCCTGATACTCCTCCCGCGTTTATACCCTGCAGGGGGGGCAGAGATGAGCTGGGATGGCTACGTTTCGCGTTTCAGGCCACAGAGATGGGGCTCGCCTTCCATCACACGCAGATCCTGAGGCCCGGGTGGCCCGCAGGGTCGGGTCCGTGTCCCATTGTCCCAGGTTTGGTGGGCAAGGGTCCCCACCAGTCTTTGAGAAACTGTAAGAGGTTCGTCTTACTCTTTTGTGTAGGGAGGCTGGTCATTAACTTTCAGTCAAACCAGCTGAATTGCAAATAAAGGCATTTCCAAATCACTGGCATTCCCAGTCATTCCCAAATCACTGGCATTCCCAGTCATTCCCAAATCACTGGCATTCCCAGTCATTCCCAAATCACTGGCATTCCCAGTCATCTGCTCCTAAGTCCCTAACAAGTGCCGGGCCTACAGGGGCATTAACGCCACACTGAGAAGTATGGTGCTGAGACTGGACACTCATTCATATCGCTGTCCTGCAGCTTATGCATTGAGCCCGCATTCTGTGGTGGCCTCAGCACGGACACACCACTCTGGGGTATCGGCTCACACCCCTGGTGTATTTTGGACACAGTCTGTGCCATCAAATCCTCCCCTCTGCTGTTTGTGACTGGTTTTCCCCAATGCTTTCAGGCTGAGGAGTGCAGGGCCTGAGGTCGGGGTGGGGGGGGGATGGTGGGGGGGCTGTGGTGCCTTTTTAATGCAGTGGTAATGTGCCGACAGCCTTTCCGTGGGCGCATCGTGAATTAGTGTGCGAGGCCACGCCGGGGATGCCAAGTTCACACGCACTTCCTTGTTTCTCCTGTCTGTTTCTGTCCCAGGGCTGGGAGTGCGGAGACGTGTTGGAAAACTTTCTGATGCGTGTTTGTTGCAGCTAAAAAGCTGCCATGACAATTTGCATAACTGAATCATTAGGCAGCAGAGGCATGCGTCTCGGCGGTGCGGCCCAACTCCCGCCGGAAGCCGCTGCCTCTGTAAATCCCGCTCGTGGTTCTGCTCCCGCGCCGGGATCCCTCCCTCGTATTTCTCACTGTGATTCTCCTTACAGGACTGAAGGTGTATTTATTTCTGGGAGGGCCTGTAGCTCATGGTGCCGCAGGTGACATTATGGAAAAGTGCCGCGTAAGCGATGGCGATGAGAAATAAGCCGCATAAAACACAGGTCCCGCAGAAACACATCAGCAAGGGCACCAGGAAAAGCCTCTGCACTTTGTTCTGTTAAAGTTTCCGACACGGAGCCCCAGCAGCCCATTCCTCCTCATCTGCCCCCGACGAACCCGATAAAACTCCACATTCCTCTTCGGGGGGGCCATGGTGCCCCGGCGAGGGGCGAGGGTGGACTCCTAAAGCAAGGCAGCAAGTGTCTCCCAGACGTGTGTGTACGCATTACATGTATGCCACTTGGTAAATTCCCCACTAATCATCAGTGTAACTGGCTGTTTATGGATAACTAGTACACAGGTCACGGAATTACAGAGTTTCCTTCACTGCACATTAAAAGTAAAACATGCCTTAAAGCGGCAGGTTCTGTTTACGATCAGCCTCATGTCAGGTGGCTTGGGGCGGCTTCCTTACGCTGTGATGCCACAAATGTGCGTGAGGCCACAGTGTTGATGCATAGATGCAACCCGGATAACTATTGCACAACAAATCCATCTATCTCAGCAAATGCATATTTAAGGATAGCAGGCTTTGACATTTCACGGTGAGGTGTATGAGGATATGAGGTGTATGAGGATATGAGGTTTATGAGGTGTATGAGGATATTAGGTGTATGAGGTGTATGAGGATATTAGGTGTATGAGGTGTATGAGGATATGAGGTGTATGAGGATATGAGGTTTATGAGGTGTATGAGGATATTAGGTGTATGAGGTGTATGAGGATATGAGGTGTATGAGGATATGAGGTGTATGAGGAGTATGAGGATATAAGGTGTATGAGGTGTATGAGGTGTATGAGGATATGAGGTGTATGAGGTGTATGAGGATATGAGGTGTATGAGGAGTATGAGGATATAAGGTGTATGAGGTGTATGAGGATGCCCGGTAGCACAGTGTCATTCTCACACTCGGGGCTTTTTTTCCTGCCCAAACTGCAATTCTCAATAGCACTCTCCATTGCCCTCTCTCTTCCCCCTCTCTCACCATCGCTCTCTCTCTCTCTATCACTGTCCCTCTCTCTCTCCATCACTCCCTCTCCCTCACCCTCGATCTCTCTCTCCCTCTCTCTCCATCCTTCTTTCCCTCACTCTCCCTCTCTCCATCACTCTCCCTCTCTGTCTCAAGCTTGAGAGATGGTAATGAAGCTGAGTTGTCATGGGGGCATAAATGGAGCCCGCTTCAGAGGGCGGGGTTACTTCTGATAGGGGACAGGTGGCTGGGGGGTGGGTTGCACCTCTCTAATGTGAGGACGGAGTTTGGGGTACCTAAAAAAGGGGCGGGCTTGACTTGAGTGCCACTAAAGGCCGGTGCCCTCTAAATGAGATTAAGCGCATTCCTGGCATTAGTAGGAAAATAAACAACGATTAATCATGTGCAGCCCAGCGGGCTGTGGAGACTGAGGATTGGGTGATTCATTACCGCGGCGGCAGTACTGGGTGCATGCCTCTGTGCGGGCCGCGTCTGGGCAGCGTCTGGGCCGCGTCTAGACCGTGACTGGCCCCGGCCCGCTTCGCCAAAGCTCTGCAGATGTAGTTACAGCAAATACAGGTCTGTTGCAGACTGCGAGCTCTCGCTTGGCACGTGGGCGATGGCGAGGTACATTAGTCAACCTGCCTCTCCGCAGAAACATGCTTCAGTCCCTGCCATGCCCCCCCCCCACCTCAATTACTGCACCTCGGCCCCCAGCATCCGCAATATATATCGGGACCGCTCTGGGGTAATTGGTCTACCATTCTGCCCAATTCCCGACCAGCTGAACCTATTTCTCCAGTCATCCCTGCACTGCTCCATGTTTAACAACCAATTATCTCCCTCAGCCTCCTGGCCGGGCATGGGATATGGGACAGCAAGCCTGGCACCGGAGCCCCCCCCCCCCAAATCCACCATCACAGCAGTGGTGATTTAACCGCTGCACTGTGCTCCTGTGTCCTCACATGGGCTAGATCTGCAGGATTTCAGAGGCAGCACACTTCCGGAAATTTCCCGCTCAGCATTATCAGATATTAACACGATTGACTGAGGAACCTCAATTAAGCGATTAAGCACTTGAGTGTAGCGCACCATGTTTAATGTGCTATGTGTAGCACCATGTTTAGCATGTTGAGTGCAGCGCCATGTTTGGTATGCTGTGTGTAAAGCACCGTGTTCAGCATGTTGAGTGTAGCGTGCCTTGTTTAGTGTGCTGTGTGTGAAACACCGTGTTTAGCATGTTGAGTGTAGCGTGCCATGTTTAGTGTGCTATGTCTAGCACCATGTTTGGTGTGCTGTGTGTAGCGCCATGCTTAGCATGCCTTGTTAAACGTGCTGTGTGCAATGCTATGCTTAGTGTGCTGTGTTTAGAGCACTGTGTTTAGCATGTTGAGTGTAGCATGCCATGTTTAGCATGGCATGTTTAGTGTGCAGTGTGTAGCACAACCTGTTTAGCATGCCATGTTTGGTGTGCTGTGTGTAACAAGCCATGTTTAGCATGTAGTCTTTAGCGTGCTGTGTGTAGCAACATGCTTTGTGTTCTGTGTGTAGAGCACTGTGTTTAGCATGTTCGAGTGTAGCACACCATGTTTAGTGTACCAAAATCACAGTAATCAAAATAAATCCACCTGCTATTCTTGAGAGTAGACAGACCTGTAAGCATCTAGATAGATTAGTGCCAAATGATCCCTTCAGGACAGCAAAGACACAAAGACTCCTCCATAAGGCCTGCTGTGAGTAATCACACACTCACACGCAAGGGCTGAATCTGGCTTAGATGTGATAGCTGAGATCCGCGAGCTGGCTGTTGTGTTAGACCCCGAGATTTAAAAGTGGAAAATTAAAAGAAACAATCAAGGAAAACTCTAAGAGTGTGTGCTCGGCTCGCAGAGACGCTCAGATAGAGGTGAGGGATCCTGTTCATTTGATTGCAAACGTTTGAGTCTCACGAAGTTCGCACCATGCCTTCGAAAGGCAATGTTCATCTCAGAATGAGTCTGATGCTACGATTCAGCCAGAAAACTTGATTATCAACCAAATTTCATTGATTGATTAATTGTGTTTTTAATTATGAATTTATCATGCACATTTTACACAATCCTGTTTCTTATGAGAAAAAATAAGCACACTGGCTTGATGCGATGTGAATTTACAGGACTGGCAGACGGGAGATGTTAATTAAAGCACACAGCTGAAGCTCTTGCTCCCTTGGTGGTTGGGGATGGTAGCAGAGGGGAGAAGGTGCCATGTTCAACCAGACAATCCCTGCTCTGCTGTCCTCCAGCTAACGTACCCTCCGGGTATTTGCTAAAAGTGTGGATTTAATTACCCAACCGAGACGAGCAATCCTGAGGCACCTGGCTGGAGAGGCAGGCAGACCACTATCGAGATCTCAACTGCAACAATGTTCCACGTCCCAAGCCGATGCTAAGCACGACCAAGTTATGCTTACTGGAAGTAGACATCTTCCGTAGACGTCACCTGCAACACAGTCACCACCACAAGCATCTTATCTGTCAGTGGCAGGTAAGTCTGGGCCTCTAGGTGGGATTTGTGTGCTGCAACCAATGAAAAGGGGGGTGACAATCTATTGACAGATGAATGTACCAATTACAGGCAGCCATCCATATGTATTTACCAGCACATCCTCTCCGATGGGCATCCACGGCAAGTCAATGAGCATGTGAAAGTAAATTCCTGCCGAAAGAGACAGTAGATTTAGCATTTAAATAGCATGTCGGCGAGGCCTCCTCTCTCGACTGTGTCCATTGTTATTCCTATGCTCGGTCATCTTCAGTACTTAGTGTTGGGCGCTGACGCTGCCTGTGTAATTGGGAGAGGGCTCTCGGTGCGGCGGTAATGACGGACAAGGGCCAGCAGCGTTACCGTAATGCAGGTAATTAGCTCCTCAGAGCTGCATCGTGGGATCCTGTCATGCGTGTCCCCCGCGCTCCCAAACCGTGGCCCACTAATTAGCAGGAGCGGTAACTGCGTAACTGCAGCTTGAGCAGGTGAGCGTGTGCATCAGTGTGCATGTATGCATGCAAGTGTGCATGTGCATGCGTGCCTGTGTGCATGCATGCATGCGTGCATGTATGCATGCATGTGTGCCCATGTGCATACAGCCGCAGACCTCCCCGTACGTCCCTGTGCCTGCCCACATGCATGCCCTGCACGTCACTGAAGGTGACAGATTCCCTCCTCCTGAGACACATCTGGAGCAGCTGGAATTCCGGCAAATGTTCTTTCAGAGATACAAGTTTCTGAGATAGCAGAGCAGCCGCTGACCATCGGGCTGAGTTTGGCATGCCTCCCTGCCTCTCTGCAGGCATGCAGCCGCAACACACGCAGCCTTTCCCTTAATATTTGTTCTAGCACTGAATGGCTGCACAGGTGAATAATATCCAGCATGAAAGATTCTGTCACCACTGCAATGTGTGCATGCTTTTGGGGGGGGCTCTTTTCCTGGGACATCTTCACGGGGAACCTCGCTGGTTTTTATTTATTCAATCCTTCCTTCACCTAATCACCACCTAATTAGTAAAAAAGAAAAACTTTTTTTTGCCAGTCTGTGTGTTTTATAAAGCTGATGACTGTTTCAGGAAGCACTAGTAACCTCTGTATACTAACAACACAGTAAACCTCCATAAAAAACTGTCTGTATTTTGTCAAAAATGTACCAGTGGAAGCACAGCTGACTTTTTTAGTGAGACGCATTTTTAGTGAGCTGTGTTTTTAGTGAGACCTTCTTAGAGAATTGTGTTCTTAGTGAGATGTGCAGCAATCAAATATATGACCGTGGCACTTGCTGCTTAAAACCTTCAAGACCTTCAAAGATCCCCGAGAATGTGGGAGTGGATTTGGGGGGGGTTAAATTTATGGAGCGAGGCTAAATGATGTGGGGGGGGGGGGTTTGCAGAAAAGACCCCCAGTCATGAGGGTAGGGTCTTAATCGAGGGGAGGGTCTTTGGGACTCAAAGAGGCACCATGGTCTCCTGCTGCGTGTAAAGAGCAGCTTTGTCTTTGGTCGCTATGCCTCTTGCAGGCCGGGTGGGACCCGCACTACGCATCATGGCTTTCTACATATGTGTGACCTCCATACTAGCCGTGTGACGCACAGTGGCACGTCGGTGACAGGTGTCCTGAGTAAACCGGGCGCATATGTTTCTCTCCGACATGAGAGAGAGTAAGAGGCGTCTGAGCAGACACACAAACAAATTAAGCTAATTCAATTTCAATTAGTCAGCATCAGTCTGCGGAACCACACAGAGGTCAGTAATTATGGGCAGCTTTCTCACTGCTGTGCCGAATCTTGCTATCCTCACAGAGGATTGCAGCGATTTCTCTACGCCCAGCGCCCCCGCAGCCCCACCCTCCCCATTGGGGTCCCTCCAGCCGTCCCTCACTCACTGGAAAGACTCACTGGCCTGGGCAGGGCTGCAGATGGACGCCGGCCATCTCTCTGCCCACTGCCTGCTCTGCCAGCGAACGGCACTGCAGGGGCACACGGAGGAAATGAGAGGCGACGGGATGCCAGGGCACGGGGAGTGACGGCGGTAAGGGAGCCAGGCCCCCCCACCTCGGCAAAGCCGCTGCCAGCGGCAGCTCAGTGAGAACGGGGGAAAGGGGAACAGGCCACGAGGAGTGGGATTCCGGGTCTACCACCGCCAGGCAGAGGAATATAAGCAAGGGAAGCAGCAGTGTTAATAAAAATATTAGCTGGGGGGGTAGGACCTACAGGGGCTAATACACTTAATCGCGGCTGTGACCATCGTAATGACCCCTTATAGGGGGTTGGGGGGTGGTGCTGACCCACATTTCAAAGGGGGTGGGCTGAATTCAGGTCCTCTGAGCCTTCGGAGTGAATCGAGGTGTGCTTGGCAGGGGTGGCCTTTCTATGCGATACGGCGACGCACCGCACACGAGACTCATCACATCAAGATGCCAAGTGTAATTGCCAAACTTCTGTTGCCAGGCAACCCAGAAATGTCAGTCTGCGTGCTGAACAAAGGGCAGAATACTTTCTGTGCTCCCTGGCTTTCTGCCACAGTGGAGAGTGCTGTCCAGTGGCCGGCTCTCCTTACTGGCTGGAAGCCCCCATCTAGGGCGTCCGCTTCCTGCCTGCTTTTTTGTTAAGTTGTTTATGTCCAGTGCTGCTTTAAATCACAATAGGACAGATTGCTTAAAATCTGCAGGAGGACCAGAATCCCGTCCCTCAACAGCTTCCAGCACTTCACCACTATCGGGGAAGGAAGGATCTGTTGCCGTGGAAACAGAGCGGTCACGTGAGCGGCGCTGCCAGCCTGTCAGTTATGATCCTGTTTGGCGAACTAAGCAGCGGCTGGTGACAGCTCTTTACGGGCAGAGCTGTATAACATTTGACAATTAAGTCATTTGAACTGCAAATTAGCACTCGCTCTCCCTGGCAAAGATCGCTGCTCCTCACTTTGCTGGGTTTGTTTACTCGAAAGTTTACACGTCCGGGGCAGCCTGTCAAAAGGCATTAGGGACACAGCGGATGGAAATGATCTCGGCACATTCATCAAGCAGGGAGAAAGCGCTGATGCTGCAGAGGGTGGCAGCTGTCAGTCACCCCCTGATGAGCATGGAGGTCTTGTTAGCAAAGGCTGCTGGGCCTGCAGCCCAACGCAGCAGCACTCTTTACTGTGCTGTTTCAACCCTAAGCCTAAACTGTGCCCAGTTAATATTATTAGGGAGGCATTCAAAGGAGTGAAAAAACAAGAAAACAATGTAACTTTCTGACTGTGCCTCTCCCTGTCGATTGTGCCTCTCTGTTGATCAGAGGCTGTGCATCTCCCTGTCAATCTGAGGCAGTGTCTCTCTATCTATCAGAGGCCATGCCTCTCCCTGTCTGACCAGAGGCTGTGCCTCTCCCTGTCAATCTGAGGCAGTGTCTCTCTATCTATCAGAGGCCATGCCTCTCCCTGTCTGACCAGAGGCTGTGCC
>JAODKM010000042.1:1657639-1669415 GCA_026780845.1 Petrocephalus sullivani | reverse complement strand
GGGGGGGTGCTCCCATCACACACTCTATTGCCCCTCACTGCTGAAAAATCGCGGGCACTCACACAGGCACTGACGCAGGCACTCTCATGGGCACTCACATGGGCACTGACACCGGCACTCTTATGGGCAGTCATGTGAGCACTGACGCAGGCACTAACATGGGCACTCTAATGGGCACTGACGCAGGCGCTCTCGTGGGCACTGACTTGGGCACTGACGCAGGCGCTCTTGTGGGCACTGACTCGGGCACTCTCATGGGCACTGACGTAGGCGCTCTAGTGGGTATTGACACAGGCGCTCTTGTGGGCACTGACTCGACTAACGTGCGTACTCTCATGGACACTGATGCAGGAGCTCTCGTGGGCACTGACTCAGGCACTCTTGTGGGCACTTACACGGGCACTAGCATGGGCACTCACATGGGCACTGACGCCAGCACTCTTGTGGGCACTCTCGAGGGCACTGACGCAGGCGTTCTCGTGGGCACTAATGAGGGCACTCTCGTGGGCACTGACGCAGGCGTTCTCGCGGGCACCAATGAGGGCATTCTCATGGGCACTGGCTCAGACACTCCTGTGGACACTTACACGGGACTGATGCAGGTACTCACGCAGGCACTGATGCAAATGCTCTCACGGGCACTCACACAGGCGCTCTCACAGGCATTCACACAGGTACTCACGCAGGCACTGATGCAAATGGTCTCACGGGCACTCACACAGGCGCTCTCACAGGCATTCACACAGGTACTCACGCAGGCACTGATGCAAATGCTCTCACGGGCACTCACACAGGCGCTCTCACAGGCATTCACACAGGTACTCACGCAGGCACTGATGCAAATGGTCTCACGGGCACTCACACAGGCGCTCTCACAGGCATTCACACAGGTACTCACGCAGGCACTGATGCAAATGCTCTCACGGGCACTCACACAGGCGCTCTCACAGGCATTCACACAGGCACTCTCATGGGCACTGACGCAGGCGCTCTCACGGGCACTCACACAGGCGCTCTCACAGACATTCACATAGGCACTCTCATGGGCACTGACGCAGGCACTCTCCTGGGCACTGACACAGATACTCTCATGGGCACTTAGACGCTCTCGCGGGCACAGACACAGGCACTCTCGCAGACACTGAAGCAAGCGCTCTCATGGGCACTCAGACAGGCAGTCTCGTGTGCACTAACACAGACGCCCTTGCAGACATTCTTGTGGGCACTGACGCAGGCACTCTCAAGGGCACTGACACAGATGCTCTCATGGGCACTCACACAGGCACTCTCGCAGACACTGAAGCAAGCGCTCTTGCGGGCACTCACACAGGCATTCTTGCGGGCACTGACGCAGGCACTCTCGCAAGCACTCACCCGGGCACTCACACAGGCACTGATGCAGGTGCTGTCCTGGGCACTCACACAGGCACTGACGCAGGCGTTCTTGCGGGCACTCACACAGGCACTCATGCGGGCACTGACGCAGGCACTCTTGCGGGCACTCACGCGGGCACTGACGCAGGCACTCACGCTGGGGACGTTTGGACCGTAGCATGTTTGCCTCAGGGACTTGTGTTGTGCTTAAATAATTGATCACGGTTTGTGAGCTTCGGCAAAGAAGCAGAACCATCCAGACTATAATTAAATCCTCCGGCAGTAGGGGTTTGACCTAAACGCTCATTTGCTTTGCGAGAAAATTATTTCCATGCAAATAATTTTGGGAAAAAATTGCCTTTCTCCACACAAACATCGCCAGCTATATCAATTTGTTTTCATAACCGCATCCAATTACTTCAAGAGATGAATATCCAAAAACCATTATGGAGAAGTTTAAATATTAATGTTTCCACGACACTACTATAGGACTAAGAACGACAGTTACGCTATTTGGCAAGATAAGGTAATAAAGGCACATGACAATCCAGAGGCAGAAGGGCAAGGCGCAGATCAGACACAGTGTCATTTCTGCACAGAAGATCTCGATGTGTCGGCCGTTATTGGCTTCTGAAAATGCCACGGCGGCATCGGCAGACCGGAAAGAAGGCAGCCGTAGAGGGAGGGGGGAGAGAGATGTTTGGGCCGAGATAGGGAGCCATGAAGGGCAGAGGCTTTGTGTGCCACTGAAGGAGCAATACAGGGCGCGGTGGCGACTGATTCCCGCTGCGTAGCCGGGTGTCGGCTCCGCTGCCGCTGCTGGGCCTGATCGCCTGCACCTCCACATCAGCCGAGGGATCAATGCACATTCAGCTGAGATCCACAAGTGCCGTCATTACTGATGGCACGTGTCACTGTGGTCCCGCGAGGCGGGACGCTAAAGAGCCCCCAACAGAAGGTATTTCTCCAACCATCGCCTTGAATGTTTCAGGACTGGGGACTCCTGCAAAACAGAAATGCGAAAATGTGGTGGATATGTAAATAACTCCAGTTATAAAAATAAGTTTATAGCCTTGACGACTAATATCAAAATCCCTGTAATTCTAAATTAATTTATTCTTCGGAGATACTAATGACACCCGAAGCCGGCTCTTGGGGAAACAATCAAAGGATTAGAGAAAAAATAATTTTCTGTGAAATTAAACCGTTTTTCGAAAACCAAGGAAGACTGCAAGAGCTTCTATTTAATGCCAGATACTTTCTGCTGATCTGGGAAATTCTCTTTATGGGTGAATTTTGAGATTCCCCCAAAAGAGAAACACTGAAGCCGCACCTTTTAGTGTGAGTTTGGTGGATGCGTTTAAAGTTAATAGCATCTGTCTATCCCAGCAGATGATATGAAATTATTTTCAGATGGTTGGTGTGGGTTCATCCACAGAATCTGTGTGAACGTCGCGAGGCGGGAGAATCAGGATCCTCTTAAATGTCACCTTATCATGTTTACAGTGTGACATTTTAATTACAATATACCTCCTTTTTAATAATCTACACTGAAATCTACTGGTACGATAAGAAGGATTCATATGTAAACACACACCTTCTTAGTTAAAAGGCTGGATTTAACATAATTCAGTTTCTCTGTTGTTTTCAGTAATTCAGTAAATATTTATGAGAGAAGCGATCAAAGTGTTTTGTAGTGTGTCTGTACTGTAAGCCATTTTATTTGAGGGATGAGGGAGCGATGGATTTCTCATCAGCTGGCAGACACACCTTCCAGCTGTTTATTAGGCAAGATCTTTCCAAACTGCTGCTGTCGTGGTAGGGATGTGCTTCTTATGCACAGTTTGGGAAGCACCCGGCCAGCTTGTCTGCTATTGGCTCTCTGTGGCCAGGACCAGGAAAATATAACAGTTTGGCTCATGCACTGGGTTTCAGTGCAGTTTCATGGTGAGCCCAGAGCCTGGACCTGGATCTAACCCCATAAACGCAAAGCACACACTCACAGGGGATGCAGGTCCACCGCAGGGCACACAAACCAAGGGCAATTTAGGCACCGGGCCACCTAATATTTATGCCTGTAGGAATTCATGAAATCACAGGGGGATCATGGGCAACAGGCAAACAGGAACCCAGGAAAACATGCAAATTGGAACCCAGGAGAACATGCAAACTGGAACCCACAAAACCACGGCAACAAATTCCAAGAAGACAAAGCCAGGAAACAGAGAGCTAAGACAGCATGCGGCCCAAGACGCATCAAGGGCTCAGGACTGATGTACGTTACTGACAGCTTCTGTATGTATACAATCTTCTATAAGACTTTCCAGGGATCTCTCGCAATCTCAGTCCAGATAAATATATGTTTAAAGGAGGAATATGTGACATTCTAACAATTTGCATGCCGTCCCTCCATTTCTGCACTGTGTAATCAGTGCTCTTTTCAGTCAGAGCTAAATATCACAGAAAAATGGGATTCAGGTTTTCCAACTAGGAAGCGGCTTTATCTGAGGCACTTGCTAATTAAGCTGTCCCCAGCCTTCCGAGCCCCACGCCAATTCCGAGGCTTTCAGACTCGGGAAAAGTGTCATTGTACAGATAAAGGTTCTGTCTTGAAAGGACGTTTTCACTGCACAGCGAAAGCTGCGCAGTTTTTCAGGCGCGTAACTGTGCAAGCGTTACATCAGGGCTCTACCCCCCCAGGCCATGGTGGCATGATAACAAGGGAGTGTGCCAGGCCTCAGGGCAAGAAGCCCATCAGCCAGGGTCCGCAGCTCCCCAGGGCCGCATCGGTGCCATCCCGTGGCGCTCCGCAGCCGGCTCCTGGCTCCCTGACCAGTGGAAGCCAGATCAGGCCCAAGTCCGAACGCCGTCACACAGACCCGACACTGTGGGGTTCCTGTCCTGTGGCCTCTCATCAGCATTTTCACCAGCCCCAGCACCTCCTCCCTAGAGCTTCATGCGGCTGCCCATAAGTCCGGCTACTTAAGAACAGTCTCACATCGCAAGTACCATTTGGCAGCATGACACTGGCTCTGCGCGGCCCATTCAAACAGACTGTCGGTCAAGCGCGGTCAAAGGAGCGCGAGGTATGCGCGACCTTCAGTTCCAGACGAGCGAGTCCTCTTCTTTTGTGGTCATGTTTTAAGTTTCGAAACACGGCCTGTGACTGATTCCAAGCCTTGGCATCGCTAACCGCCTCACCATAGAGGTGACAGCGATCTTAGAAGTAATAAGCTCAGGCTTCCTCACAGCCCAATATGTCCAGCGTCTTTTCTCTCATGATGCGTCTGGCTACCAGTGACACTCTTAGAGGACACTTCCTGTCTATGACCCTGTCCACCAAACAGATTTCCATTTATCCGCTTTGACATGGACACCTATTTAGCAAAGAGCGTTTCAGAAAGGCTCATTTTGGTGAAATGTGCCTCACATCTGCTGTCGATCAGCAGGACATCAGGACTGAGATAATGCCGATCCGTTCTAACTTTTTCAGAAGGTGTCGTGCTTGAAGGTCCTCAAGAACATGCACCAGGGTGGTCAGTAAATACGCTCAAATAAGGAGGTCACTCCTTAAAGACGAGAGTTGGGAGGGCCACCGGCCACGGCCACAGTACGCTGGAGGGGTCACCGAGCTGATGTGGAGGAGATGATTAGTGCAGACCAACCCCATTGTCTTTTTGAAGCCCGTCGTAGCTTCTCCTAACCTGGTTTATGTGGAGAATTAAGGCAGAGGGGAATCGGAAGCCGCCCCGCTGGTGATTTGTGCGGCTCTGATTTGGATCAGCTGAAATCGGAACTTGCTCCGAGCACTCCCCTATGGAGGCTATGGTGATGTCCCAGCCTTATGAATTCTTTATCTGGAAACAGGATATGGGCCTGCCTCATGCCATTCCTGCCGCTCAGCGGAAACCGGTGCCGGCTGATGGGGGGGTAGGGAGGGCACTCGATCCACACCCGTGTGGTGCCCTAGGAGGGGTCTGAGAGGGCTGTTATTACATTTATTAGGTATCAGTCAGGGGATTTGGGATGTGGATGTTATCTGCCTGGGCAGGAGTTGAGTAGGAACAGTAGTCCAGTAGGGACAAACACCTGCAACACATTCCCTGCTGCCAGCAAGCTGAGCCATTACTGACAAAGGCCAGAGGGTCTGGGGTCCGGGCTCCGCAGCGTGGGGGCAATCAGCATGGAAGCTTGGGTCTGGACGAGACGGGACATGACCGAATGCCGCCCTCCCCACTGCCACGTACACGCTGGGAGCGAGTTTACCATCATTTGGCAAGAATTAAAATCAGGTACATGTGCCGTGACGGATTGGAGGACGCTGCCGGCGGCATCCATCTCATCCGGCTTCATTAATCTGCGCCGGGACGAGTGCATTACTCAGCGACGCCGATGAGAACTCGCCCACTGACAATGCACCCCCCCCCCAGGTCAGGCTTTGTGCTTTAGCAAATAGCTATGGGCCCTATGTGCTAACCGGCACAGTCAGCGGGGCCAGCACAGGCCGGGGGCATCCTCCATGTGGCACAGGGTTTGGGGGGCTGGGCTGCTTGTCCACATCACACAGGATTTCAGGTGGGGGGGGAGGGGAATGTCCATATCACCCAGGATATTCGGGGGGATTTTCGGTTGAGGGTCATCCGCATCACACAGGGTTTTGGGGGGTATCATCTGTGCCACACTGAGCTTGGGGGGGGGGTATCTTTTTAGCCGGATTACTCCAAGCCTCTTACCAGTTTTCCATGGCTTGGGATTTGCATCATTCTAATTCCCAGACAACCCGACAAATTAGCTGCCAGAGATGCTAAGTATACCTTCTTAAACCCCTGTACTGTTGTGGGTACCGGTGTGGGTACCGGTGTGGGTACCGGTTTGGGTACCGGTGTGGGTACCGGTGTGGGTACTGCTTTGGGTACTGGTTTCCACTAGGAGCCCTGTCTGCTCAGCAGACTCTGCTTACCCAGGACAGGTAGACTCCTTGATTAGAGTAACACTCGAGACCCTGAATTGTTAGTGTTAAAAATATATGGATACGAAAAATGTGTCCCTTGTGTAACTTCCTTTCGTGACACTTCTTGGCGAGCGTCTTACCAAACGCAATAAGACTCTGTGACCGTTATTTCGTCCTGCGGAGTAGAATGCCCGACAGTCTGGATATGTTTGTGTCGCCATCCTGAGTCCGGGACCGAGCAGCAGCCCCAGCCCCGAGGGCTAATCTTCCGGGGAGGGGGGGGCAGCAGGACCCCCAGCTCTGGCTTAGCAGTGGGGGGTCACAGTCACATTCCTGAAGAACAAAGGTAAGTCACCGTCACTCAGACTCCAAGCGGTGGGTCGCGGTGAATTTGCAGGATAACGCCGTATAGCAGCTGCCTGCGGCTGATATTTTAATCCTTGTTTGGTTCAAAGCCTTAGGTGCAAAGTGCCGCAGCTGCCCTGCAGCCTCCAAACCGGAAATAAGTCGCTCGCCCTCCGCTTCTGCTTTTCATCCAGCTTCTTGATTAATTTGTTTCAGCCTCTGATCCTCATCTCCATGGAGTGAAGGTTTCGTGCGAAAAGCCACGGTCAGTTTGTGGCTTAACCGCCATTAACCGCTCAGACACAGGCTGTCAGCTGTTTGGTAACGTTTCCCCAGGTATCTGGTTATAATTAAAGGTGAGGTGTCCCGCGATGTGTGACTCCCACACACACACACTCTATCTCCCGAGGAAAGATGCGTCACACTGCTGATTTGGGATCAGTCGCTGAACGGAGGCTTTTCTGGTCTCCGGCGATTTCTCTTCCGGAGCTGAGGGTCTCTTGGTATGGGCCAGTTCTCCCCAGGTTCTTCGAACCTTCACACAGTCGAGAATCTGGGGGGTGCATATCAGTGTGCCTGTTTATGCTGTACACAAAAGGAAGAGCCACCCAACGTTCCCGAGTGTGAGAGTTTTCTTGACGTCACAAAAGAAAAAATAAAAAAAGAAAAATACAAGCTAAAGTCTGAGAGGGCAGCTGTCTTCATTTGACCGTCCTGTCAGTCTCTGCTGCCCGTACTGACCTCACCCACACTCTGCATTCTCCAGCCCTGAACGCAATCCCCCTTCCAGCCACCAGGGACGCGCACCAGGGCCCGATCGGGCCCTCTTTCAGTTTGAGGCTGGGAGGCGCGCACCTCTCCACCTGCCTGTCAGACTCTGAGCTGCTTGTCAGACATGCAGATACCTGAGGCAGGCTGCGGGAGCTGGCACCATATGCTTGCTGAGAGGACTGAGGAAGCGCTACATGCAAGACTCTGTTGGGGAGCTTCACAAGCCACCTGTGAGGCTGTACCTGTGAGGCTGTGCTGCAAGGCTGTGTCTGCAAGGCTGCGCTGCGAGGCTGTGCTGCGAGGCTGTGCCTGCGAGACTGTGCTGTGAGGCTGTGCCTGCGAAGCTGTGCTGCAAGGATGTGCCTGTGAGACTGTGCTGCGAGGCAATTCTGCGAGGCTGTGCCTGCGAGACTGTGCCTGCGAGGCTGTGCTGCAAGGATGTGCCTGTGAGACTGTGCTGCAAGGCTGTGCCTGTGAGGCTGTGCTGCGAGGCTGTGCCTACGAGACTGTGCCTTTGAGGCTGTGCAGGTTTTTGCTGTGAAACAGCTATGCATGCCATAGCAGTCTGCTGAATGACAGGTATCCTATATGGAGGATTGAATGAGGATTTAAGGGTCCAGGAGCAGAACCCCCATCCAGACAGGAAGCCCCTGCCTGCAGCCATACCGATTTACAGTTGGAAAGCACCAAATTGTGCATCTGGCAGGGGAGATACGATGATCGGGAAGGTGGTTCCCCCAGCACAAGGCTCAGCCATTGCACTGTTGACCCCTGCGGATTCCCCAAATGTGAGAATCTCCACTACATCATTTCTGGTAGGGGGGGACTCCCTGTTTTTTTTAAGAATTTCCTCCTACAATCTGAGAATTCCCCGTGATTCTATAAAGTTTATCGTTATCTTAAGCCTGGACTCTCAGAGCCAGAAGCCCCTGGATTTCAGGAAATACATGGTAATCGGCACCTGAGTGTCTTTAATAAAGAGATTAAGAGCTGAGTTTAAGCAGAAGAGCAGCGCATCACATAGTCCCCAGGGACTCGATGCAGTGCCCCCATCTACACTGTGGAGCAACCATGCTTACTCCTTGGAGTGTCCATCTACACCGTGGCGTGTCCTTGTCTACAACATGGTTTGTCCCCGCCTACACTATCATATGTCTACTGTCTACCCTGTCTAGGCCTATTTATGGAGGGTGGACATGTGACAGCCTCACCCTGTTGCGTCAACATTATCCAATAGGAGGCGGAGCTGTGGGAGGGGCTTGTTATTGGGAGGGGCTTGTCATTGGGAGCAGCGGTCAGATATATGGAGAAGGCAATCTGGCGGTGTTGTAGGCTCACTGCCAGACTGTGGGGACTGATTAGTTGACTCCTGTAACTCTGCACTGGTAGGACACAGATGACAAATAACTTGTAGGGAAGGACTTGGCAGCTGCGGACCATACATTAAAAAGGGGTCACCTTGGTGTTCCGCAGAAGCGTGAGCTCAGAATGGTGTCGGACACCGTGAAGAGGCTGCTCCAGTCAGCAGCTGCACAATCAGGCTCTACTTACCAGCATTTCAGACATATTTACCCAAAGTTTTATGAATAATAATAACCAAACCTGCAAGAGAGAAATTTCAAGAGTTTTAAACAGAGATTTGCCAGGTACATTTCTACTTCCTTGTAAAAGGTAAGATTATGCTTATATTACTGTAATAACTTCTCCTTAAGGTAAAATAGTATTTAGTATAGCTTTATAAAAAACCTGGGGAATGTGGCCCTGGCTGGGAATGCAAGTCCATCCACTGAAACTGGGCTCTGAAGCTTTCACAGGCTGCTGAAGCTGGGCTTTGAAGCTTTCGCAGGCTGCTGAGGCTGGGCTCTGAAGCTTTCACAGGCTGTGGAGGCTGGGCTCTGAAGGTTTCACAGGCTGTGGAGGCTAGGCTCTGAAGGTTTCGCAGCCTGTGGTTTCTGGACTCTGAAGCTTTTACGGGCTGCTGAAGCTGGGCTCTGAAGCTTTCGCAGGCTGCAGAGGTTGGGCTCTGAAGGTTTCGCAGGCTGCTGAAGCTGGGCTCTGAAATTTTCACAGGCTGTGGAGGCAGGCCTGTGAAGGTTTCGCAGGCTACTGAAGCTGGGCTCTGAAACTTTCACAGGCTGGTCTCTGAAGCTTTCGCAGACTGCTGAAGTTGGACTCTGAAGGTTTCGCAGGCTGTGGAAGCTGGGCTCTGAAGCTTTTGCAGGCTGGGGTCTGAAGCTTTCGCAAACTGCTTAAGCTGGGCTCTGAAGCTTTCACAGGCTGTGAAGGCTGGGCACATTACCTACTTCCTTCAGGAAGAGCAAAGTCAATACAACAAAAACTAAAAATGCTGAAATGCTTAAAATGCAGCTGCTCCCCC
This sequence comes from Petrocephalus sullivani, assembly GCA_026780845.1. Classification (NCBI taxonomy): domain Eukaryota; kingdom Metazoa; phylum Chordata; class Actinopteri; order Osteoglossiformes; family Mormyridae; genus Petrocephalus; species Petrocephalus sullivani. The sequence continues at coordinate 1,659,597 of JAODKM010000042.1, read as the reverse complement.
AGGCTAGGAGCTCATCCTCACCGCGCTCCCCTGAATCTGCCCAGCTGACCTGCCTTAAACCCTCATGAAGACGGCGGCTTTCGGGGTCAGCTGGCCCGCATTACCTGGTCAATCACCACGGAAACGCTGCTGCTCAGTTTAATTCCGACCCTTGCTGTTCTTTATATGCTCTACAGGGACATTCTGGTGTGGAGAGGGAGGTGGGCCGGGCAGGCCGCCGGGAGCTGGGGAACGCCACTTACTCTGATCGATATTAAAGAGGCGGACAGTCATCTTCACCTCAATACAGACTAAAGGGGGCAGTGACCCGGCCGTCCTCGGCACGAAGCGAGTCGGAGCTCGCATGTTTCACGCTCTGCCGACAGGTCAGGCAATGACAAAGGCTTCCGGCGAGACCCCGCCTGCACGCACACTGCCCCTCCAGAGAGACGGGAAGCCCAGCACCCTCCCTCCCTCTGCTCATTCACCAGGCCATTAATGAATATTATGGCGGAGGGCTGGCTGCCAGGGGTTTAGCTGGGTGCACACCAGGGTGCAGCATGGCCAAAGTCACTAAGCCGAGAGTCACATGGGAGTGAGGGGTGGGGCCATTAACTTGGCCACACCCCATTTTCAATCAGTGACCAATCAGATAAATGTAATGGCACTAATAATGACATACAGTGAATGTAGAATAAACAGTGCATGAAGTATAATACTGTGATTCGTATTGTTACAGCTTCTTCTCAGTGTCCATATATAAAGGAAAATGTGTGATATAAAATTATAAGCAGTGTGAAATACGAATAAAAGCTCTCCACAAGGCCTGGCCTACCTGGATAAAGGACAGGAGAATGTCTCAAACACGGGGGAATTCTGTCCAACAGCATATATCACCGTCACAGGGTAAGAAGGGACTGAAGGCAAAGTTATCTCCCAGAACTCAAACAGAAACATGTCTTGTATATGTTAATGCAGCTTGCTATTGGGGTAACTTGACTGGGTCTCATGAGCCAGACAACCCAAAGACAGGCTCAGGACCAGGCCCAGAACAAACAAACCAAAGTCCACACTGTCCAGCCTCTCCTGCTTGTACAGGTGGCTGCTCTGGTGGGTGTTTCCGGAACCCGGCTCACAGATCCCCGGCGTGGTGGTGAGCAGGTCCGAGTCATGCAGGCCTCGCTCTCCTCTGAGATGGCGCCTTTTCCTCATCTTGGAGGTGACAGCTTCAGCCTCTTGCTGTACACAGCAGACCCTTCTAATAATTTTTCTGAGCAAAATTGATAAAGGTGCTGTGTTTCGATAATGCCCCATCTGCCTGGGTGCGATGGGATTAATTGCAGATGGGTGAGGGCAGTTTGCGGCCGTGTCCTCCCGGGGACGGGCGATTTCGGGCTGGCTTCTGCTCGCTCCTCCTACACACAGTCAGACTCCCCACCTAAATGACCTCTAGCTTTGTACTCGTAATGAATGTTGATTCATATTCAAACTCATAGCCCTGTCTGTCTGTTGTGAGTTTGCCGGGGGGGGGGGGGGGGGGTAAACACCTCCAGCCTTCCTAATTTGAGCCTCACCCCCCCTTATATCCAAAATGACGTATTCCACCTGGCTAAACAAAAACCCCTTAAAAAACCAGATTCTTCACAGAAATATCTTGCTATTCATATGGTTGTTCTAAAGTACCCACAACAAGCACGATATCATATTAAGTTACGCTGACTAGCTGTGCGCTCTCTCCGGAGATTCCAGCTGGAGAGAGACGTATCAGCCAAATGTCGACATGAGCAAAGTGTTCGGCTGGAAACCTGTGAATGCCAGGCCTCTTGTTCGTCTTGTGTGTTGGGGTGCCGACAGGGGTATGTGTGTGTGTGTGTGTGTGTGTGGGGGGGGGGGGGGGGTACACTTTTCTTTCTGTAGCACTTTCTTCAGCACTGAACCCCAGATCAACGTCTTTCACCCCATGAGGCGTCGGGGAGCCC
>JAODKM010000042.1:1622846-1648143 GCA_026780845.1 Petrocephalus sullivani | reverse complement strand
GACAGTACTGGTGCCCCAGGATGACGGGGGCGGTGCCCAAGAAGGGAGACAGGGACAGTACTGGTGCCCCAGGATGACGGGGGCGGTGCCCAAGAAGGGAGACAGGGACAGTACTGGTGCCCCAGGATGATGGGGGCGGTGCACAAGAAGGGAGACAGACGCACACACACAGACACACATATAGAAACACAGACATACGCACACATACAGACACAGACACACATACATTCGGATAAACACGCCTAGCTGGGGTGACCAGGCTACAACCTGAAGACTCGCATTGAGGTTTCGTCCTCCTTTGGGGAGATTGAGTGCTTTTGTTTATTTTCTGAAAGATATCAAATAATTAACCCCCGTGGAGGTACCTACCAGTTCCAGAGGGTTCTGTGTTCTACATTCCGTTTGATGGCGGCCCAAAATGTCTGGCTTCTCATCCCGCAATTTGTGTGCTCTTCGCACGTGACTCACAGCCAGCGAGTCTTCAGTTTTCACACATAGTTTCCTTTTCACGCACTTTATATGTTTCTGCGTTTATCAACTTCATTTACACTAATCTCAAGTTGACACAGCGCTGCACACCTCAGTGTCAACATGCAAAACGAGGCCAGAAACAGTGGCGTGACGGAAGCTTTTGTATCCCGTGTAATTACCCTCGAAATGCCCGTCTGTAAGTTTGGGCCCTTTTCCCACAATGCACTGCTTTGTTGTTTACATAGGGCAGGTGATTTTCCTTCAGTTACACTTTGTCTTTCATTTCCCATTTTTATGAATCAAGTTTTCTCAGAGACTTCAGAATATCAGCTACCTGCTATTTTTCACCATCCATGCTGCAGACTTTGCATGTTTTGGGGAAGCATGCTGTCAAATGCTGTCATTTGAGGGCTTGTGTCAGTGAAAAGGGCGGAGCCTCCTGATTGGGTCATAAAAAGGCAGTGGGACCATTGATGCTGATGGTTTTACACTTGTTAAGCGAGCAAACCTGGGTCGCGCAGCAATACCTTTAATATTGTGAAGAAGGATCCCTCCTCACCCCCGTCTGTTCCTGATCTAAGCTGCAGAGGGCGGCCCCTTAACCCCCAACACCTCCACAGGCCTCCTCTTCTCCTCTTAGTGGATTTGCCTCCAATCACCTTCCTGCCCCAAGTGGGCCCACCCTCTTCCCTGCCCAAGCATTCCCTGGCTGCACTTTCCCAGTATCCCAGTATCCCAGCCTTGCCAGCCTCTCCATTGTCCAGTTCCGATTCCCGCTCCTTTGTTGTTTTTTGTTACTGGGAGACACGGCTTGTTTACGGAGGCTCTGCGTGGCTTTCTGGAGCGGTCGCGGTGCCGGGAGCACAGGCAGAGAGATGCAGGAACCACCTAATAACCAGCTGAAATATAGCATTTAACAGACACTCGATAGCTGGGTCTTGTAGACACTGAATTACCGGCTGCCCCCTGTGTCCTAGATTTACGTCTGAAGTACAGAGACCGAAGTGCGGGTTTGTTTCTGACGGCCTCCCACCGCAGTCGGGCCTTTATGTTCCTTTAATCCACAGTTTCCACAGCTGTTTCTAAAATGACATCATAATTAATGACAAGTTATTTAGATTTCATTAAGTACATCACAACAGTTTCCTAATGGCGCCACCTGCTATTGACCTAGAGAATAAAATTAACGGGGCCTCTCGGAGACGTCATTCACATTAGCAGCACGGAGAACTGTAACAGTTTTAAGAATCCCCGGGGACAAATGGGCCTCCATCATTGGCTGATGTGGACGACGTTTACAAGCAGCACGTAAAAGTGGTTTCGCAGGGAGAGAGCGCGCAGTGCGTCTCGGGTACGCCATCGACGCGCAGCGCGTGAGTGCGTGGCCGGCGTCTCTGCGTCTAAGCGCCACGCGCCTGCTCGCGGTTGCTTTGCAGAAGCTTCCTTTGCGGCATCAAGATGCCTTGATGGGCGAGATAACTTGATTAAAAGATTAACAGAATAAGGCGATAAAGAGATACGAGGTCATGAAAATGTACCCGTAAGTCCAGAGGTACCTATGAGGCCGTATATCCCGGCCGGCGTACTTTATGGGGCGGCAAGTTTGTTCATCCCCTTACAGCCAGAACTTCTTCCCACTGGGCTGAGGTCACCGCTGGCAGAGCCCGCTCTGCAGAACTTTTTACTCACTCCACGAGGAGCTTGATTTCAGAACGGTGTCTCCTTCCAAAGACATTTTTTTTACTCCTGCGAAATGCAGTCAACTGTGAATGCTTAGTCAACATAGTGAATGCTGTCTGGGAACTGGGAAGGAGACCAGTTTCACAGGGAGACTTTCAGAGAAACCGCGTACGGCGCCGGGAGAGGCGATCGCAATGTGTGCGTGAGAGACTGCACTAGTGTGTCGTTAGATAAATGAACTTTCCGCACCGACTTCCTGACACTCGCTGACGTATACATAGGCAGCCCAAGGATTCTCATAGCTGTGCCCATAATGAAATTGCTCGTTTTTATACGTTTTTATAACCTGAATTGTAACTGCCATGTTCCAATTACTGTGACATAATTAAAATATACTCATGTGCTAACGATGCCATAAATGCCTGCCGCCGACTTTGCGGCAACATGAGCAAAATTACTCATCTTCAGTATAATTTGTGACTTCCACTCCGATAATCAACATCCTCATTTTTAATGCCATTTCAAAACAGCGCTAGATCTTTGCTTTTCTGCAAGGCGCTCGCTTTGGTCCCGCGATGGCGGCACGTGGACATCAAAGTCCCTCACGCTTTGGGACAGTGGGCCAGCCCTCGCTTTAGAGAAGCATTGATTACGAGCAGATCAGAGGCAGATGCGGTGCAAACACAAGCCGTTATTGTCCTACGCTCACAGATCGAGAGGCTTTTTGGGGCATTTTGCGATGGTCTGTTGTGCTTCATTGATCTCCTGTATTTGATCCCTGCTAATGAACTGACTTTTTTTATTCTGCCTTCCTTAGGAAGTCCGAACGGCTCCCCAAGATGAAGGCTCTCCACACAAACACAGGGTACAGAAAGGCGAAATATGGCTTCACGTAGCACGTGGAGAAGTGGAACCACAGATGTTCAATAACTAGCGCTCTCAGTGCACAAAAGCCACCCCTTTCCGTCACTGCCTCCCACCAGGATCACATTCCCGAGGCATCTATATTAAATGAGCTGGGTATTAAGGGGGTATCTATTGCATTGTTGCATCATTGGTTGAAGATGCTCTGGTGAAGCTGTAGTCTTTTTGACCTTGAAGACAGCTCCATCTCTAATACTTCATGGTGCTCGCTGTCACGGTGAAATAAGCCACATCTCCAAGCCCTGACAGGAGCCCACATAGGGCCGAGCGGAGATGGCCCTCCTGTCGTTTGGCTGTAGTGTTAATGACTGCTAATGGGCCGAGCAGATTCCCAACGACCGCATGGCCTGAATGCTCATTACCTGGTGTCATGGCAAAGGCTTCTGCGGGGGGGGGGGCTGACAGCTCAGGGCTTGACCACCCAAGCATGAATGGTCGGGACGTGGCGAGAGGGCCCGGGATACCAGTGCGCATACCCCACATCTGCCCCAGGAATCTCCGCACTGATGCTGCTCCCAAATTTGGCTGCATTGCTTACGGTGCTTCCAAATGGCAATAAACAGGAGGCTGACTGCATGCTTCTGCATCGCCACTGCAGTCTTAGGTAAACTATTGGGTCAGAGGAGCAAAATAAGAGCGGATCATGTCCAGGGCAGCAGAACAGCGACCCTGTGGTGCCACGGTGTGAATCCAAATAAGTGCAGATGCACCATTTTCCAAGGGACGTGTTCTCGGGTCACGTTATGACACATTAAAGCTGAAGCCGGGGTGTTAGGCGGGCTCAGAGAAATGTCAAGCGGGCGAATAAATAACTATTGATTTTGAGCTGCCTATGTTCAGGGTTGCAGGGCTGATTTCTGCATACCTGCTACCATACATGAGGAGACAGGACAGATGGCACACGATAAAATCAACGTGGCTCTATAATGGCCATCCCAGCATCGCACAGGCATAAAATCACCTCCCATCTGGGCAGTCTAGCTTGTTTCAGAGCACACCTGTATTTGTACGTTTCTGATTACTGCACGGCTGATGGTGTGTATAATTATTCTGAAAACACTGCTCCCTCTGCAGGAGTACCTCTTTTTGGGTCACGATCGGTTTGTGGCATGCTTCCGCATCGCGCCCTCGCCCCCACGTCGATCCCGGGGCGCTCACCCGCATAAGGACCACGCTGGTACCCTCCCTCTCCAAATGACCGTGCTATTTGGCAAGCGGCACACGGGAGGCATAGTAATACATTACTGACCGAAACAACAGTCATTCTCTATTAGCAAAAAAAAAAGAATAATTTTATATATGTATATAAAAGGACTAAGACACGTTCTCGGTGTAATTATAATTGCTGGGGCTATTTCCAGAAATTAATACATAAATATAGCTTTATTGTTATTATTATTATTATTCACATCCATAGTGACAGCTACAGCCATAATCATAACAAATATATATTATTTCAGGCGCCGTATACGAATATAGCAGCGACTCCAAATGATCTCATTATTTGAAGGGAAAAAAGTCGATTTCCGAAAAGTGGCGATCGGACCCGAGCGCCTCCGATGAGCTCCGGCGAGCGCAGCGCGAGTGAGAGAGAGCCGGGAGACGCGCAGGAGCCGCAGCCGCCCGCCACTGAGCGCCGAGTCGGATCCCCGCCGCCGCCGCCGCGGAACCGGGAAATATCAAGATTTAAGCAGAAATCACAAAGAACAAGTAGGAGAGCTTGGGCGTGGGTGCGGCGAGCGGCGTGCGTGCTGCGCTTCTGCGGGATTATCCTCCGGGCGCCGGGCGCACTCGGGGCTGCGGGACCCGGGCTGCCGCCACCGCTGCTGCTGCTGCTGCACAAGTGCAAAGTGGATTTTTACGCCGCGGAGTGAAGCGGAGGAGCCGGGAGCGGAGCGCAGCCACCGGGAGCGGAGCGCAGCCACCGGGAGCGGCATGCACAGGGCGGCGGCGCACACGCACCGTGAGTCCCCGCTCGTCCCCCGCTTCGGGGCCACTTGGCGCGGCTGCGATACTTTACGGGGAGGTACTTGTGAGAGTGCGGGTGGGCGCCGGGGAGCCGCGGAGCTCCGGGCGCATGTGGACCCGACGGACCCCGCTGGGTAGCGGCTCCGCGGCACCGCACGGGGAAGGGCAACTTTCCGGGTCCGAGCATCGGCCACCGCAAGGCGGGGACGGGCTGCCGGGACGTGGCGGTCCTGGCGCCGGGCTGGGGGCAGACTCCCCGCCGCTGGCTGCTCGGGGTCCGCGGAAAGCGCCCGTCAGGTGTCGCCGAGTCGCGCTTCCCAAAAGCTGGTTAATAATTAATCCTCGGGCGCCTGTTGAGCCTATCGCCCATTGCGCTGCTTATGGTCAGGGGAACTTAATATGCAACAATCCGTATTATTAGCGCTGCAAACCCGGCCGCCCCCCCCGGGCGGCTATGGCCATGGCACTGAGTGGAAATCATGCATCTCTGCGCGATGGCAGTAATCGGCACCAGTCTGCGGGGAACGCACGGCAAAAGTTACATTCACGGGGGCTGCACCCCCGTAGGCATGGCGATGCTTCTGGTGGGGAAAAGCCCCCGACTGCTGTTAGTTTGTCACTTGCTGCACTTTGGTAAGGAGCCCCCACATGCGTGTGGCGCGTGCACGGGCTCTGCGGAGACGCCGCTGGAATAACAGCTTATTTATAAGGCGCCGTGCGCGCGGACGTGCGCCGCTTCTTAATGGGAACGCTCCGATCGCCCTTTAAACCTGCAGGGGGGCATGCGAGGGGGGGCGTGCGGCGGATCATTGCACGGGTAGCGGGGACTTTGCCGGATTTTTCACGGCAACCTGTTTCGGGGAACCGGGCTGCGCCTAGCCGGCCGACCGCCCAGGGACCCTGCGCCCCCGTCTGTCTTATAACTTGCGATGAGACGCGGTTAGAGGGCGGCAGGGTGCCGGGGGGCCCCCCAAGCCGAGACCCGCGGGACCGGGGCGCCCCGGTGATTGCAGCGGTGGAAGTGCGAAGACGGGTCCGCGCTGGTGTGCGTGGGAGCGGGCCACATCTGACGGGAAGCCGTGCACGTTTATTCGGGGTTTGGTTCGCGTCTGCCGGGCGGGGGTGCGGGGGTGCGGACGCTCGCGTCGCCCTCTCTGCTCCCCGTGCGCGTGCCTGCGCGTGCACGCGCGCGCGTTCGCGGACCCCGTCGGGTGGACGCGCCGGTCCCGGCGCGCAAGTTGGCGGCATGTCAGCGGCCGGCCTCCGGGGCTCACACATCTGTCAGGTGGCTGGGTGGGGGGGACGGGGACTGCGCCGAGAAAGACATGAAGGAGAAGCGGAAATCAGAGCGGACCGGGCTCGCTGGGAATAAAGTGCCCCGGGAGGGGGGTGCCTTAGCGGGAGGGGGGTCTCCAGGCCATTCTAACACGTTTGCGCCAAACGGCGGCTGCTGTGGTACAATAATAATAATAACAGAAAGTTGGTGTCGGGAAGGACGCGCCTGCTTAATAATCCGGCATAAGCGACGGGGGGGTTTAACGTGGAAATGAATCCGTCAGGGCTGTCCTCGCGCTGTCCCCCTACTGTCCCCCCGCACAGACCCTGCTGTCCCCCCGCAGTCCCCCCGCTGTCCCCCCCCACTGTCACCCCGCTGTCCCCCCGCTGTCCCCCCGCGGCACGATCAGCCTCGGCGTGGGGGCGCGGTGGCGGCTTTTCCGTCGTGGCTGTTCATCTGTTCCGCTTCCCAAACTTGCCGTAGGGGAAGGGCAGCTCCCCGACATTTTCCGAGTACTAAAGCCGCAGGTCTGCCGGCCAAAGCCCGCTCCGGGCGGGGGCCCGGCCGCCACACCTCCCCGCAGCTATTTTCGGACCAGAGCCACATGTAGGCTGAGGATTCAAGTCTTTCCAAAACGGAGCCCTCCCCCCTCGGAGTTAATAAGGTTAAAAAAACAGGAAAGGGCCCAGATGTTCGCGGAGCATCCAGCTGTTTGTGCCGCGCGTGGCGGGACGCGCTTTCCCGCGGCGCCGCGCGCTTTCCCGCGGTTGCATCAGTGCCCGAACAGGCTCATTTGCGGCTTTTTCGCGCCGATAACCGGCTACATGCCACCGGCCCCGCTTTAACCTTGCCCAAATCTCCGCAAAGGCTGTTGCCGAATTGCCTCGGCGTGCTGCTTTAGATGTCGAGGCGGATTGCCATTAACTCGCCGTTACCGCCTGCACGCTAGGAGCTGTCAGCACAGCTGTCTGCCTGACTTATATTTAGTATTGATCTGCTGCTGCTGCTCACCGCAGAATAAGCTGAGGTTGATTGCCTGGTTTTCTGCATGTGTCTAAGTGCCTGACAGGAGGGTGCATGTGCAGTGCTCTACACACTCTTACACCTGTACTTTCTGTTATGCATACCTAACTGACACACTAACTGGCGGGCTGCTTACGCCCCTAGGGAGCACCCCAGTGTGCATGTTGGGGGCCTCGGAGGTGTGGGACTGGTGAGATGGTGGCCTGAGGCGGGCGCACGGTCTTGCGTCACGTGGATGGATGAAAGGAGCACCTCGCGAGAGCGTGACACCTCTAAGACGGGAACTGGCTGCGTCAGCGAGGACGTGCGTCCCGTGGCACAGGTGGCTCGCGGCGGCGGGGGACGGCGGTATGTGTGAGGGGGCGGTGCTTGCGGTTTGTGTGTCTGTGTGGGGGCGTGCACGGGTGTGTATGCGCTTTCGCGTGTGTCTCGGGGCACCGAGGCTGGAGCATCTGTCCCCCATCTGTTTGTGCCACCACACTTCCGGCCACAGAGACTCCTCACATGCCGTGCATAAACATCGCTGGGGTTAATTGGTGCTGTGGAAACCGTCCGCCACACAGTGAAAAACCTAATCTTGTGGACCTCCCAGCGGCTTTTAATTTCACCCATACACTGGTGAATCCCCTAACGGTGCTAGGTTGCCCCTACAGGCCACCGGTTGCGTGGGCGGCCCCCCCATCAGACTGTTTGCAGGGGGGGGGGGGGGTTACACCAGAAATTTGTTCTGCCTAATTAGACACGGCAGCATAGCTGCCGGACATCAGAGATGGGCTGTGATTTTTAAGAGCTGCACTTCCCGCGGGCGGCTCCTTCCTGGGAGCAAGACACAGCCAGCTGCCGGCTTCAGGTCCCCATGTGTCACCTGACCCTGCTGACTGCGGCCGATTGGCCGGCAAAGGCTGACAGTGCCAAAACGGTGGCTCCGGACAGGAGTGGTGTGGCCGGGTCGTGGTGTCCGGGGGAGGCATGTCTTAGCAAGCCCCAAACGGCGCTTCCCAGCGGCGACTGCTCGTAAAGATAATTTGACTGCTGATTGGAAGCAGGTTTACTGTCACGGGGGCTGGGGTGGCATTATAAACCGCAAACGGGGGGGGTTTATGGGATATTCTGGGGATGGCTGTGGGTGTAAAGAGAGGCCGGCTTCGGAAGTCACAAGCTGCCCCCCACCTTCGCCTTCTGCCGGGGAGTTTCGTGCGGATAGCGGCATGACGGCAGAATATTAACAGGCCCTCTGGAGGCCAGAGTTTATGCCGTTAAAAATGTCATTAAAATGCAGTTGTGGTTTGGTGCCAGGTGTCCTCAGAAGCAGCTACTGAAGGTGTTGGTTCCTCAGGGATGCAGGGTGAAATCGGTCCCCCACTGGCCCCCATTAAGAGTGTTACGGGGCCCCTCCGCCGTTCCTCGCCTGCCGGCCGGGCCCCTCCGTTGTTCCTGGCCTGCCGGCCGGGCCCCTCCGTTGTTCCTCGCCTGCCGGCCGGGCCCCATCGTTGTTCCTCGCCTACCGGCCGGGCCCCTCCGTTGTTCCTCGCCTGCCGGCCGGGCCCCTCCGTTGTTCCTGGCCTGCCGGCCGGGCCCCTCCGCCGTTCCTCGCCTGCCGGCCGGGCCCCTCCGTTGTTCCTCGCCTGCCGGCCGGGCCCCTCCGTTGTTCCTCGCCTGCCGGCCGGGCCCCTCCGCCGTTCCCAGGCCCAGCGTAGGTTCCTGTTCTGTTTTCCCGACCACCGCCTGACGCCGCACTATAGCGGCCGCTCCATCATTTCCATAGCGGTGTCCCGTCTGCCTCTGTGTTGTGAGGGAGTGCGGGGGGGCTAGGGGCTCGGATTTCAGAGCAATGTTTAAAAATAGGTGATGGGGGGGGCCTTCGGAGGACGGCATGGGATTGGTCAGACGTGGACTGGCCGACCTGTCACCATGCGAAACACATTTTGATGGCCTGGCGATTATCATCATCAGTCCATGCCGATGGTGGCTGGGCGACTGTGGCTTTGCAGCAAATTGTAATACTCTAGACGGGGGCGTGATGTGGCGGGCAGGGCATGCTGGGGGCTCTCCCCAGGCTCGGCTCTTCATCGGGACTGTCTCTTCCTCACTTCGGTGGCGGGGGCCTGGCCAGCACGTGTGTGTCCGTGTGTTGACACGTGTGCACTGACACAGGCTGTTTGTGGCGGGGTAGCCCCAGCCGTGTTACGCACTGCGGTACTTGTGCGCTGAGGGCTGGCGGCCATTTGGAGATTGCGGGCCGATCCTCCTCTGGCTCTGCTGCTATTCTGCTTAGCGTTTGACACCTGATGCTCTGTTTTTTTAAGTAACCAAGATTCTCTCACTCGAAGCAAGTTTGTTTTTTATTCCGGTTGAATGAAGGCGTATCTGGAACATCATCCGGAAACGCAGAGAGAAATGTTTCCGCAGGAGGCCATCGCAAGCGTATTCCTGTCGTGACGCCCTGCACGCCTGTGGGCTTATCACCATGGCAGCCGGCCTGATGAGGATCTGGGCGGGAGAGTCTCTGATTCACACGTGAAGGTGACTCGCCTTTCCTGCCCGTATCTGCGTCCTTATCCCGGTTCTCCTGCGTCTGGAGTCACCCTGAACCCCGGCATCCACATGAAACCACGTTCCACAAGGCTGATATGCAAATGGACCCACCCGTCAGGGGCATGAAGATCTGAGAAACCATTTAATCAACCCCCCCCCCCCCCCAAAGTTCCCAAGGAGCTTATCGGCAAAGGGGCACGTTTTAATTCAGCTTTTTTTAATCAGTCTGTTGATTTGTTTTGCATTTATGGTAATTAAGCCAATTTGTATGGCTTCTTGTATGTACAAACAGTGTTGATATTCGGCATAAATTTAATGAACTATTTGCGGCAGGTTATAGTCAATTAAGTCGTGATGGATGCGGATGTGGGGAATGCAGGCGTCTCTGAAGACGCAGCCAGGCGTGAAGGCGGGTTCTCCCTCAATGGCGTCCCCTGCCATCGGCACCTGCCTGGTCCTCTCCCTTAGTGCTCCTGGGCTGCCCCTGCTGTGTGGGACACTCTGGAGATCCAGTTAAGGCCCAGTCAGGGGCGAGGGTGCTGGTGTGGCTGGCGTCCTCCCTCTCAGGCTACCGCTGTTACTGACCGGTCGCGGTGAGTGTGTCCAGCTCCGGGTCTCGCTTTAGGCACCAGCACAAGGCGCTGCTCCAGACGGATCGGGGCTAACAGCCGGGCTGGGCTCTGTGCTGATCTAAGGTGCCTTCATGGTGGTGGGCTCACCGCCTCGGGGGCAAAGCGGTAGTGGGCACCCAAGAGTGGAGGAGAAAGTTCTGGGAGCTGTCTCCACCAAGCAGCGACGCAGGAATCGCACGGCCGTCAGCCAGCGCTCGACGGGCTTTGATCTCCGCAGAGCGAGGCGTTTGATTGGAGGCTCCTCTGCGCAGCACGGTGGCTCGCGGCTGAGGGGAAGGAAGGCGGACGGGAGCAGACGGAGTCCAGGACGTGTGGCAGGTTCGCGGGATGGATAGGTTGGATCGCGGGATGGTTAGGCGGGATCGCGGGATGGTTAGGCGGGATCGCGAGGTGCTTAGGCGGGATCGCGGGATGGTTAGGCGGGATCGCGGGATGGTTAGGCGGGATCGCGGGGTGCTTAGGCGGGATCGCGGGATGGTTAGGCGGGATCGCGGGATGGATAGGTGGGATCGCGGGATGCTTAGGCGGGATCGCGGGATGCTTAGGCGGGGAGTGAGGTCACCGCATTCAGGTGGTGGCATACCCATCTGTGGGGGGGCTCTCTGTTTATTAGAAGACTGTTGCTTTAGGAAGGCAGCATGGTGGGGAGGACTGCCTTCTGCAGGCCCGCCATCCCATCTTCCTTAACACCTCTCTGATCTTGAGGGAAGTTTGAGGCCCAACCAGGGGCTTCATTTGGCTCCGCCCCCTGTCCTACTGCCTCTCACATGAATGAATGGATGTGCTGTGGCTGGGTTATGTGACTCTGGCTCAGTTTAACTGTTGCTGTTCACTGGAGGGAGTGGAAGGGACAGGCGGGGGCCCGTCACTGTCTGCTGGACTGTCAAAGTGTAGACGGGAAGTCTTGTGACTGATCCCGTGCAATGCCTCAGTATAGTGCTGGAGAATACATGAATGGTCCCAGCTAGAGAGCTGAGTCTTACTGCTTTTTACTGCTTTTTACTGTTTTACCACTGAAAGAAGTTTTGCTGTTCAGACAGAACAAAAAAGATTTGATCCGTGGGGTGCAGACTGATAAAATGTTAATGTTCCTCCTTGATAGATAACAGTGAAACTTTTATAAAAGAGAAGAGAGGATTTGCAAATATATTCTTATTATTTCAGAAACTGCTGATGAAGTGCCTTTCCCAGCACGAACAATGAGCTTATTTGTACGAGTTGTTTGCATTGTTCTTAATTACGACCAGCTCTGTGTTTGGCTGAGGGACAGATCCCATTCCATCTGATATCCAGACCCGCAAAATGTTTAATTCCATTGTCGCTATCGCGGTTGTGTAATCTGGACTTGGAATGAGTACTATTACCAGTGTTCTCCAGAAGTGTTTAAATAGTTGCCTGCTTCCCAAAATGGCTTCGGTGTTTGAGAGCACATGGGCGCTGGGGGTGCCGTGCTTCTGGCTCCTGGGGGGCGTGGCGGTGGCTCACACTCAGCAGGGAAGCCATTAAAAATCACAGCTCACTTTAATTGATGTTTTCTGAATAATTGGTTTATAAATGACTATTTATACATCAAACAGCCTGCTTTCTGAGTGCTGATCGCCGGCAGGCTGCCTGCAGAAATGCTCTAGGGACGAGAGCCAAACCCTAAGCCACCCCCCCGCCTGCACTCGCACTAGCCCTTCTCAGCTCAGCTCAGCTCATCTCTCGGACCCGAGTCGGGGGGCTGTGGCGTTTTCCCGTGACACACACCACTGCTCATTGCGGGGATTGGGGGGGCGGGGCCTTGCTCTGGGGGCAGGGCTTTGCCTTCCCCCCAGGATGGCGGCCTGCCCACCCCGCGTGCTGTGTCCGGGCGCTGCTGACACGCGCGCTTCCTCCGCGGCAGGGAGGGGAGTGTATGGAGAGGTGGGGGGGGGAGCAGTTTGGATACGAGGCCTGGGCTGGCCAGATGGGAGGGACTTGGGGGGGCTTGGCCCGCACCCGCATCGGTGACTGTTCCCGGCGGGCTTTGCCGTGCCGGCCTTCTGGACCCGGCCGGTGTGCCGGACATAGTGTTCCTGTCCTCTCGGTGAAGCCCCCCCCCCCCAACTGTGGACGCCCCGACTGGATTAGCGCTACGCTAACTGGAGACAAACCGGCGCCATTAAACACCCAATGGGAGGCGGTGGTGCTGGGCGCCTTGGGAGGCGCTGTTCCTGGGGTCCCCACATCCATCAGCCCCCCCTACCCATCCTCCGTCCATTATCAGAGGTCAGAGCGACTGTAAAATGGAAATGTCAGCTGTCCCTCCATTACCAAGAGCTCTCGGCCATACGAGGCCTTTGTGAGAGGGCAGCGTGTCAGCAGCCTGTGCCCGGGGTCCCCGGTTCGAACCCCGGGGTCGGCCAAGTGATGTCGTCATTGTCCCCCTGAGGGAGGGAAAATCTATGGTGCTTTGGATAAAAGCACCTGCTAAATAAATGTAGAAGGTTGTGTGGGGGGGTAGAGTCTGATTTACCCAGTGGTCCACGTTCAGTTTCACGTCTAAAAATGGCCGTTGTAATAAGATTATCCTCCTCTGTAGTGATTCCGCGGGAGTGTTTCTCTGTCGATTAGCTTCCTCCGCAGCCTCTCGCATCACAAAGCCTCCGACAGGAAGCGTCCCTCTCCCAGAATGTTCCGGCTCCCAGGAGCGCGTCGGCTGCTTCCTGTGAAGAAGACGCTCCTTCTGCTTATTAGATTATTGTGGCGAGGAAAGTCTAAATAAGACCTGCGGGGTGGTGGTGTGTGGGGATTGGCGCTCCCGTGTGACGCCACCGCGGCTCAGATCTCGTCCCGCGGACCGGCCGGGGTGAGCTGGAGAAGCTTCCTCCCCTGAGCAGCTCCCGACACGTGAAGCTTCATGGAATTTCATTCCACTGGTTTGTTTTTGTTGTGTCCTTGTGACACTATTGAATCAAAGCAGTTTGATTCATGAGTCAGAGCAGTTGGGAGGGGCAGCCCCCCCCCATGGCAATATGGTCCCTTCTTTTGCAACGTAAAGCACCAGGGAAATGCACAGTGGCGCTGATGGCGACATGAGGAACAGGGGCTCGCAGTGCAGGAATTAACGACTGGCTAATTAGTTAATAATTACAGATGAGCTTGCTCTCTCGGGGCTACAGTGATGGCTTCATTTCTGGGGAATTTTCCCCGGGAGAATTGCGAACCCATTTAACCGCTCTGGCACCCGGGAGGGGGGAAGGGGGGGAGAATGACGTTCACGCGACTGAAGGGGGCGCTGCCTGCTGTCTCCCACCCACAAGCCAGGGGGTTGTGTACTGCTGCTGGGGATGGCCCATTGGCTGCCTCTAATGGGATCTAAGCAGGGCCGCATTTCTTGGTGTCAGTGCGTCCAGGTGGATGTAGCAGGAGGGTCCGTGGCGGGTCTCTGCTCCGCCTCTGGGTGCTCATTCTGTCTGTGTGAACGTCTCTGTCTGTGCGCGCGTGTCTGTCTGTGTGCACGTCTCTGTCTGTGTGCACGTCTGTCTGTGTGCACGTCTCTGTCTGTGTGCTCGTCTCTGTCTGTGCGCGTGTGTCTGTCTGTGAGCTCATCTCTGTCTGTGTGCACGTCTCTGTCTGTGCGCGCGTGTCTGTCTGTGCGCGCGTGTCTGTCTGTGTGCACGTCTTTTTCTCTGCGCGCGCGTGTCTGTCTGTGTGCGCGCGTCTCTGTCTATTTGTGTCTCTGTCTGTGCGCGTGCGTCTCGGTACGCATGTTTTTCCTGGGGAGGGTCATGGGGGTAGCCTTCTGAGCAGGTCAGGCTCGGCCCCTTTTCCACGGCCATGGCCCCCTGCCCAAACACTCCCCCTCGCAGGAGCAGCTCCCCTTAGTGATGTCCCGCTGCCCTGTCCTCTGGCCGTCGTGGGAGGTGTCACAGGACCGGAGGGTTCCTTCCTTTTATCCCCCTATGAGGAAAAGTGCCTGGAATTTGTTTTGGTGCTGGTGGTGCCAAGAGCTATATAATTAAACAAGCAAGACAAAAGTACAAAAACAATAAATGATATAAAACCAGAGCCAGAAATGGTAATAAAGATGTGCAAATGATAAAAAAACATGTAGAAGCATAAATAAAGGCGTGACAACCAGATGTTGGTACAAACAGCTTTGGGGTATGTGCACGTCAGCCTGTAAAGCCAGGAAGTGTATACAGCTCTTACAGTGACTGATTAAGTATGGAGGCTCCACATGTGCCCACGTGCTCCACATGGGGGGGGGGGGCTGTCTATGGGGGCAGGTGCCGCTCAGGTGCCGATTCTCTCTCGCTGCACAAGGGAGTGACCTGCGTGCGAGGGGATGCATTTTGTCTTACTGCTTTTGTCTTACTGCTCAGCTTCTCCTACCCTGTGGTGCTGCCCCCCCCACAGGGCCCTCGTGTGGACCGACGGAAGCCATTTTGTTCTCTGTCACGCTGATCTCTGCCAGGATGTGGACCTTGGAGCAAAACCAGTGGTGCGAGTATTACATGCATTACAGCCGCTATAAAAGATTAGTGAAGTAGAGAATTTACTTGTATAACCCGCCACTGCGTTATTAATGAGCCTGTGCTCATTCTCCTGGGTCTCTCCTTGTTTGTTCCTTTTAACTTGGACACTTTTTTTAAAAGGAAAGGCAAATTCTATACTGATTGTGAATGAGCAGAATCCTTTCATTTAATACCTTTTTTCTGCTACTTTTATACTGTATTTCCGCCTAGTTCCTCGCCCCCCCCCCCCGTAGCTTAGAGGTGGAATAATGGTAATGTGCGATCTTACGCTAAAACCCTCTGCGTGTGTCGCATTCTTGCCACGACTGAGTGCCTCTCTTTTAACCGTCTCTGCGGCGTTCCTGGTCGCAATCGATAGGCGCTTCATGTCTTCCCAGAGACGTGGGACTCTCCCCGGTGTATGGAAAATGCTGGAACATCAAAGAGCTGATATATGAGTTTGAGGAACTCGCGCAACTTCCTCCTGCTTTCTAATTAAGGTTCTGAGCTGCTGATCATCATTTCACAAATCTTTTAAGGGGCCTAATTATTTAATCAGCGGCCTCAGTTTGTTTATGTAGGGATTTTGTTTGTAGTTGAAGCAAAGGCATCTCCTCTGGGATACTCTGTTTGTGTGGCTGCACCGTGCTTTTCCTGTAAATCTTTGCTGTTTTAACCACTTTGCCTGTACTGGTTGAGATCTTTGCGGTCTGTTTGCCCATGTGTCGGTCGCTGAGATCTTTATGGTTTGTTTGCCCAAGTGTCAGGTGCTGAGATCTTTGTGGTCTGTTTGCCTGAGCATCGGTTGCTGAGATCTTTGTGGTCCGTTTGCCCAAGTGTCAGGTGCTGAGATCTTTGTGGTCCGTTTGCCCAAGCGTCAGGTGCTGAGATCTTTGTGGTCTGTTTTCCTGAGTGTGGGGCGATGAGATCTTTGTGGTCTGTTTGCCTGAGCATCGGTTGCTGAGATCTTTGTGGTCCGTTTGCCCAAGCGTCAGGTGCTGAGATCTTTGTGGTCTGTTTTCCTGAGTGTGGGGCGATGAGATATTTGTGGTCTGTTTGCTCGAGCGTCGACCACTGAGATCATGGGGGTTCACCCCCAGTGCCATTGGTTACCAAATCAGATCACATCACATCGACTCACCTAGCTCCATGGGTCATCAGATATCTAGACACCCCTGAGGCCTCTGTAGGGTGCATGTGGTTTTCCCTGTGGATTGAGAGACACATGAGGAGGCTCGCGTTTTTTGGATGTGCCTGTGGTGTCACGTGGTACATTGGAGAGAGATCCTGCAGGTTTCAGGTGTGTTTCCTGGTGGGTCGCAATGAAGCTGGCTTACAAGGGATCTGCTTTTTGGTCCCTGTCTAGTCAGTTAAGGTGATGCTTAACGAGACCTCATAAAATTAAACAGAAGATGCCTTGGCTCTTAATTACCATTGAGAAAACTGTGCTAGTAATGACTGCTGAATATATTGACTTATCGTCATATGATGTTTGATAAAAAACTGAGCCTTCAGCTTTCTTTAAAGCCATTTAACTAATTACCCTTGCACTTCAAATTCATTATCAGTCATACTCTGATCTAGTCTCTAACACAGATGTTAATTACAAACAAACATTTGTCGCTATAGGGATTTTAGATGGGACTTATCTGAGGAATGGATGGAGGGGGTGGTCTATCCCGCAGTGTTGTGGCACCGTGCCGCGCTTGACAGCAAGGCCAGGGTTGGTTGTGTTGTTGACTTAATCGAGTGCCAGGACGTTAACTGCACTGAAGATCAGGTGATAAGATAGCTGCTTGGGCCTCGGAAGGTAGGAGAGCAGTTTGCTTGTCTTCGCGTATGTTCTGAAGGTGATGGTAAAGGATGCAGCTGGCTGAGCAGGAATGGGGTCAGATGGAGCTTGAGTGGAGGATGTTTACAGAACCGTAACCAAAGGCTAGCAAACTGCTCCCAGACTCAGGAATCAAGCCTACGTCTGTGCTGGCTAGGGGCTGGGCAGTCCGTTCCTCTGAGCATTTGGGTCCTGTCAGTTCCTCTGGGCGATCGGTTCCTCAGGGTCTTGGGTTCCTCTGGCCAATGGGTTCCTTTCGGTTCCTCTGGGTGGTCATTGGTTGCTGATCCCCAGAGGAAGCTGGAGAACGCAGTGAACCTGACTACAGCTCACATGCTTCTCACCCAGACATCCGGCAAACCCCTTAAGGATCTGCAATCACCTCCAGCAGCCGACACCCTGTCTGTGATGCTGGTGGAGATCTCGGGTAGCCTGACAATACGGGCGCTCCCGCCGAACTCGGCGAGCTGTCAGCCGAGGAGGAGGAACAGCGTAACATGCAGAAGCAGGGGGTGGGCTGATGTTTTAAAGTGCAGACAGCAGCAGGTACCCTTTCAGAGTAACAAGCAGACCTCAGCGCTCGGGATGGATCACGCCTGCCGCTCACGCGGGACAGCGGGATGCTCCGTGCTCTGAGGTGTCAGTGTGACGCGCCACCACCCCAAATGTGGTACACCGTGAGTGTTTTGTCAATGGGAAGCTGGGGCCTGCTGTCTGGAAGGGGTTGTGCTGCGTTTAAAGGCTGAGGTCTTCCCTTGATCCCTGGATTTTGTAACACAGAATGCTCAGTTCCCTGCTTCTTTAAAGAGTTCCTTTTTATTTTTACCGCGGAAGGTAAAGCAGGAGTCCTCTCTGTAACGGCGCACTTTTAATGTGCCAGTAAAGTCTGCTTTGTAGACTGATTAAGACGCTGTTACGCAGTGCCTCTTTGGGTTCGAGTCTGACCCACTTAGCTGCTGGCAGGGAGAAGAGGTCTTGCAGTGGATTTGAGCAGCTCTCAGCCTTCAGCGGCCTTTCGTTTGCTGTCCATTTGGGTTTTACAGAAAAGCTGTAAACGGTGACCGTGGTGGACAGTCAGACCGAGGAAAATCCCGCCCACTCTGTCATTGCCGTGACGACAGTGTTCTGGAAGGCTCGTCGCTGTCATTTCCTGCCAATCAAAGTGGAGCAAGGCGATTGATGTGGCAACGAGGGATTGGTTGCTGTATGATGGGGTGTTTGATGGGCCGATATGGACACGTGGCTTATGGTGGCGATACTTCAGACATTTAGGAGTGCCCTTCAGCCGGGAAAGGCACCACGTCACTGATACCCTCATTCATTTCCTTGGACTAAGTAAATAGCCGGGGTGGATGTACTACAGCACCGTCGTTTGGAAGCTCCCTGCAGCATGCTAAGCATCCGTACCCGTAGCGCACGCAGGTGTTGCAAAGTGCTCCACGTGCAGGAGACTGTAATTGCTACAAGAAGGATGACCCAGACCCATTACAACCAAATAAAGAAAACCAGATTATCGGATTAGAACGTGGGGGCACGGATTTCGCTTGGGGTGAATGGATTGCATGAAGAGACAGCCCAAATTACAGAGGCGGGTCTGTACCCTCTTTTCTTTGTCTGAATGTTTGCGCTGCCCAATAATGGTGAAAGAACACTGCAATTCCTCTGCATATGATCCAAGGACCCAAGGAAGATTCCTGAATACTGGAAACATACCACGGTCCAATCAGCCAGCGGTGCATAATGGACAAGCTCGGCCTGTGGTTGGTCAGTGCACCTGGGAGATGTCATGTGATTGGATGATGAGGCTCCATGGTGCCCAACAGTGAGGGAGGACTGATGTTTAGGGGAAAAAATGGATGGCTCAGTAATTTGTTCGCCTCAGGTTTTCTGCGAAAGTTACACAATCAGGGACAGGCTTGCCACACTAAATTAAATATACCGTGTTTTCCTTCTGAAATATGACATTTTTTCAGTTGAGTGCAGGAAAGTAAATTGGTGAAAATGATGGTACATAACCGTGGGCTGATTTTCGGAACTGATTTTCTGGGATATTCCACTGATTCACAGTTTCCTCGGTCCAGATAAGATTTTGACTCGGCAAGAACACCAGAAGATAGCAGGCAGCCGGGTGATTCCGCAGATAACATCTTATGTGCTGTTTCCAGGAGTCTCAAGGATCCTCAAGTTTGAAAACATCATTTGACTGCAATATTTGTGTAAAGGTCACTTTCGGAGACCTTTTGAGTACACAATGGATGTCCACCCGCGGCTGTGAGGAAACTGTCGGCAGGTGGACATTGATTTATTTTTTTTTTTCGCCTCAGATAAACATCTCGAGCGAAAACTTCATTCTCATTCAAAAGGCTGCACTGGGTTTAGATGGAAAACAGTTTTTGTCCTATATGGACTATATTGAGAACTTGTACAGACTAGAGTCAGTCAGTCATCTATGAATGTTGTTTGCTGTCTTCCATTCAGCTACTTTGCTGATATCACTGAAATTCTCTGTTTTTGTATTGTTTCTCCTGAGAGAGAATGCTCAGTTAATGGGGGGGGGGGGCGCTTGCAGAGAGAGCGTCAGCCGTACACTGCAAACAGCAGGATGCATAGAAACATCCATGGCTGGGTGCTGCCAGTGAGTTTCGCATGTGCAGATGTGCTCTGCCTCCGTTATCGGCCACTTCACCATAATCCCACGTCTGGGAATTTAAGGCCGACACATCAGCTAAAAACTGGCCGCTTAGTGGCCCGGGGTCCCCCCCTCTCCCGAAAAGCTTGCCCGACTCTTCATTCTCCGCTTAGCCCTGGTTCCGCTGGGTCCAGGCCGCACCTGTCCATAAATCCCCCTTAATCGGGCAGCTGGTCGCTGGGGGTCCCCTCGGCTTCCTAGGCCCCTGGCGTGGGCCCCCCCACATATAGGTAGCTCTGCTCTTGGCACAGAAAAGGCAGGACCGCTTGCTGGGGAACCTGTCCAGCGAGTTTGTCCCAGGCTTGGGAATGGCTTTGCTGGGACAGCAGTGCATGGCAGGAGAGAGGACAACGAGGGGCCGGTGGTGTGAGCCATTCGGGGGCACGGGGGAGGACTAGTCCCCGCCTCTGCCTTTGGCTGGGGGGCCTCCGGCAGAGGTTAATGCTAACGTTATGAGGGGGGGCGCCAGGCTAATTGCGGTTACTTAATAAGAGGGTACAATTCATCAGCATCTGATAGGACTGATTGGGCAGAAATCTGATTGGCTGGCTACACGGCGCCCATGCCGCTGCTGAATCCCGCATTCCCGCCCGCGCGCTCGACTCGGCCCGGCTGCCTGGTGCGATTCCCAGGAAATGGCTGGAGTGAAATCCAGCAGGTGCGTCCTCGGATTATTTAGGATGTGGAATTGATTAGCCGCGCAGAGCAGCCGGGGGCCACTGGTAACGAGCCGTCCCGTGCCAAGAATGCGCTCGCATGTTTTTTTTTTTCCTGTGGCACATTGTCATGCATTCCTCTGTAGATTTGGGCGCGTTAAACAAACGACCGAGTGTGTCTGCCCTCCCCCCTGTCGCCACCTGTGTCCCTCTCCGTAGCGCCTCCTACTGCCGGCCCCAGGCATCTGTTGCATGTCTTTCAGAGCAAAGGCGCCTAATGACATGAGACGTGGCCCCTGAGCATGCGGCATGCGGCTGCTTCGTCGCCCCCCCCCCCCCCGCTGGGGGATTAGCCAGCTGGACCCATGCGCAGGCACGTCGATGGCTCCAGTCGCAGCCAGACTCTGGGTTTCATGTCGCTTTTTTGGTGCGGGCACTTTTTAATGTGATGAACATGGAAAGGCCCGGAAGGAAGCCTATTCCAGGAGCTTGGGCGGAACCACCATGCCCAGCAACCTTCTCGTTCCTCTTCCTCGCCATGACAGGTCTCGGGGGGATTTCCCGATTCTGACGGGTACGGGCTGCCCCTCTTGTGGCTTCATGGTTCCTATAAACGGTTAAACTCTTTAAGGTATTCTCTCTTCAGCCCAGTGATGTGAGTAGAATCTTTAAAAGAAACAGGAAACGGGTGTTATTTTAAAATGTTTCAGTCCTTGAATTGCTACAACTAACTGTCCTGTGAAACAGTTATACTGCCGTTAATTAATTTATTAAGAAAATAACAAAATGACCTTATAATACAAAATGCGCTGATGAAGCCAAGTGAGTTTGGCGTGTGCCGGGTGGGGCTGAGCCGCGGCGGGGGGGGCATGGCACTGTCATGCTGGGTAGGTGGTCGATGCAGAGCGACCTTAAAGGCCACGGCGCTGCCTTGGGTTCTGATGAGGGAAAAATCAGCTGGGATGCTGTGCATTAATGAAAGTGGGAGTTTGTGCAAAATCAGAGGTTTCTAAAATAAATATTTATTGTTTTGCAAAATGGTTGCTTTTTGGCTGTCTCTTCTGAGTCTGGACTGTGAAGTCTGGGAAGGACTGCTGCCGGTGACTCTCGCTTCCTGAGTGTGTGTGTGTATGTGTGCGTGTGTATGTGCGTGTGGTTATGTGTATGTGTGCGTGTGTATGTGTTTCTGTGTGTATGTGCATGTGCGTGTCTGCTTGTGTGCATGCGTGTGTATGTGGGTGTGCTGCGTGTCTGCGTGTGTGTGTGTGCATGTGCAGGTTCTCGCTCCCTCTCCGGCATTCCTGCACTGGTTGCGCATACTCCAGCTGTCAGGATTGCCCCCTGGGAGGGTGCTGACTCGCCCCTGCTGCCCCCTGGTGCTGCCCGTGCCCTCTGCCCTTCTCCTGAGCTCTCTCTGTCAGGCAGGAGCTCCACGGAGGAGATGCTGAATCGAACTGCAGGAAGACCCGACCCTAATCGGAGTGCCTCTCCCTCTCAGCCTCGGGTGCCCCCCGCCATCTCGCTGTCACCTGGTTGGCTATCGTTCCGCATGCTAATGAAGGCGTGTCATTCCATCCACCCTGCCCTGCCAGGTGGCTCCGCCCCAGAGGCAAGTCGGGGCCAAGAGCAAGCCGCTGGAAACATTGTGCTGGGGATGAGCTGACCGTGATTGGCTGGTTGGCAAGATGTGGGCAGAGGGTGGATTGTGGGTTTGAGCCATGCTGCTTTAAAACATTAGCATTTTTTTTTAATGGCACAGAATCAGTTTGTTACTTTTGTTTGCTTTGGCTCTGAATGCCACTGAACGGAAATAAGAAAAATCCCCACGTTGGTCTCCTGACCTGATTTTCCCCTGGAATTTTCTTATGAGGTTTACTGTGCATGATCAAAATAAATGGGAGAGACTGCTGGCGTGTGTGACCTCTGAGGAGCTGCCCGAGGGCTGTGGGCCCAAACTGGAGGCCAGTGCCATTTCCGTGGAAAGCCAAGCCCAGCACGTCATATGCAGGGTGCCTTGAGTGGCTGATCTGGGATTTTCTGGGATCTGGGTATGTCGTTTGGGTGCCAGGGCTGTTGGGCCTGCTTGGCTAATGGACCTTCCCATCTCTGGAAAAGCGGCATGCTTGGCTAATGGACCTTCCCATCTCTGGAAAAGCAGCATGCTTGGCTAATGGACCTTCCCATCTCTGGAAAAGCGGCATGCTTGGCTAATGGACCTTCCCATCTCTGGAAAAGCGGCATGCTTGGAGTTTTGCGCTTGGGCCAGACTGGTTTGAGTGGTGTGTGCTCAGCACCCTTGGCTGTGTCTCCCATGCTGGGGGGGTGTGCAAGCTGCTGGTACTCAGTCCAGTTTGGCTCCCTTGTCGGAGGATGGAGGAGTCCCTGCTGCCTGTAGCAGGCTAACTCTCCGCTGCTTCCAGCTAATTACTCGCGCTGCTCCTGATTATATTTTCTTTCGTCAGCCTGTTTATTTTATTTGTCGCCCCTCCCGGCTGACGTGCGTGCGTTGGCCATGTCTGCTTCTCGTTGCCAGGGGCCTGTTGTTTGACATGCCCTCACCAGCTTGGCTGTCCATTAGCCAAGCAGTCTGCAGGCAGGGAGTGGTGTCCGCGGGCAGCCAGCATGTGGCGCTGTTTGCCCTTCTCTCGCCTGGCATACACCCCGACCCTCCGCACCCCGCGGGCGAAGCGGGCGGCTCTCTGGTTCTTCTGTCCAAGGTAACAGGCGCTCCCGCTGTCCGGATACAGAGGGTGTTGCCTTCACGCGGAAACGAGTTTGACAATTAGACGCGAGCCGAGGTAGCGTGACGGCTGACAGGTGCTGCAATGAGGACGCCCTGAAATTTAGGTCAACTTTTATTAAAACTCTGGTGGAAATTTTGTCCTGTCAGAGCCATTTGGTATTTGGGGCATCCTGGAAGTCACCTGGAAGTTTGGAGCTGGTGATGCAATCGGATGGGGGCTGTAATCAGGGAGCAGGGATCTGTGTCTGAGTCTGACTCATTGGCATGGTAACAATGCAGAGTTCCTTGAATAAATAAGTGAGGTCATAGTCCGGCATGTACACGTTTCCCACGTTTTAGCCGTAAGGTCTCTGGAACTGTCCTCCTGGCTGGAGGCCAATGATGGTCAAGGAAGGAACCGTTTGTATGCCCTGCTGCCTCCCCCGCTGGCACTCCATTCCTGCAGTGGGGGGCTTGGGGACGGTGAGGGAGGGGTTCTTATCCGCCGTATGACTCCTTTGCTTGACCAGAGCTGCTTTCATTGCCGCCTGGGGGTGTGCCGGTTCAGGAGCCTCAGGGGGTTCTGCTAGTGTCTTACGGTGCAGGAGAAGTAGCTTCCCAGTGTTGGCACAGCTGGCAGTGTTCTGCTCCGCTCCCTGCCCAGTCACCCCGGCCTCGTTACTCCCTCTCTGGCTGTGCATCCAGTGCAGGTGCTGCACTTACCAGCTGAGGAAGCACAGCCGCTCCCGCCTGGGCCTCGCTCATTCTTGGACGGGGGCTTAATGGGAGACTCAGCCCTCACTCAGCTTTGGCTTCTTTTCAGCACTCAGCATCATTGTTGTGTGACTATGGGGGGAGGAAAAAATGCCTCCAGCCCCCGTGGGAAGCATCATTGGGAGCCGGACCAGCCCCCATAGAGGGTTAGATGAGGTCCCGAATCTGCCATCTGGGTTGGGCATAGATGTAGGTGCCGGGGAGTTGGCCTCTACAAGGTAACTAATTTCGGCAGTGGTATGGGGGGCAGACCCTAAATTGGATGATGGATGAGTGGCCTGATAAGGCTTCTTTTAATTATCGATTTTAGATATTCATCAGTCTTATGATTCACGGGGTTCGCCGGCCCGAACAATGAGACCCGACAACGATCAATGGGCGAGTGAGACCCAGCGCCATATTTCATAGCCCTCGGCCGCCAGAAGCTGACGTGACGAATGGCGCCAGGCTGCCGCGCCCATTTGTCTTGCTTCCCCGATCCCTCGCGCCGTGGTTAGTTCCTGGACGTAACCCGGGCTGACAGCTGCAGCCGATGACATGGCGGGTGTTGTCATCTTGGCCGAGACCGAGCTCCCCGTGGCAGCCGAGAGCAGAGGGAAATCCGGGATCCGCATTCCCAGGATAACCTAGCAGGGCTCTCTCTCTGTGGGAGGGACCGCGACCACAGAAACAGACTCCATGATCATAGTACCCCATGTGCAAAAGTGTGTGTTCCACAAAAATTCCCGCCATCTCCTGGAAGCAGCTATCTCTCTAGGGTTTTGCATTTAGGAACACTCCGGGGATTGGGGGATAAGGTGTCATGCAATGTGGTCTGCACGGTGTGCCCGTCTGCGATGCCCCTGGGGCGCACAGGCGGGCCCGCCGGATTGATCCATAGCTGTAGGCACTGATGGGGAGATTGATTTTCCTAGTCTAGGGACCAGTTTGCTCAAGCTTGAAGCAGCTGCATAGTCTAAGAACGAGGGTGTCTCTCCCAAGCTTTTCTGCCATCGGCTGAGGTCATGCACACTGGCGTGTGTTAATGCTGCCCCCTGTTAGGTAAAGGGGTGTCATCATTTAGTCTCTGAGTCAGACAGTGAGTTAAACTGTGCTCCATCTTCCTTTTACCCCTCCCATCTCACGCGTCCCGAGCAATTCCTCGAGACAGGCGGCCCTCAAACAAGCCCCGTGAAAGAACAATGCAGGCTGTAGAGTAGTCGGAGCGTCTTCGGGGAAATCCAAGACGTCCCATGACAACCTTAGGATTCTGGCTCACGGTGCCGCCACTCCTGATACTGCAGCTGATGTTGGCGGCTTGGCAGGACCGGCCGTGGCAATGTGCTGCTGTCTGAAGGTTCCCTGCTACCTAAGCGCTTGGGGCTGGGTTAGGGAACAGCTGCTTCCCGGCCGGTCGTGTGCTCCCTCCCACGATGTGTACATGAGCAAGATCAGCCCAACACCGAAAGATACGCGGCTTTTTACGGCTACTTTCTGCTTCCTGTTTTTCCCAGACTGTCATTTACCAGTATGTGGGTCCAATAGGTGTTCCTCCTTCAACCCTCCAAATATTATTCGCCATGAAAGTCACATGCAGGTCATCATATTCACCCCCCCCCCCCCATTGAAAGTGTGAGAAGGGGTGGCATTGCTGCT
>JAODKM010000042.1:1602289-1612992 GCA_026780845.1 Petrocephalus sullivani | reverse complement strand
CCACCCCCCCTTTCGCGGGCCGCCCCCCCAAACCCCCCCCGCCCCCCCCCCCCCCCCCCCCCAGTCCCACCTGCCAGGCCCCTCCCACAGTGAAACCCAACACCTGTGACATCATGCGTAGGCAGTGCCAGGATCTCCGGCCAAGCCCGTTCAGTGTGTGAGCCAACTTCATCTCAGGAGCTTCACTGACTGAACTCTGGTCCATCTCCAGCTGCCGCCGTACCTGTTTGGGGGGAGAAGGAACGAGGAGTGAGCCAACCTGAAGCTGCCAGCACCCCTGGATTAATCTCCCGCCACTGTACCTGACTCGCCACTCACCTGGAGCAGCTTCTGTGCTGATTACCGGCTGGCTGTGTGGGATTTTACCGCCGTGCCCTGTGCTCCTGGAAGTAGCCACGAGTCTCCGTCACAGCGAGACTGAGGGCTCCCTCTGCTCAGTCCATCTCTGTCATTTCTTTTGGATTTGTGTGTCTGATATGGGTAAGTGTGGGCATCTTTGTTTTGGAATCCTGCTTTCACAAAACAAATGTTTTCTTTTTTCTGTAAAATCTTTTTGCTGTTGTACCAGCCTGGGGTTCAGCACCAAGGCTGCCATGCAGTTTGATCCAGGTAACTCGGAGAGGGGAAAGATTATGTGAGCGGGAAGTACAGAGGGATCGCAAGCCGACTGTCTCCATAATGTCTAAAGGCTCTGATTAGGGCAGCAGTTTAATTTTGCCTATTTTTAATTTTATTTATTTAAAAACAAGTGTAGGATTTCACCAGCACAGAGCATTTTCTCTTCCTCTCGTCTTGCCGGAGGCTTTTGTCCCCCTGCTCGGTCTTGTTAAGCCAAAACAATGGTAAACCCTTCTTTGGACTGTGCTCTGCTGGTTAGCTTTTTGGCAAATTGCCCCTTAGCCTGAAAGCCCCCCCCCACCACCACTTTCAGCACTTTGAATAAAGCCCATAGTTTTCCCTGGCCATCCCCTAGCTACAGACGCTGGGGGAGGACACCCCGCCGCTCAGCCGAGTGCCCGGAACAGACGCCGCTGTTTTTGCAGTTGTCTTCATCGCTCTCCTGTGCTTGTGAGCGACATTCTGGGGAAGGAACCTTCAAAATGCAGGACTGCAGCTAGTGTGGCATTTGGTCACGGGATGTTTAAACTTTTGGAAGGGCAGGAATGCCACTTAATGTCCAATTGTGGAAGGAAATGGTTAAAAAATGTGAAAGTGATTTGTCGTGTTAATAATTAAGAGTGATTTCTGCCAATAAAAATTCTCTTGATAGAATAGAGTTCAGGTTTTCCACGCGATCAAACAGAAAAAACTGTGTGTGGCCCCAGGTGTGGCGCCGTTGAAAACAGGTTCTCAGGTTTTTTTTTTTTTCTTTGTTTAAACGTCTGTGTCGCCCTTTATGTGGAGTGTCAACACGGCGGCTCGGGTAGGTAACAGCGGTAACCAGCTCACATTTGTTAGGAGACCAATCCTTTTATTTTCATTTTCTCAAGGCCGCTCTAAGGTGGTAAAGTCGCCGCTATCTGGCCCCGGGATAGCAGATGTTTGCCTGCCTCTGTTTGCCAAGGAGCCCCAGTGTGGCACTGCTCGACCCCGACCCTTAAGCCACTGTTTACCGAGGCTCTCAGGCTTCGGCACGTCGGACGTAATGTCTGAACCTGCAGGTCTGTAACAAGTCCTCCACCAGACTGGTAGAATGTTCTCCCAGCAAGAGTCTTTTAAGAACAGGAGGGAGCCTTCTTATCTGCTGAAGCTGCCCCCCCAGCTGGAGATCGACCCCCCCCCCCCCGTCCCCAGTGACCTATGGACCTCTTCATTTCTTTTTGGTTGTTTTTTCATACCCCACGCCTATGTTGCATCTCCAAGGCACTGCTCTGGTGGTGCCGGATCTGGTCGGGGAGTTCTCCATTGGACGTCCGTCTTGCGGATCCCTTCCCCTTGGTGTTTGTTTATGGTCAAAATTGAAGATATTATGTGAAGGCACTGCGAGGCGTTTCATACACTCATGCACATAGCCAGGTGTGGGTGCACTGGTACACACAAACACACACATGGCCGCGATGTTCCTTTAGGACTCCTGTGTCTTTCCCTGGGTCAGGTCTTTCCCGCCGTGTGGAAGGCAGCATCGCAGGCCTCTCGGACGCGCTCCATCGGATTGAATTTAGCTGTAGCAACATTGGATTTGTGGCCCTGGGATATCCAGGCCATCTCTCTGCATGCTGCCCCTTCCTCGGGGGGTGCGGGTGGTAAAAACGGGCTGTGTGTCTCCACTCGTGGGCGGCCGTCCCATGCGGGGTGACCTACTGTTTCCCGCCAGTCTGTGTTATGCGCCATTGTTACATGTATGTTCTTGTTTCACAGAACAAGAAGTTACTTGTTAGGGTGTGTGAGGCATTACTACGACAAATAAAGGAAACGTCTTCTTTTCTGTTGGGAGTTGGCAGGGATCATCGTAAGTTCGATTTTTAATTATTGTTGTTATGAAGAGATAATCTGTCATGAGGAGTCATACTCAGTAAGACTGCCCCAGGCCCTCGTCTTATGCTGACATCCTCAGGCTGGAAATGTGATGTTCAAACACTCTGCCTGTTATCAGTCCACTTCAGGACGACTTTGACGTGTCCCGTCGAGCTTGGCGGAGGTGGGGGAGGGACCGCCGGTGTCCCCCGTAGCTCCGGTAGTGTGCTGACTGCTCCCTTCCGGAAATCTCCGCCTGCAGACCTGTGTTGACTTGTCCTGTGAGCGGTAGTGCAGATGGCCCCTCATGGTGTGGCCCGTGGGCTCCTGCGTCACTGAGCCGGATTTGCGTGGGCTAAGGAAGCCATCACACGATCGATGTCAAGACGGTCCGTGTGCCGTCTCTCAGTAGCTAGCCCAGCTAGGTCACAAACATGAAGTAATTAATGTCTTAAGTAAGCAGAAATGTTCTTGGATCCACACAGTAATGTTTACATTGCCAAGCAGAGTGTGATTATAAACCAGTTGAAGGGTATCATGTTGGCTGCATAGTGGAGAACTTCTTAACTAGTCTTTGAATCTTGGATTTCACTGGCTGTCTAAAGCAACATGGATTATAACATTAGCGACAGCTACCCATAGCAATTAGTCTAACGGTCAACCTAGGAAGTTTGAACAAGCTGACAAAGGCCGACATGTTTTGTTTCCACATTCCAGGAAATGTAACCTGGAGGTTTTAGGGTTGGGAGTGGGTGTGGCTTCAGATTAACTCGCATTAATGCCTTAAAGTGACAGTGACGTTCTCAGGTGACGTGTAAGTGTTCTGTCTCACGAAGGTTATCTTCTATTCAAACTGCACATAAACCTGTGACCCCTTCCGCCACAGACGGTGCTGGGTTTGCGGGTGAGGTGACGGATTAGTGGTGTGGACATGAGGTAATCGCTTTCCCTTCTGCTCAATCGTCCACAGAACAGTTCATTTTAAAACTATGTACACTGTCAGTGTTATACTATGCTGGTGCTTCCCTGCTTCCCATTGCTTGTCCGAGGGAGACCCCTCTGGCTGGTGGTGGGCTAACCCCCCACCTCCCGAATAACAAGGGGGCGGCCTTATAATCTTATAATACTGCAGATGCTCTTTGCCTCTCGGACTCCGCACACACTTGCATGCGCAAAAATGTCTCGACTAAATCGCGAGCTGTAACCGGGTGACTGTATCGCTCGGAAATATGCAGCATTATTTCATACCAGTATCAAAGGTTCTCTTATTTACCCCATGTCTCGGGTCGAAAGCCCACATGCTGTCCGCCATATCAGCAGGGCTCGGAGGCCGCCTGAAGGGTGTTTGCGTTTGTTATGCAGCGGGGGGGGCCGGTAGCTCTGCACAACGCACGTCACCCGCTTTAGCCATTATCTGCCAACTCAGCGATGAGCTCACAGGAGACGCCATCCCAAGGTTTCGGGCGACTCGGAGTGAATGTGGCTGGGTTAGGGGGTCAGGCTGTTCGTTTGGGGCTCTGCCTTATATCACTGAAACACACAAAGCACCTTAGTTTCACTTTCTGGGCTTTTGGTAAATACAGCTCCACAGCAAGTATGGCTCCACTTTGATAGTGTATAGAGTGATATTGATTACAGTGTCAGTGTTTCCTAGGCTTCACTGGGTATCATGTATTTCATGGCCATTAACATACAATAAAATAAACATTTCCGGCACGACCTTTGCTTGGTATTTAGCATGTAAATTGAATTTTGTGACATATTCAATAGGTATGAGAATGAAGAGGCCGGTATTTTCTTATTTAAAATTCACTGTCCTTCTGAAGCCCTTTCCGTTTCCCTGTTGGCTCAGGGTAGCTGAATGGACGTAGTTCTGTTCCGATGGATCTGCAGTGTGCCGGCTCGCAGGCCGGCTTCGTTAATCTTCTCTGAGGTTTCATGCCTCGGTTCCAGTGATTCCTTTCAGTTCCTCTTTTCTCCACGCTGCCTACAGCCATCGCCAGGCCTCCCAATCGATGGCCACTGCCTTGCTAGCGCACATGACGTGCTACCTGGCCTCACTAGTTCCACACTGTGCTTGTGGTGTGCCTTTAACGTGCCCTTGCGTCGCCATGACCTGTGTGCTCCGCTAAGTGGCCGAATGCTGATGATGCCTTTGCCCCTACCGCCGCTTTCTGGCTTCAGCTGAGCTGTCCTTCCACGAGACCGGTTTTTCCTGCTCCTCTGCACCTTCCACAAAGGCGATCAGGGCAGGGAGAGGCCAGATTAGAGGGGTTTCATACATTGGTGGGGTTGGGGGTTGGGAGCTGCCCCTCACAAAGTCCCAGCACCCCAAGCTTGCTCTCTTCCCTTTGCTGAGCTCAAATTGAGCCTCTCTTGCCAATATTTATGGACCCTGCAACATCTGGGGTGCCCATCAGTTGCTGGTTGTCTTTGAGAGGAAGAACAGCCCTTTGGATTACAGTTCCCTCTAGAGTACCCCACCCACTGAGGAACAGCATCAGCTCACTAAGACTGCATTGGGGGTGCCTCTTCTCGATTTGTCTGTTCACGTTCGTGAGCGATATCGCTGTGGTTGGCTTCACGAACATCCGAAGCGGTGACATGCGCTTTTCGGGATTCCAGGCTGGAGGATGGAGGGTAGATGTGCTGGATTCATCTCAGTGGGAGAGTGGCAATGTGACAGACGTTTGATGTGAACAGACGTCCCTAAATGGGTCACAGTGAGGCGGAAATAGCCTTGTGTGAAAATGCTGGTTAGTTACCGTCAAACCGGGTTTCTGACAAATTGCTGCCAGAGATTTATCTCAATGGGAACGTTTCTCACAGTCTTCCAGATTACCACCCAAAACCCAGGGATCGAGTCGGTCCAGCTGGTAATATGACTGCTAATCCTTGGCTTTTAGCTTAAATCTCGCATCGAAATGATGCAGCTCTACTGGTCAACAGGCGTGATTTGTCGCATTTAGCTTGTCAGTTGCACTCTCTGCCAGGCGAAAGCTCTTAAATCCCACAACTGTCTTCTGAGAAGCGACACTGCCCTCACTGCTGTGGTCTCCCTCTACACCCTATGCTATCATTTGAATTTTTTGGCAGTCTTCTCATAGTTTTGCTCACAGCCCCCACCCCCCCCCCCCCATGGTGGTATCAGCAGGAGACTCACAGGGTTCTCATTACAAAGACCTCACCCTGACAGCAAAAACCAGCCAATGGCGACCCACAGACAGGAGTGATGATCGCCATTGGCTGATCGTTCCATGTCTTTTCAGTGCACTGGCACTCTTTTGCATGCTGAGGTTGAAGTTGCCAATGACTACGGGTGGGAACACTCCACGGGCGGGGAGTGGCCTGTGCCGCATTCCCTGTGGGGTCAGCAGTCCCTCATGAAGCTCACACATGAGCAGAAGCATCCGCTGCGTTGCCCATTTGCAGCAGAACATTGTCCCTGTGCGCAGAGTAACTGATAGTCTGGGAACTGTCTCTGCTGGCCACAGGTAGATCCGGTCTCTGTCGGCACGGCAATGCCTTGCCGGCCCGGGGAGGAGGGGGAGGAGGTGTGAGCCTAAGCATTGGCTCGAGACAGGAGATGACTCGGTGAGATCATGTGGGCAAAGGAGGAGAGGTAGAGATTGGGAGGGGGCACAGTGCATCAGCCCTTTGAAGAATTAGGGGTCAGGAATCTGAGCCTCTCCCTCAAAAGGCCTCTGATGCAGACGATTCGTATCTCCGAGATACTCACCAACAGATGCGGAGCTGTCTGGGCTAACTCCTCTCACAACCCAGTTTCGGGATTTGATGGATAGTTTTGGAGGCGCGTGCCGTTGAAGGCCGTTGAGGCTTCACCTTCTCCAAAATCTATACTGCAAACAGACAGCTCCTAATTCCAGCCTCGCATAGAATAAATATGCATCAGACAGAGACTCTGAACCACTCTGGGCGGCGGTACTTTCCGGGGGTTTCACTTAACTGGCCATGCACTGCATGAATTATCTAAGATGCCCCTATGCCAAGCTTCTTTGGCTAACATTTGCACAGACTTGGGACGTGGTAGCCAGTACCCTCCTAACACTGTGGTTTATAAATAAAAACAGCAGCCTAGTTTGTGCTCCGAGAGGCATCTAATGAGGACATTTGCTGTTTGCGGCCCTTTCCTGGGCCTCCAGACAGGCTTGGAGAGGGGGGAATTTTTACGTCTGCCATAACTTGGGAGACATTGGTATCCATGGACTTAGCATTAGCATAGCTTTCTCTCTTAACACACCTGAAGAATTGTGTTGACTGTATCTGTAGGTGCTGCCCCTACTGGATTCCTCCGGTATAACACGCTTCTAAGTTGCTTCAGATAAAGGCATCACCCGAGCAAATAAATGTTAATTATAGTGGTAATCTAGCCCCAGGCTCAGACCCCTCCTGCAGTGCTGCTGTACGACCCCCCTCCCACCTCCTTTGCGTTAAGAGTCGTCATAAAGACAGCCCCCACAGAGGGCTGCTAATAGCCCGTCTCTCGCCTCCAGCTGCACGCATCTGTTAGCGCCTCCATGGCCCTGTCTCATTTTAGGCTCATTCCAGGCGTGGAGCTTCTATGAGAAGGACAGAGCGGCAGGGAGGGAGGGAGTGTGTACGTGCAGCAGTGTGCGGGTGCATTATGGCCCTGGGGGTTCTGGGGGAGGGCTGTGTGTGTGTGTATGTGTGTTGGCCTGTGTGTGTGTGTTTGTTGGCGCGTGGCAGGTGGCTGTTACCCCTGACGGCGCCGCCCTGTCTGCCAGGCTGCTGGCACATGGTTGGTCCTCCTGGTCCAGAGGGCACAAGGTCCTGTTTAATCAGCCCTCCTCTGATTGGTTTACCCGGGGCTGCTAGCCGCATTGCCCTACGCGTACTCCTCTACATTTCAAACCCCCACCCTCCAGGTCTCCGCCGGTATACTGCTCCATCTGCCACTGTGTCCACACCAACCACAGCGACCCCACAAGCAGGAACATGAATAGGGAGGTGTGGTCCCTGTGGTCTGTGGCGGGGGATTGCATTCCTGCCAAACCTGCCTGTTCCCACAAGCCAGAGCCCCCATGAAGGCGACCACCACCCACTTTTTTTATTTTTATCTTTTTATCTTTCAGCACCTTCGTTGGGGTTCAGGAGCATCGTTTTTATTGTTAACTACATACTTTTGATGCGCTTCACCTCTAATATCCCCGATACTCCAGGGATTCAGAGAGTCAGCTTTGTGAGTGAGGGTCATGGTGGGGGGTGACGCACTTTGGGGATGGTTGTATGTGTGTGTGTGTGTGTGTGTGAAGCACAGTTCCTCCTTTGTTTTAGTCAGTACCTGCTCCTGCAGGAGTAACTCGTTTTGTCATTGGAGTAGTTGGTCGGTCGGTCACATGACATCACCCAATGTCAGTCCCTGGCGAAGGGTCATACCCTGTTCCTGGAGAGCTTTGGGGACAGAGATGGAGAGGAAAAGGGCAACATTTAGATCATACGATTTAAATTTATGCTTTAGTTAATTTATGTGAGGCATGTCAAAATTTATAGGACTAATTCAGCCATTTAGGGAGAGAGCTGTCCGGATGGGCGAATTGCTCTCCGTTTAGGGAGTCTGCACGACGTCTCTGGGTGTGCCATTGCTTGTGTTGTTGAGTTCCTCCAGATGGTCTAGTTCTCCCTGCTCTCTATCCGCCATTTTTCCTAAGTGGACAGAGACGTAAACAAGCAGGTCACTACCGAGAAACGCCGTCCGTCCACATTCTCTCGGCTGTGTTTTTTCCTCTTTATTTGCACCCAGGCTGCAGAGGCCTCAGGCGTCTTGGTGGTGGGGGCTGTCTCTCTTTGCCGGGGGCTGGGTTTGATTGCGTACCTTCAACCTACATCCTACCCCTGGTCTCGTACAAGCAGTCTGCAGTCTCTCTATGATGGGCGGGGCCCTGTCTTGGGAAGGTGGGGGTGGGGGGGCATTGTGTGTAAGTTCTGGTGTCACTGTCAGCTCTCTTCATCTCCGGGAATGCGGGGGGCCGCGGGGGCTGCATTTTCTAATTGACGTTTATTAATTTGGCAGATTAATGGTTCTGGGGGCTCTTTGGGAAGCTGCTGCCCCCCCTCCCCCCCAACCCTGTAACTGAAAAGGCTGCCGCTCCCTTGAGACCCCCCCCCATGGATACTTGACTCCCCTGGTCCCTCCTTGCCTAAGATGGATGCCCTTTGTCCACATTATGTTTGGTCTGGTGCTGAATGGTGCCTTCAGTGTTAAACAAAGGCGGCGGTGGTGGTGGGGGGCTGGGTGTGACACCCTGCGGGCCGGTACTGAGTGATAAACCAGTCCGCCACTTAGACCTCACCCCCTCACGCAGCAGCCGTTTGTCGTGCTCGGGGTCCGGCACAGGCCCTCTGCTGTTATGAGACACACATGTTTATTTTAAGCACTTTAATGTTGGTACTTTTCATCAGTTCCTCCATCCCAGGGTCACCGGTGGGCTGCTTTAACAGTAGCCATTTTGATGTGCTAATCCCCGTCTCGCAAAATTTACAGTGTTGATGATTCTTTTATAATAAAATCTAATAGGCAAGAGTGGACTCTGTATATCATCACAAATCACAGAGCCTCCGATTCGCTGTATGATACGGCCTTGGGTGATGGGATTACTGTGAATCGTACAGTTATATTAAATGACCTAGTCGAGGAGAGCCTTGGCTCTTACCAGCAGGGGCCTCTGGAAACTCAGACAGGGGTGGGTATGGTTGGGGGGGTACAGTGAGAAGTGTTAGCTGAAGTGGGGAGAGAGTGCTTAAGCACTGGTGAGGTTGAGGCAGGTTGGGGTTAACGCAGGCGGGGTGGGGAGGGCGGGGTTAGGGTAAGTGTTAGGGTTAGGATTAGGGTTAGGATTAGGGTTAGGGTTAGTCTCCGACAGTTCCCCTGTCTTTAATTAAGATGATCGTTTTCCAGTGGCTACTGAGCATTTGATGCAACCTGACTTTATCCAGCTGTTGCCTTGGACTCCAGATAAGAGATTATTTCTTGTTGTCACTGTGTCCCGAGTTACTTAAATATTTACAACCTCTTTGTCAGTTGGCATATTTTTTCCTTCCTGAGAAGTCGTAAAAACAGCATTGTAAGCAAATATGCACAGAAATAAAAAGCTCTTAAATTTAGTGTGTCTGTGTGTGGTGTGGGGTAGCAGCCGGGGCACCGACGGGCATCTCCGTCTTGGGGCTCCCCGACTGCCCGTGTGTGCATGAAGACCAGCCTGTACGCTCACGCCTGGGCTCCCCTACACTCAGCCTAAGCCTTTGGATAGCCGTGGGTGTGTGTGACCGCTGACCTGAACGATTTCCCCATGTGGGGCCGTGACTGCTATTCTATTTTTCTTATTGTGATCTTTGGTGTTTTTTGAGGAACTGGGCGTCCCGCTGCTGATAGTGCGCCTATCTGTGAATGTGCTGCCCCCCCGTGCCGTCGTCCCCTGGCAGCGTGCACGGCCCCACCGTCCCCCACCCCCGCCATCCTTCCTCTTTCTCTCTCTCTCTCTTTCCCTCTCTTCTTTCTCTCGCCATCCTTTTTCCCCTTTCTCTCTCTCTCTTTCCCTCTCTTCTTTCTCTCTCCATCCTTTTTCCCCTTTCTCTCTCGTTCTCTTTCCGCCTCTCTCTCGCTCTCTCTCCCTCCCTTTCCTGGCAGCCAGTGACGGCCTGCGTTTGGCCTGCCACGCTAAGGGTGGGGCGTCCACGTGTTCGGGCTGCTCCCCAACGCCTGCCCGTGTCCATCTGTCGGGGGCGCTGCCGCACCCAGGCTCTGCCCGGCCTTATGAATTATTCCCGAAGCCTCCCGATCTCTGGCGCCCCCTCCCCTGAAGACACGTGACAATGTCTCTGTCGTCTAGGGACTAATCGTGGCTGAGCCGTCTGGTTTTTTCAGTTGTGTGACCAGATCCTGGTAGATAGTTTGAGTTCATGGGGACATACAATCCCCCCTGACTCTCTGCAGGCCAGGGGCATCTGTCTGAGTGTGTGTGCGCATGTGTGTCTCGTGCGTATCTGTCTGCGTGTGTGTCTCGTGTGTATGTGTGTGTGTGTGTGTGTGTGTGTGTGTCTCGTGTGTAGGTGTGTGCGTGTGTGCGTATCTGTCTGCGTGTGTGTCTCGTGTGTATGTGTGTGCGTGTGTGTCTCGTGTGTATGTGTGTGTGTGTGTGTGTCTCGTGTGTATGTGTGTGCGTGTGTGCGTATCTGTCTGCGTGTGTGTCTCGTGTGTATGTGTGTGCGTG
>JAODKM010000042.1:1575900-1601317 GCA_026780845.1 Petrocephalus sullivani | reverse complement strand
GTGTGTGCGTGTGTGCGTATCTGTCTGCGTGTGTGTCTCGTGCGTATCTGTCTGCGTGTGTGTCTCGTGTGTGTCTCATGTGTATGTGTGTGCGTGTGTGCGTATCTGTCTGCGTGTGTGTCTCGTGCGTATCTGTCTGCGTGTGTGTCTCGTGTGTGTCTCGTGCGTATCTGTCTGCGTGTGTGTCTCGTGCGTATCTGTCTGCGTGTGTGTCTCGTGTGTATGTGTGTGCGTATCTGTCTGCGTGTGTGTGTATCTGTCTGCGTGTGTGTGCATGTGTGTCTCGTGTATCTGTCTGCATGTGTGTGTATGTCTGCGTATCTCGCATGTGTATGTCATGCGCTAGCGTGTGTATGAATGTACATATCTGTATGCCTGTGCGTCGTGCTCGCTTGCTCCAGATTGTCCCAATCTCTGTTCATGAACACTGAGTATTGGCTGGAAAATGGCAGGCCGGGCTCTGTGTGGCGGTCCAAGAGGTGACAGTCTGCAGTCTGCAAACATGAAAAAGATCATTTAGGAAGCTTCAGCACAGCGGGTCTGACCTGTACCTCCCTCCAGGGGGCGCCCACGTGACCTGAGCTCTGCATGAAGAATATAATAACTTCTGGGGTGGATTAGTGACTATTTTTAGGGATTTGGGCTGTGATTAATTAAAACATTAGCCTCTCGTTACTATATCGACGGGACTCGGCTAACGACTGTGGCTGTGTCGGCAGCTCGCTGTCGGGTAATCACAGAAGTAGTTCATTCATTTAATTAAATATCCCAGATATCTCTGTACGGGTATTAAGTTCCTCCTCTCATGTTTCCGGAACAAAATGCTGCACTGTACTAAAGACCGCACCCCCAGACTATAAAGCTGTGATTTTAATGTTAGGAATGACGTCTGCTGCATCTATAACCAGGATTTATGATGACAAATTAACCTTGTCTTCCGATGAGGAGTTTTCTCCTGCCCCCTGTCTGTGTCTCCCTCTCCTTCCTGCCACCTGGCTGTGTCTCCCTCTCCTTCCTGCCCCCTGGCTGTGTCTCCCTCTCCTTCCTGCCCCCTGTCTGTGTTTCCCTCTCCTTCCTGCCCCCTGGCTATGTCTCCCTCTCCTTCCTGCCCCCTGGCTGTGTCTCCCTCTCCTTTCCTGCCCCGTGGCTGTGTCTCCCTCTCCTTCCTGCCCCCTGGCTGTGTCTCCCTCCTACTCCTCTCAGTGTGTCAGAGCTGCACCAGCTGGTTGATCAGCCTCTCCCTTCCTGTTGATGTAGATAAACTCAGGGGAGGAGTTGCAGGTGACAGCTTTGTCCTGAAGGTGTGTCAGCCCGTCAGGGCACTCGAGTCCCGTTGAACAGGTCATGTAAAAAGGATAGGCCTGGCGGTCATCTTGTGGTTTCCGAAGGTTTATTTATGCGGGGAAACAGCAGATGCCGCAGGAAAGGTGCCGTACACCTGCAGCTGGTCTGAGGTGCCTTTTATAATGGTGCCCAGACACACTTTTCTGAATGTTTTTGCCCTGTTCCTGGACAAACTGGTACCAATCATAGTCTGTCCATTAACTTATCGTGTATTGACACGTGGCAGAATTGTCCGCAGCTTTTTGTAATCTAAAACTCAATCGAAATTGAAAAAATAAAATCCCTCTGCACTGCTCTCGTTCAGGTTGGCTTCTTTGGACCAAGGGGATCTGTCAGGAGATATTAGGAGAGATCTGGCACAAGGCATCGTGCTATCCAGCCTCCCTGCTTTTTCTGTGCTGGCTCTAACAAAGAGCTTGTCAGGAACGTTTCTGATACGTGTCTCACAAGTTTGGTTCTTCTGCTGGCATTGATATCGACACCTGAGCCGTGGAAGGGGTGGGTGGGACCGCCACTGCACTCAGATGCCGAGGAACCCGGGAACACACCCGCGCCGCCGCGTAGGCTCGCCCAAACACTCCGTTTCAGCCGGTAGGGTTTGTGTGTTGGGATTATACTCCTCTGCTGCATTAAGCATTTAATTTCCAAGTTCCGGTTAGTGATT
This sequence comes from Petrocephalus sullivani, assembly GCA_026780845.1. Classification (NCBI taxonomy): domain Eukaryota; kingdom Metazoa; phylum Chordata; class Actinopteri; order Osteoglossiformes; family Mormyridae; genus Petrocephalus; species Petrocephalus sullivani. Next base: position 1,599,309 of record JAODKM010000042.1, on the reverse strand, counting down.
AGCGGAAGGTAATTGTGTGGATCATGTGTGATGAACACATTCCAGCACCGGCTATTTTTAACACGTTTAAGCTGCCAGCTTATTCCTCGACAGCGTATAGAGAGGAACACGCATGTATCACCCAGCAGGCCTGATGAGTGCCGTGAGGCTCTGGGTATGTATCACTCTCTGTTTCCAGTCAGTGGTGGTGCTGTTCCGCTTGCCACCACCGGGGGCTGCTGCCTGCCGTATTTACGCTAAATTGGGACGTTCCTGTGATTTCTTCTGGGAACAGCTTTGGCTGCACTGAGGTCATCACGGCCTGGCGGCGGGGCTCTGCATGCCAGTCTGCGCAAGCGCGTTCCATTCCACGTGCATGATTTCCTGCGACGGGCCCGCGTCGGCTGACAGCTTCTCTAGCGCCATTGCTCTGGAGACACCGTCACCATGGGAATCTGGGAATCACGTGTCCAACGATGGGCCCCGGGGAGTGGAACGCATCTCTCTGGCCCCAGAGCCGGCAGGTGGCCCCCGTTTCTGCCAGATGTTCTTTCCACATGTGGGCGTCCAGCTTGTCTGAGGAGCTCGGCCGTTGTTCTCCTCAGTCCGCTTGTAATGGTCCAGCTCACACCTGTTGCTGCCGTGAAGCCTGCAGTTCAGAGGAGGGTGACTTCCCTGATGGTCACCATGGTGCTGCTCAGCCGTTGATAAGGCTCTTACGACTGAATGGTGGCCCCTGGATACGTGGCCCCTGGGTTGGTGGCCCCCATATAGGTGCTTGTGCGTCATTACTTTAGGCCGCCAATCCTCCAATCGCACTTTGGGTGGTCCTCTGGGTTCGCAGGGGTCAGGGGGTGGGGCCAGGAAAGCCTTTCACTGTCATTGTCCTGCATGGTTTGGGGGGTGGGGGTGGTTGTGACGCCCTGAACGCTGATGTTACCCATTTTGGAAGCCCATTTTGGAAGCCCATTTTGGAATGCCTGCTGGTCGCTGAATCCCTGAGGCTTATTAAGGCCTCTGCTGCTTTCTCGTTGTTATTAATAATCTTCCTGAAGCTGTAAGGAACCCCCCACCACCGCTGACCCCCCCTGATGGTGTCCCCCTAACTCTCCCCAGGTGTCAGCCTATGATCGTGTGAGAGCGGCAGTGAAGAGAGAGGGACCCGGAGGAGCCGAGCCTGCCAGGACGATGGTGGCCAGCCGGCACCGTCGCCACCGCCCCCCGGCGCTCGCGCTGCTGCTGCTGCTGCCTCTGCTGCTGCTGCTGGGTCACGTGACGCCCCCGTGCCGCGCAGACAGTGAGTACCGCTGGCCGCCGCTGCCGGGCCTCAGGGCGCCTTGTGAGCCGCGGTCTGACCGCGGCAGCTCTGCTTTAAGGGCTGCAAGGGAGACAGCGTGTGCAGCTGTGTGTCAGGCAGTTAGTATTATAATGAGAATAATAATAATAATATGTGAGGCTGGACGCGTTCACCAGCCTGGCTAGATCGCGCAGACCACTCGTCACTTTTAATGCTTCAGTCCAGAACCATTGAAGTGGTCTTCAAAAGGAAAAAAGAAGAATGTGAGAAGCTCCTCTGCTTTGTAGGGAGGGAGGTGTCATCGCGGGGCGTCTAGGTCAAGCACGCGTCAGGACACCGGGGCTGATTCGATTTCCCTGCCTGATCCGGTCGTGCCCGGCTCCTGTCAATCGCATTAGAATCCCACCAGCACCTCCTCGCTCGTTCTGTGTTAACCGCTGGAGCGAGAGTGACCTTGTGGGATTTATTCACACCTCCCAGGTCCCCAGCAGAAGCGGATGATTCTTACGCCCCTCCACCATTCTTTTGGGAGGAGAGATCTTCTTTGTACGTTGCAGATCTCGCCAGATGGAAGTGAGATATCAGTCACCGAGTGAGCCAAAAAAATACCCCCCATTGGGACCTCCTCCATCTATCAGTATATGTAGTTTATTTCCCCATGGAGTCATGGACCCAGAAATATTGGGTAACCTTTCCTGGTGGTGTGTGACCAACTGGAGACCTGGCCATAGAGCCACCCACGTGTCTGAATCCCTGCGGGCTCCTGTAGGCTCACCGAGTTCAGGTTTCACCGAGGACGATCCCTCTCCTCATCTGGAGTCTCCTAACAGATATGCTGAGTGTGATCGAAAACGTCTGAAAAGTTAAGTGGAAAGCAGACTATCAGTTGGACTTTTATCGGGTTGAGCGTTAACACTCCTGGAAGTTCGCCCTTTCACCTGCCTCCTTCTCGCTCCAATGAGTGGAACTCCATGCCACTTGGGGCAATTGCGTACAGACGTAGGTGGAGAGTCCGGTTTGGTCCATGTTCCCCTTGTGCCCTGGCCGGGCTGCGACCAGCTGCCATGTGTGTGCTCCCCGGGAAGCACGTCTGTATATATTTATATTGCGATATCTGCAGTCTGGCCCGTTGTTTGCTAATGTGATTACAGTGAAATGACAGGTAAATGTGTGTAATTGTGGGAGATGGTGCCCTGATTAGGAGATTAGGGGTTAGTATCCACGTTGAGTAATGTTAGAATTGTATGTATTGTCATGCAGCGCTATTTTGTCATTTCCATTTTCTGGCCTCAGACAGTGACTTCATCACTCCCGCTAAGGATTGTGGGATACTGGAGTTTGGTGTTACTGTCCTGCAGCAAATTAAGATGAAAGCCAGAGATGTCATGGAGTTCAGGGGTTAATGTGAGCCCCCACCGTAGCTTAGTACCCCTTCTTTGTCTGGCTGTCAGTCTCCACACAAAGAAGTGGGGGTGTATCCCAGGGCATGCTGTCGCTGTGTGAGCTGGGGGGTGGGAGGATGTCACACCCCCCCGGGCATCGTTTCAGTCACATGACTGCAGGTGGGGCTCTGTCACCAGCTGGCCTGCTTTTTGCTTTGGGCTAGCAGAGAAGCTCAGGCCTGCTGCCATCCCCGACCAGCTGTGTATTGTGGAGAACCAGGCTTCATCTGGAAAGGGGCCGTCTGTGATGGTCTGAGAGCATCTGAGAGCATAGGCAGCCTGAAGCCTGTCGACCTGGGTGGGGGCGGCTCTCTCTGGCCCCCCCTGGGAGATTCCGGTCACTGCTAAGGTGGGAAAGTTTAGCTACAGTAGAACCAGGTCGAATGGACCACCTGTAGACAAGGTCAGACAGAACAATCGTGGTCAGTGGGCCACAGGAGCTGCCGTACCCGCAAAGGGGAGGTGACTCGGGTTCCGTGGCGTGCCTTTTACATCCTGCTGGGCTGACTGGAGTTTCCTGAGGAACGTTCCAGGCCTCGTCCCCCCGGCCAGTCCGCAGCCGGCGTCTCCCTGCCGAGGACGGGGCGCAGAGTGCTTTTCCGTCAGCGAAAAGCTGCGGTGGTATTACGGAAAAGTCCACACTAATTGAATCTAACCACATTAAAGTTGCTCGTCAAGTTCTGGGCAAGACGTAATTGGGCAAGACGGAATCGCAGGAGCGCCGCGTGTGAGTCCCCTGGATTTGGGACGGGCGCCAAGTCCGTATGAAACCACCGATGTGGAGTCGGCTTAATGAGCTCTGAGGGAGCGCGATAGCCTCACTGTAACGGGAATGAGAGGGAAGCAGGAGTACCGGGAGAGTGGAGCTGTGAGGGAGCGCGATAGCCTCACTGTAACGGGAATGAGAGGGAAGCAGGAGTACGGGGAGAGTGGAGCTCTGAGGGAGCGCGATAGCCTCACTGTAACGGGAATGAGAGGGAAGCAGGAGTACGGGGCGAGTGGAGCTCTGAGGGAGCACGATAGCCTCACTGTAACGGGAATGAGGGGGAAGCAGGAGTACCGGGAGAGTGGAGCTCTGAGGGAGCGCGATGAGGGAGAGTGGAGCAGGGTGCCACTCGTGGAAATATGGTGGCACGGTGCACAGGGATCTGGGGAATATGGATGGGGGTCTGGGTAATATGAGGCGGGGGGGAGCAGAGACCTGGGACCTGGGGAATATGAGGCAGGGGTCGGTGGACAGGCATCTAGGGGGGGTCATTTTTATAGTGTCCATATGGACGAGGGGAATATTGATGGAGTTGGAAATTGATTCTTTTAATTAAAAGTTAACCGTATCCTCAGTCCCGGGCACTTAGACGTAATGCTGTTAGTCCACAGCTGTGACGCTAAGATGTTGGGGGGGACGGGAAAGGTATTTTTAGGGAGTGGGGTGTTAGGATAGGTTAACGACTTGAGATTAATGGCTTAATTAGGTCTTTCCGCAGCTTTGCTGCAGGGAATCATCGCAGTCCAGTTAGATCTGGGGGCGTAACCATAAATAAATGGGTCTCTGTTCAGCTGTGTCGTGAGTAAATGTCCCTCTCCCCCCCCCCCTCCACTGGCAGGGTAGCGGTATCACCGGGGCGATCCGCAGCGCGCTTGAGAGGCGGCCGTCACGCCTGATTGTGGTGCTTTCGCTGCAGGGACGCGCGGGCTGGTGGTACCGCGCCCAGCAGCCGCCGTGACTCATGGGAAATGACGGTCTCCGTTTGGGCCAATCTCTTACTGTGATCGCGTTCCTTCCTCCTCCTCTTTGGCTGGGAAAGTCAAAGCCCTCAAACACGACGCCGGTACCCTGCCCCTCTCCCGTCACACCCCCCGAGCATCCCACTTAATTTACGGAGTTTCATCGCCTGCCAGTGGCGGGAGAGAGCGAGGACGGCTTAATTATCCACGGCAGATGTGGCGTTCATCAACAGGAAAGGTGTCGGCCGCAAATGAAGCTGCAGTCGAAAACCGCCCCCCCCCCCGCCCCGAGTGCTGCTGAGGCCGTAAAGCTTTTACACACATGAATATTTTATGCCCTTAAACAAAACAAGGGCCCAGAGTCCCTCAGGCCATTAGACATCTGTTGACTCCCGCGGCAGAGGCGCAGCCATTCCGCTATTCTGTGGCGGTTTGCAGCTCTCTCTGGATTTGTCTGTCGTTTACCCGTGCCAGGACCTTGCCCACGACCTGCAGTGCCGCAGGCCGGCACAGGGGGCAGCCTTCAAGAGTCATTTTTTAGAAATTGCAACTAAATTGAAATTACGCTTACGACTGGAATAACAGCAAGAAAGTGCTGGAGCATCTTTGCATTTCATTCTCCCAAGGGAATTAAAAATAGGTTAAAATCTTGCATTGGTGCTGGAAATAAATGTGTTTGATCCCTGCACGGTCTGCAGGCGTGTAGTGGGGGTAAGTCACGTGGCACCAACTCAGGGAATCGCAGCTACTTACCGGGGTACCTGAACGTCTTGCTGCCGAGTAATCCTAATCTGTCAACCGACCAATGACCGGCCACCAAGCTGATGAAGGCTTGAGGCCTGGAAACAGCAATGGGGGGGGGGGGTATATTTAAATCCACCCCCCCAGGTCTCTTCCCTCTTAAGTAAAAGCAGTTGTGAATCCTGTACTTGTTCATCCCCCATTACTGCGGGCGATTGCATCCACTGACATTTCCGGAACCACCTCCTTCCTAATTCCTCATGACTCCTGCGCCAGATGAAAAGGTTTGTGGAGATTTGGGGGAACAAAAAAAATTAATTTTCTTTTATCTGCTGTGCAGCAGAAAGATCTTAGAGGACGGCGGGAAGGAGGACAGCGGCCGACGTGCCGCATGGACGGATCTGTCAGGGTGGTGCGGGGTCCCGGGCCGGCGTGACGGGAGAGGCTTGTAATGAGCCGTGGTGCCGGCCGGGAATGCCGGCATTGTGCCGGGATGGGCCTTCAGATATGTCTGAATGTTTGCTTTGGTTTTGTGGCTAGCGACAGGTCTTTGCAGGAGAAGGGGGGGGGGTGCCTGTGGTGTCACGCAAACCCCAGTTAGCAGAGATCGGGTGGCCGCAAGGGGTGCTTCACGCCTCCAAACCCTGCGAACACTGCAGCTTGGTGGTTCCCAGGTTTGTCTGGTTCTTTGCCTGACTTATACTGCAAAAGCTGGCAGAATCACTCTGTGTGGATATCACGACATTGTTAGTTAATTTTTAATAAATGCTGTTTTGTTCAAGCAGTGAAACGGTGCGCAGTTATTTTAAACAGGCTCACCCAGAATCCCCTTTACCGTGGGGGCTGGGGGCGCCCTCTCCCCCTCTTACTCTCTAATTGAATTGTGTTTTTGGCCCATTGGGATTTCCATAGCCAGGACGAGAGGGTGAGGGGTTAACTGGGAAGGGAGGGGCGACATCGCGGTGATGAAGGGGGTGGTCCCATGTGGAGGCTAATTTTGGGAAGTGGATTACAGCCGCTAACAGGGTTAGCTGGTCCACTGGGCTCTGGGGGTGGGGGGCCCTCAGCTGAGCCCGACTCCCCCGGGAAAAACCTCCTCCTTCTGCGCCGGGGGGTGGGGATGCAGGAGGAAAGACCACAATGCACATTTTTTGGGGGGTGGGGCTGGGCACGTCTCTGCCACCTAATAAAATAAAAAATGTAATTCTTTGTGTGCGGCCCAGTTCTCGATTTTATACAACCTCGATTTTATAAAATAAATAATAAAAAATTCTGTGACTGCAATTATGCAAGTAAGTGAAAATGCCAAAAGTCTCTTTTGTTTGGTGACATAGTTATGGTTAGGCCTGGTTAGGCGTTAAGGGAGTCAATGCTGGGATTAGGGTTTTTCCCATAGAATTAAATGGAAAGTCCCCACAATGACAGGAGTATACGAACACACCACTTTGAAAGCTATTGTACACACCTCTCTGCCCCGAAGGGGGGTGTCACTCTGGGTGTCTGGGGAGTCGGGCGCCAAGGTGGCGGTGTCGACTGCTGAACCGCACGACCCCTTGCTGATAAAGCCAGGAGCAGATTATACCAGTTAACCATTAATAAGCCTGCAGGAAGTCGTAAACTGTTAACTGGCTGTTCGCCTCAAGACATGCTCAGGTCCCAGAGTTACTCTCTGCCTAGGCCAGCGCAGTCATCAGGGATGTCCCCTCTTAACTTGAATGTCCAGGATGCCTGGCTGTTGTACCCTTGAGCAAGGTGCATGATGGGGACCTGTCTGGTGGGGTGTCCCGCCGTGTAAACACGTTTGGATCAGACGAGAGAGAGCTTGACAGTGGTGGTGAGAGGGATGAGAGCTTCAGCGAGAGGTGTGGCTCTCATGGTGCATGTTTAAGCGGTGTGGTGAACCCAGGGTACGCTTCCGGTCCCATCCGGTCACAGGGATGTCGCCGTGTAATCTCCCGTTACGTCAGCGCGGAAAGCAGCCTAATGGAGGCCTCCTCAAGGTGGGACCCCCAGAGATTGCTCTGGACATTCGATCCTCCATCAAGGCTCTCTAATGCTGCACGGCAGGTCTGGGGAGTTTCCAGGACGCCCATGAATTTTTCCGCAATGGCGGCGCGGGGGGTCGATGGTTTCCCCTGTGACATCACCTGCTTGACGGGCTGCCCCTGAGAACCCCCCGAGCGGTTCCCTGGTCGCTTGTACCTCAGGCCCCGCCCTGTGTACTGGCCCCCACGTCCCATTCCTTCCACCTTTTCCATGAAAACAATCCAGGGGGCACTTCAGAATGCTCCAGAATAAAATGCCTCTTATCTGGGAGACGTCTGATGATCCCAGGGCCCAAGCCGGCATTTAAAGCACCATGTTGAAACTCTCGGTCCGGGAAGATGGGTGTCGACGATTTCTCCGTCACCATGTGAAATCTCAGCATGCCGGTGTTCTGAAGTGAGCCCCCCCCCCCCCCGAAGCCAGCTATAGCTACACGTCTCCCTGCGGACAGTGATCTCTGCATCCCTGTTTATCTCCCAGGCCCACAGGCTGCATGGTGTGCCTGGAGCCTTCACACCTCGCTGGCCATGCTCTTAGGCGGCCCGCTGGGCCGCATGTGCTTGTGCAGAGCTTTCCGGCACAGTGTTAATGCTCCTTTGTTTGATATGCTATCAATTAGGCAGCTAATGGACTGAGTAAGCCCAGCCGCCTGTCTCCCGCACCTGATCCGCTTCTGTGGCGGCGCTGAACACGGCACAGTTTGTGCCACCACCACTCGGCTTGTGCTGAGCGCCACGGTCAGGGGTACGGTTTGTGCTGAACGCCACGGTCAGGGGTACGGTTTGTGCTGAACATCGTGCTCGGATGCGTGGCTTGTGCTGCGGGGGGGAGGGCTGGGGAGGATGCCTCATATTGATGCTCAGCCGGTCGGTTACTGGGGAGGGACAAGGGGGTTAAAACATTATGGCCAATAAAGTGTCTTTTTGCAGATGGGATTATTTGTTGAGAAAGTCCACTACAGGCAGGCCGAGAGGAGGCGAGCCGTGGAGTCTGCATTAGCCATGTCCTGAAACCTCACGGCCGGCTGCCTCGTCTTGGGAATCATTTGCGAGGGAGGCGGCTTTATTTGCAACTAATTGCAGACGCGGGCTGCTAATAGGGTAAAATGCATTAATGGGCTGCGGAATCGGCAAGCAGAGTGAGCAAAGCAGCGGAAGCGCGCTCATCCATCATAGATGACGAGAAGCACCGAGCTGCGTCCCGGGCGGCCCGGCGCAGCGCCCCGCCTTCGGCCTTCTGCCTCTTCCTGCTTTTTCCGTCTGCATGCTCGCCACGTCGCCTTGAATTGCAGTCATGTCTCCTCGGAGTGAGGCGGCCTGCCTGCCTGCCTCATCTTTCCACTGGGTGCCGTTTGTCCCGTATGGGCTTATTCGGATTCAGCCGGTTGCTGCTGGGTCTCCGGGAGCCTCTGGGCCCGGCTGTGGAACAGGGACACGGACCCATGCACTGTTCTCCCGACCCTGCGCTCTGCCTGCCTGCCTGCTGGCCACTCGGGTATCCATACATGTTGGCATCTTCCCATTGAGACAGCTAGTCAATCAACTAACTAACCAGCACAGCAACAAACCAAAAAACCCCGTGCCATGCATGTGTTCTGTGTGTGTTTCTTGGATGTGTTATGTGTGTATTCCGTAAATGCATTGCCTGAGTGGGTGTTGAGTGTTCTGTGAGTGTCTTCTCTGTGTGTGTTCTATGAGTTGGCTTTTACACGTGTTCTGTGTCTGTATACTGTGAGTGAGTTTTGAATGGGCACCGTATGTATTCCATGTGTGTTTCATGTGTGCGCTATCAGGCAGTGTGGGAATTCATTTCTAAAGGATATCACGAATTCAATTCTAACCTGTTAGAAGGCAAATTCTTCATCATAAATTCAGTTGTACTGTACCTAGTATCTAATTGTTTGCCGTAGTTCCGCCTATTTCTTGTTTGTTCCGTGTATTTCTTGTTGGGTCTCGCACTTCCCCTGGTCTGTTTCCCCATTGGGGGACGTGGCCTGCAGGTGGGGGTGCAGCCATGTGACCTGGCCTCTCTTTCTCCTAGTGATGAGCAGCCCGCATGTGTGCATGCGTGTGCAGGCACATGCCCGCCATCGTTGTGTTTGCCCCTGTTTTGCTCCTCCATTTCAGAGTGGAGACGGCGAGTCTCCGGGAATCTCTGCTCATGTGGGCGGGGCCTCTGAGACAATGGGCTGCTTCAGGCCTCCTGTGCGGACATGTTCTGCTCGTCGTCGCGGAGACCGGCACTGATCAGCCCCGAGATTATTCCCCTTTTAAGTGTCAGAAGCATAGCACCCCACTCTCTGCTTCTTAAAGGGCTTTTCGTCGGCAGGGCCTCGAGGGCCGTCCGCCGATCTGCTGGTGTGATAAAGCGCAGGCCGCCTGTGTCGGGAGTCCGCCCCGCTCGCCAGGCCCCGGCCTTGTCACCCTGGGCGTTTGCATAACGCATAACAAACACATGTAAATGTTTCTAGCTACAGTTATGCCTCCTGTTTTGCATTTCGGGACCCAGATGAGCCGCGCGGCGCAGTGGGGGCCGCAGCGGCAGGATGGGAAACTGCTTCGCGTTCAGGCAGCAGCGCCCCGCAACGAGCGTGCAAATGTGAAATGGGCCGCTTTGTTTGATCGTGGCACGCGGCTTGCTTATCGACGTGTGCCGGTTTCGCTCTAACAAATGCGAATATGCACGGTGTGTTAAACAGAACGCGGCATTAGCTCCTTGATTCCTGGGCTCTGCAGAAGTCCATAAAACTGACCTCTGCATGGGACACTCGCGTCCAGCCAAATAACAGGAGATTATGGCAGTGAGGACATGCTCCAAAGGCAGACCAGAGAGAAACCGCAGGGGCCATTCTTTCAATCGCAGAATATGAGTGAGAGGCAGTGTAATTTGTGGGTGTGGCTTGTGGGGGCGTGCCCCGCATGAGTGTGGCTTGTGGGGGTGTGGCCAGCATGGGTGTGGCTTGTGGGGGCGTGGCCAGCATGGGTGTGGCTTGTGGGGCGTGGCCAGTATGGGTGTGGCTGGTGAGGGCGTGGTCAGCATGGGTGTGGCTTGTGGGGGCGTCGTCCACATGGGTGTGCCTGCGTTGTCTGCATCAGCACAGATGCAAGAGGCTTTTTCTCTGATACAGAAAGGCCTTTTGTGTGGAGATTACTGTGAGTGTTCCCATACATTAGGGGTGCAATTCCTGGGACCTCGCCTCCTGGTAATCATCTTAATCTTCTCCATGTAGAGAAAAAAACTTGTGCAGATTGAATTAAGGCAGACAGAGCACCTGGACCCCCCCCCTCCCCCATGACCGTGATAAATTGGTTGATCAGCCCTGTGGGAAATCGCATCAGGTGCAATCTTGTGATTAGAGAGAAATTTTGCTGCATCCAGGCATTGTTTAACGTCAGAGGTCTATGCCGCCCTGTGCATCTGTGTCTCTAGTTTATCTGCTGTGGTACCCCACCTCCAGGTAAGGTGAGGCAGGCAGCTAGCTAAGCAGTGGGAGGTACCTGGTTTCCCAGCCTACTGGGGAGTCACGGCAGAGGGAGACATTCCCCGGCTCGTTTAACCTGATAGCGAGTGGCCAGCCAATCGGGAGCTGCCGCAGGATGTACAGCCGTTCCTGATAGCCAGTGGCCAGCCAATCGGGAGCTGCGGCAGGATGTACAACCGTTCCTGATAGCCAGTTGCCAGCCAATCGGGAGCTGCCGCAGGATGTACAGCCGTTCCTGATAGCCAGTGGCCAGCCAATCGGGAGCTGCCGCAGGATGTACAGCCGTTCTCCGCCTGCTCGGCCATCAGCAAGGGCTCCTGATCTCACAATCTCGCCGGATTTATCACCCTACGCCCTGCTGTCGATACTTCTTGTAGCCCAGTGACGCCATACATAGAGCCTTCAAGCAGCCTGTAAGTCTCCCCGCATGTCTGGGGGAAACCTTCCTCGCTGGGGAAGTCCCGAGTGTGAATTCATGAGGCACGTGCCCGTGGGCAGGTCTGTGTAGTGAATCGGACGTCTTTGTGCCAATCCATATTTATCCCTCTAGATGGCGCTCATTCAGGAAGGGTGCTGTAAAAACTGTAATACATTTCAGCGTATTTCAGCGTTTCAGCGTAACGAAGCTGGTGCCCAGGTGTAGTGTGGGAACCCTGAGTCTTTGGTGGTTCTGGACTTCAAGTTTGGGGTTCTGCTGCTTTCTGGGCTGGGCCTGTATCCCGAATCGGGCCGGATGGGGGAAACACATTGGCAATGTTACTGAAGTCCATCAGCGGGGGGAGGGGCCAGTAAATGTCAGGGGAAGTGTCAGCACGTTGGGTGGACCGGCAAGGTCGCAGGTTCACCGTCTCAGCATGTAGATGGATCTCACGCACGTGTGCCCCCAGCGTGCCGCTCCGCAAGTGGCTGTGTGGGCCGCCTGTCCCCGGGCAAGGGCAGCCTAGAGTAGCCGACGTGATTTAACACCGGCGCGGTACGAGGCCGCTGGCTGGGCGCAGGCCGGCGCGAGCCGCTACCTTATGTTAACTAGATATCGATTCCTCTCCTCTGCGCCTGCAGATCCTTTATTACAAGATAAATAAAAGTTTCCATGCCCGGTGTTGCGGAATGCTCGCCGGACACGCCGTGCCCCGCCAGGAGCGGGGAGCCACATCTGCCCGAAGCCCCACAAGATGCGGATGGTGAGCTGAGTGCCGGCTGTTTGCCGCAGGAGGCACTTAGCGACACCACGTTCCGGAACCCCTCCACCACCCTCCCTTTATTCCTCCATCCCTCTTTCCCCTTCCTCTTTTCTCCCATCTCAGTTCTTCTCCTCCATCCCTGATTCTTCGTTTCCTTTCTCTCTCCCTCCCTCCATCTTTCTCCATCCCGTTTCCATCTCTTACTGCATTTATCCCATTCTCCCTCTTCCCTTCCCTCTCCCTCCCTCCATTCTTCTTCCCTTCCCTCTCTCTCCTTCCATTCCTCTTCCCTTCCCTCTCCCTCCCTCCATTCTTCTTCCCTTCCCTCTCCCTCCTTCCATTCCTCTTCCCTTCCCTCTCTCTCCTTCCCATTCTCTTCCCTTCCCTCTCCCTCCCTCCATTCCTCTTCCCTTCCCTCTCCCTCCCTCCATTCCTCTTCCCTCCCCTCTCCCTCCTTCCATTCCTCTTCCCTTCCCTCTCCCTCCCTCCATTCTTCTTCCCTTCCTCCATTCCTCTTCCCTTCCCTCTCCCTCCTTCCATTCCTCTTTCCTTCCCTCTCCCTCCCTTCATTTCTCTTCCCTTCCCCCCCCCATTCCTCGCCCCTCTGCTCTCCCAGGCTCGTCCTGTCTCTTTAGACTGGGCTCGCCAAGCTTTGCAGGTCAATGTGTAATTATGTGACCTTTCAGAGATTCACCATGTCACCTATGCATGTGCCGCCATTTTGTGTCCCTCTGGTTCAGACTAGGGCCCGGCTTATTCCGGTCGTGACCACATGAACAGGAACGCAAGAGATTTTAACAGCTCATATTACTGCGGGTGAGCTGGAGTGAAATGGAATCAGGTCCATAATGTTGCCTGTCAGGATTCTCAGCGCAGACGGCTTTTGCCGCGGCCGCCGTGGGATGGATATTTGGAAACATACCGTGTTACCATGTCAATGGCAGCAGTGGAAATGCCTGAAACAGTTTTTTCGTTTTTCCTCTGATTGCTGACAGCTTGTTGTCACGGTAACGTCCCCTTCTATTCCTCTTGTTGCCAGGCTTGCCAAACTTTATCAAATCCCCGGACGACCAGACGGGCATCTCCGGGGGCGTGGCCTCCTTCGTCTGCCAGGCAGTGGGCGAGCCCAAGCCCCGCATCACCTGGATGAAGAAGGGCAAGAAGGTCAGCTCCCAGCGCTTTGAGGTGCGTGAATCCGGCGCCCGCCCCCCACCCCCTACATCTTACACTGTCCCCCATTCTCTGCCAGCACTCTCTGCCGGCCTCCATGTTACTGGTAAAAGAAGCCGTTGCTTTCTGGATGGGCTCCCTCCTTGACAGGACAGCTTTCACAGCCCAAACTGCGCCGACTAACAGGGTTAACGCGACATTCCATATCTAATGTCCAATATGCCCCCCCCCCCCCCAGGTGATCGAGTTCGATGACGGCTCGGGGTCCGTACTGCGCATCCAGCCCCTGCGTACCCACCGGGATGAGGCCATCTATGAGTGCACGGCCACCAACAGCATGGGCGAGATCAACACCAGCGCCAAGCTCACCGTCCTCGAAGGTGAGGGGCTCCATTCCTACCCACTGTCCGCCCTGTCACCTCCCCATCCCACCCACGACCTGCCCCCCCCCCAGCCCGCCTACTATCCAGCTCCGGCCGACTGCCCGGTCGCTGACTGTGCAGCTTGTCTGCTCGTTCTCGTGCAGCAGGTTAGTGAAACGCCAACATTAGGTATTGTCAATGTTGTCATCTGCTGCTGTGGATTTTTGTGTGGGGAAAATGTGCCAGTAGGCAGATTAAAGAAGCCGTATGTGACCAATCAAACCATCTGTGCTCTACTCGCGCTGAACTTGACAGGCGCTTGAAGTAGGTTTCTCCTAAACAGGCAACCTTTAGCCTTCCTTAGCAGGCCTGCCGGTAGTCCTGGCCTGTAGCGTGCCCGCTGTTAGCTCCGGTCTTTAGCATGCTTGGCACTGGCCTCGCCCTTAGCGGGCCTGCCGGTAGTCCTGGCCTGTAGCGTGCCGCTGTTAGCCCCGGTCTTTAGCATGCTCGGCACTGGCCTCGCCCTTAGCGGGCCTGCCGATAGTCCTGGCCTGTAGCGTGCCGCTGTTAGCCCCGGTCTTTAGCATGCTCGGCACTGGCCTCGCCCTTAGCGGGCCTGCTGGTAGTCCTGGCCTGTAACGTGCCCGCCGTTAGCCCCTGCAAGGTAGTAGCAGGTCGGGCTTTGTCACGCGACTCCTCTGGGAAGCCGCGACTGGCTGTTGGCTAAGTTCGGTGAGAATAAGGTGAGTAATGAGGTAGGCGGGGCCTGTGAGGCCCGGGGGGGAACTGACTGACTGTGACTCATGCCCCCTTTCCGGCACTCGGCAGCAGGTTCTACTCGATCCTGCCGGATGGGCCCCCACGCGCAGTCACGCCAGCGCGGCGCACTGCGGCGGCGGCACCCTTCCACCATGCCGCTTCATCTCAGGCTTCTCCCCACTGCCCCTATAAATGAATGCAAAATCCATGAAGTACACCGCGGATTGCGGACTGTCTCGATGCTGGGAATGCTGGGAAAATAAGGAACAGAAGGCCGGCTTTGTAAGGAGCGTTCCTCGAATATTCGGTGAAGGGTCTCTATTTCACCAATGTCTCCACTGTTTGGATGGAGGGGGTGCGGTCATGTGACCAGCTGCCCCTCCTATCTATGTCGCTCATCAAATCAGTAAATCATCCTGAAAGAATGCCATGTGGCTGGTCTGCGATGCTATCTTCACTGTGAAAATGCGTTTTAATATTACCCGCATGCTCACTTCATGTGTCTAATTAAGCGATGCTCGTTTCTGAACGGTCAGCCTTCCACGCTGGCGTAGCGCAAATGGGTAACGGCAGACCGGCCTCGCGGGCACCTGCGGGGTGTTCTGGACTCGGCCGTTCTCCGTGTGACCTTGGTTTCCACTCGACCGCCACCTGAGATAAACGGCTGTTTGATGTGAAAACACTGAGTGGAAAATCTATCACCAAGCAGTGACCGGGGGGGAGGGGTGAGGCGGGTGTTCGGTGTCTGTAAACAAGTGAGAGACTTGCTGATCTCGAAAGAGGTTTGCGTTCGCAGTGCCACGGCACGTCCTGGTTTGGCACGGAGGCAGCAGGCTGAAGGCCATGACCCCCCCCTTTGTGTTTCAGCCCCCTTCCCATGTGAGTGACTGGCGCCCCCTAGAATCTGTGGCCCTCTATGCCTATTGGCTCCCTGTGTGGCTGCCTTCGTTTTTACCTTTCTCCTCCCAGCTTTTTTGGTCTGAGGTATTACCTCACGCTTGGCCCTGCCGCCCAGACCGGAAATCTGGGGGGGAGGTGGGCAAAGTGTCCCACGCCCGAACTCGATAGCAGGCGGCCCGTGGAACTTGCTTGCTGCTTCCGGACCCTTTTTGGCCATGTTTCCCAGGGGAGGAGTTACTGCAGGGATCTGTGCTCCGGGCACCTCTGAGCCTCTGGTGTGCACGCCCCTCCCCTGACGGTGATCACCGATCCGTGAAATGAGTTTAATTTCCTCGCCATCTGGCGGAGACCCAGGCCAGAGCAGCACGGCGTGACACGGGCACAGGGTATAAAATCGTGACGGTTACAAACACCGGCCACCAGGATTATGTGCACACACCCCCCCACCTCGCCCTGTAACCTGGCAGAGCTGCTAATCCCCCTGTGCGGCCTTGGGGGCCGGAGCCGCACCTCCATGTGACCCTGGGAAAGCTGGGAGCCCCTGCCGCCGCCGGGATGCTCAGGGGGTGTGTTGTGTTTCCGGGGCACCGAAGGCTAGGTGCCAGAATGGAAATTGGCATATGCTGGTGGGGCTCACCGACGGATCAGAGGCACCATATACGAGGGTGTGATGTGTAAAAGGTCTGCCGCTCGGCATCCTGGGAAACGGGTGGTGAGGAGAGTGCACCTGCGATGAGGCACCGTGTCCCCACAGGCGCAGAGCGCGCCTCCCTGCCATGATGTCATCGCCGCTCTGATTCTGCGTCACAAACGATCCTCTCCCCCAGGAGGCGAAGGGGTCGGCGACGCCCTGGCGGTAATAAATGACGGGAGTGCATTCAGATATGAATGATGAGCTTCATTTGCACGTCTCCGCGTGTGCGTTGAAGCACCAGCAAATCACCAGGAACGTCTCAACCGCGGGCGCGAGTGTCACGACACAGGGGGCAGGGTTGGGGGGGTGGAGGTGGGTTACCAGACGCTCCCTGTGATATTCAAAAGGCGTGCACACACACAGACACGGAATCCAGCTGCAGAGGCTCTGGGGGGTGGCCGGCAAACCCTGCTGGTACTGTAGAGCACTGGCAGGGTAGGTCTGGTGTGGGTGGGCTAACCATACAACCTCAGAAGGCGCCTTGGTCCGGCATGGAGCCCGTCTGTTCTCTGGCTGGCCCTGAGCTGTTGCCAGGGTGACCAGCGTGCTTCCCAACCTGTGAATTAGTGATCTGAGGGTTAATCGCTCTCCGTTTGGGTCCATCTCCGTGGGTGGTGAGCAATCGCAGTAGGCTTCATCATTATCTTTTCATTAAGAACGTGTCGCACGGCTAGCCTGAGATCAAAAAGCTAAAGAGCTGGGATGCTCCTGTATCAGGTATCTCTCAGGCTTTTGAGGCATGTTGGCCCCACCTCCCCTGCAAACAGAGGGATCATGAGTCAGTAGGACGGAGCCCCCCCCCCGCATTCAGGGGGTCCTCATAGGGCCTGGCGTGATTCAGCTCAATGTGGTCAGCGTCAAGCTTCCCGTCCTGCCTGAGTTTAGCCTGATCTCCTTGCCAGTCAAACGGAATTCCCATAAAACCCTGGGGAGCTTCCCATTCCATGGAAGAGAGGAGAAAAACGACAGGGAAAAATAATGCTCTCCATGAAGGAGTCCGACACACCACCAAACTGGGCTGCTGTTACATTCCCGCCGCCTCGCGCCGGCCCGCTCGCTGTTACGTTCCCGCCGCCTCGCGCCGGCTCGCTCGCTGTTACATTCCCGCCGCCTCGCGCCGGCCCGCTCGCTGTTACATTCCCGCCGCCTCGCGCCGGCCCGCTCGCTGTTGCGCTGGGCAGGTGCGTGCTTCCCTTCCGCATGTGCTTCTGTTGCACCCTCGCAGAACTCGCGCTCTGCCGTGACTGCACTGTGAGCAGTGTCACCGCCAGCCCGGAGCGATGACTCTGATTGCCCGCCCAAACGTGCTGTGATGGTTTCATCACAAAAGCTGCCCCGCTCGGGTCTTTTTCGCACCGATCTTTGGCTGGGACTTTGCTCCTTTCTTCCCGTTAGGGGCTATTTTCGGAGCAGCTTTTGAAGGTGTCTGATATGTGTGAAGCCAGCTGCTGTTTGTAAAATGCTTTAAGCCATAAACACGTTCCTGTGCTTCTGGTGGTACATGAAAACAGAACTAACCAACGCAGACATCAAAAAAATCTGCCAAAACAAGAAAAATAGATTAAAAAACCTCTTGATTTGTCTCCAGGAAAGCAGGCCTGAGGCAACCAGGGTGCACTGATGCTCACAGTGTTAGAGGATCGGCGTCAGATCGTCTGCAGCGAAAGGCGTCCTCTTTGATCAGAGAGAGCGAGGTTTCGCCAGGAATGCTCAGCAGTGGCATCGGATCTGCACCCTGCATCGCACACAGCAACACCCCAGTGACTTCTGGGCTCTGCAGAACGTGGGGGGGGGGGGGATTACCTCCCCGTATTGTGACAAAGCCTTGTCACGCAATGTCCCTGCTATCAAGTGACAAAACAGTGGCCATCTCTGCCTCGCCCTGCTCCACCCAAAGAGCCACGTCTTACACGCTCAGTACCCAAACTGAAATCACAGTAAATGTGCCCCACAAAGGGGTTGCCTGGCCACTCGCCACTGAAACCTGCCGTGTTTTAAAGCCCTGCAATCCAGAGGGGATCTCGGGAAGCAGTCATAGCATCCGGAGGTGTGAGGTTTGACCTGTGGCCTTTTGAACATGTGAAGCGTTGTAAGGGAGAGCACAAAAGGGGTTTAGTTACGTCTGACAATGCCACAGATGGGGGTCCCGGTCCCAGCCGTGCCCTTTGAGTGAGAGTGCCATCGGTCCCCGGTCCCAGACGATCCTTATTGGTCTGCAGTCACTGACGATCCCTGATGTCCCTGAAATCCTCAGTGCTACCCGGTCCCAGACGATCCCTGACGGTCCCTTGTCCCTGAAATCTTCAGTGGTACCCAGTTCCTAACAATCTCTGACGGTCTCTGGTCCCTGAAATCCTGAGTGGTCTCCGGTCCCTGACAATCTCTGACGGCCCCAGGTGCCTGAAATCCTCTGTGGGTCCCAGGCCCAGACGATCCCTGACAGTCCCTGGTCACTGAAATCCTCAGTGGTCCCTGGTCCCTGACGATCTCTGATGGTCCTCGGTCCCTCAGTGGTACCCGGTCCCAGACAATCCCTGATGGTCACCTGTCCCTGAAATCCTCAGTGGTCCCCGGTCCCTGACGATCTCTGACGGTCTCTGGTCCCTGAAATCCTCAGTGGGTCCCAGGCCCAGACGATCCCTGACGGTCCCTGGTCCCTGAAATCCTCAGGGGGTCCCAGGCCCAGACGATCCCTGACAGTCCCTGGTCCTTGAAATCCTCAGTGGTCCCTGGTCCCTGGTCCCTGACGATCTCTGATGGTCCCTGAAATCCCCAGTGGGTCCCAGGCCCAGACAATCCCTGACAGTCCCCGGTCCCTGAAATCCTCAGTGGGTCCCAGTCCCTGACGATCCCTAATGGTCCCTTCTCATCCCCCCCCCCAGCCCCCACCTGTGACAGGCCCTCCTTGGCTCCGGGGCTGATTCCTGTGCAGATAGTGGATGTATCTCCCTGCTGCTTTTCCGCTCCTCTTTTCATCAGACCCAGACCTGGGGTTGCTGCTGCTGCCGCTGCTGTATAGTGAGTCCTATGAGGATTAAAAGCATATCGACCCTAACCCCCCCACGTTCTGTTTCGTGTAATTGACCCGGGGGGGGCACACCATTCTCCCGCCACCCTTATTGCCACCTGCCCTGCCCGTCCCCGCATGATACCTGATCCGCTTTAGTCATTTTATACGTTTAAACACAGCCTGCAGGGAAGAAAACAATGTAGCCAGCTGTGTGGGGAGAAAAGTAGTCCGTCAAATATGAGTATTGTTTTTTTAGTCCTGCAGGGGTTTTCATGGAATAAATACATTATAAATGGAAGCTATTACTTGGGTGTGATTGCCAGTGGGCCCCGGCTCCGCCCCTAGTAACCAGGCCTGTCAGTCAGCTGGGTAATATCTCTGGCGGGCATTGGCTCTGCCCATGGTAACCGCGGTACTGCCGTGGCCCCTCAGTACATCATAGTGACATCAGCAGCAGTCAAGGAGTAGATAGGGAGGGAGGGCGGAGAGAGGGGCCGGCAGTATTGATGAAGTGGCTGCCGGCGCGGGGGGCGTGCCGGAATGCTCTGCCCCATGACGGAAAAGTGCATTACAGCAAAGGTCAGAGCATTCATTAGCCCGGCCGCTCTGAGCTCACCGCACGGGGAACCGGCAGAATATCAAACGCCGTGGCCCCTGACCGCCGGCCAGCATAGCCGCAGCCTTTTCACAGTGCTCTTGCAAAGTTTATGATTGCGCTGATAAATGGAGGCGCAGGGTCCCACCGTGGCGTGCGGCGGCCTTTAGCAGGCTCTGCCCTCGAGTTCTGCCAGACGTGTGAGTGTGCTCTGTTCTTCACAGAAACCGTACAAACACACACGAGGGGGTCCCGCTGCTACTTTGGCCTCATTTTGCGCTAGGTGAAGTATGACTGTCTGTTAATTGGCAGAATCGATGTTTGTTGCTTAATTAATGATCGGGCACAGGAAAGACACTGTGTTTATTGCGACTGAATGGCTCAGACGGTTGGTGATTTGAGTCGTGTTGCGGACGGACCTGGATTTAAGCCTCGACTCAGTCAGATTGGTTTTTTGGGTGTAGTATGTGGCTCAGCGGGTTAGGATGCTCTGTCTGTGATCGGATGATCACTGGATCAAATCCCATGGTCGGCGCGCTGATTTTACTGTTTGACCCCAGAGCAAGACCCCCTAAGCACTATTTTCTTCAGTGACTATGGCTGACATGCTGAATGGCTCAGTGTGGGAGTCAGGCTTTCCCAAGCGCACTGGCAGGCTCCGCCCTCACCGCCGGCAGGTCTCAGACCCTGCTCTCTTGGCCCTTCGTCAGCCTTCCGCCTTTAGGCGAGAAGTCTTTTCTGTCCCGTCTTGCGCGGATCGGTGTTCAGTTACTCTGGGAACACCGTTCCTCCGCCTGCCTAAGGTAAGAAGGTGCCGTTCCTGCCGTGGGAGCTCATCTCAGCTTTCAGTCCCTCCCCATGTTTGTCACCTAGAGCCCCTGAGGGGCCGTGCTACTAGCCGCCAGGTTTGTCACGGAAACAGAGATATTATACCACACCTCCTAGCTGGCTCAAACACCTGGAATGTTCTGTGTGTGTGTTCTTCCCAACCCTCCCCCATGTATCCATAGCAAAAAGCAGCTGTTTGTTTTATACGCCTCTCAGCCGGCACTGCTGGAATTAGGTTGTGTCTGGAACGTGGTGTTTACCGGCCCCTTCCCAGGGCCTGACTCCTCCCGCAGAGATGTCTGACACTCCTGGGGGGCCTCGTGTGTGTGTGTGTCTGTGTGTGCATGTGTCTGCATGCATGGTGCATCTGACCTCAGACGGGTCCCTTCCTATGGAGCTCATGGGAACTACCAAAAATAAAATGTCTTTTAGCTAAAAGTTTGCTCTGGAAGGGAATTCCCCCTAATTACCTCCCGGTGGTACGGGACGCCGTTGCCCTGGACGGTTTGGTTCGCTTTGGGCAACGATAAGCAGATTATGGGGATTGGAAGTACGTCTTTTCCCATAACATGCAGTCAGTAATAAACGTCCGTGAGGGTGCCATCTGCCTCTACACACAGGCTCATTGAAGCCTGATATTCAGGCTGCGGTCAGCAGGGGTTGTAGCAGTTAAGTGCTCAAAGTTTCTCAGTTATATTGCTGTTATAGCCTCGAGTAAAATACTGGACTTTACTGGACACAAAAATACCAATAATAGCAATACGAGGAGTGATGTGGCTTCTTCGGCCACCTGAATGTGGTCTGAATCTTTGAATGAGGGTTTCCTTCCCCCCCCAAGCTGCCATCAGCTGAATTCCTGCCCCCATAATTCGGATCTTCATCTGCTTTCCTCCCGCTTAGTTCTGGAAATCTTTGCAGCTTATATATATATCTCAAATAAGCCAGTCACGCCTCCCTGCACACACACAGATCCCACCTCCTCCCTACACGCGCGCAGCCCCACCTCCTACATGCACGCGTGCGGCCTCACCTCCTACATGCACGCGTGCGGCCTCACCTCCTCCCAGCACGCGCGCCCCCACCTCCTCCCTGCACGCGCGCAGCCCCACCTCCTACATGCACGCGCGTGGCCGCACCTCCTCCCTGCACGCGCGTGGCCCCACCTCCTCCCTGCAAACGCGCGGTCCCACCGCCTCCCAGCACGCGCGCGGCCCCACCGCCTCCCAGCACGCGCGCGGCCCCACTTCCTACATGCATGCGCGCGGCCCCACTTCCTACATGCATGCGCGCGGCCCCACTTCCTACATGCATGCACGCGGCCCCACCGCCTTCCTGCGCGCGCGGCCCCACCTCCTCCCTGCATGTGCGCGGCCCCACCGCCTTCCTGCACACGCGCAGCCTCACCGCCTTTCTGCACGTGCGCGGCCCCACCGCCTTCCTGCACGCGCGCGGCCCCACCGCCTTCCGGCACGCGCGCAGCCTCACCGCCTTCCTGCACACGCGCAGCCTCACCACCTTCTTGCACGCGCACAGCCCTACCGCCTTCCTGCACACGCGCCCACTGTCGCCTGATTTACTGCCTCTGCACACAGAGCTGCTTTTGTTTTTCTGCTGCCAGCGTCTGCCTTGTGGTTTTGCTCGGGCGACTGCCGGAGCTGGGACCCCTTCTGCCCTCACAGAGGCAAACGTGCAGCCTGGTGTCCTCGGCCCGGGACACGCGGTTCACGTCAGCCTGTCTGGAAGTGCGCTCGGGTTTCTCCCACCAGCAGGAGGTCAACATGGGGCCAGCTGAGGAACTTCCCAGAAAAGCTGGGGCTTACTGGGGGCCCATCATTACGTAGCGATGTATATGCAGCAGGGAGGGGTGGCGCTCTGGGGGGGTGAGCGGGAGGTCGTGCCCCTGGGCTCCTTCCTTCTTCTGGCTCTTCTCAGGGTCGCCGCTTTAATGGCACGCCAGACTGAGTGCCCTGGCTTCCCACTGCCATTAACCTTTGTGTTTCATTTTCTTCCTGGAAAGCATATTGTACAGTGACGCGGTCCCCCCCCCCTTGGCTTGCGTGTGACACTGTCACATGTTAAGTGTGTTAAGTGAGCCGTGTTTTAAGTTTATAGTTTAACTCCTTTGCTATGAGGAGGCAGCTGACCATAAGAGCACAAGAGTCGAACCTGAGCAGCCACTCCATCCAGACAGCGTGAAAACACACGGCTGCACGTGTTCTTTCTGGCCTGCGGTGTGCCTCTCGGCCCGTCCACGGTCCCCCCGCTGGTGTGCCTCTCGGCCCAGAACACTGCCTTAATTAATGACCTGTCCGCAATCGTCTGACTTCCTCATCCGCCAACTGATTTTGTGAGGAATCTGCACAAAATCCAAAGTGTCCCAGTGTTTCCACTCTGTAACCGTGACGCATTGTGGCTCCAGAGCCTATATATCGAGCCCCTGTGGACAGTCAGAAGTCCCGCCAGCCCTCCCCGGTCATGTGATCCGGCGTGATGTCATGTCACAAACACCTCACTGGAAGCCTGTGAGCATTGCCGCAGTGCAACCTGAGCCCAGGCTCCCATTCAGGCAGACCCGCCAGTGCAGGGAGCGAAATGGTAAATTCAGGAATGCCAGGCTAAAGGAGGATCCCAGGATCTAACCCTAACCCTAGGAGGGCACAGCGTCACCAGCAGGTTGCCGATGCATGTGTCAGGTGGCCCGCGTCCATACTTGGGGCGCGCTGAGGGAACCCATGCATGTTCCGGTCAGCACCCTGTCAGAAACCCAGACCTTACACGGAAGAGCAGATAATTACAGAACAGAAGAGAATTTGGGGGGGGGGGCACATGTCAGCGAGACAAGCCGAGTCTTTGTTCCCTGCAGACACACGCAGAACCTGTCTGGCCTGTCCCGGCCACCTCGCTAATCCCCCCACCACACGAAACTGCAGCCCGGTTGCTGGTGGGAACATGCTGACCTTATGCACTGAGCCATGGGAACTGCAAGCAGGGTGTCCACAGCGCCATCTGCAGGTCAGCATCAACACTGCGATGGGCTTGGCAACGTCCACATCTGGGACATCGCTTCAGATGATCGCCAGTGTGAACCTGATGGTCCACCTGCACTATAAACCCAAGGATCTCCAGTGTGAACCTGATGGTCCACCTGCACTATAAACCCAAGGATCTCCAGTGTGAACCTGATGGTCCACCTGCACTA
>JAODKM010000042.1:1545763-1559141 GCA_026780845.1 Petrocephalus sullivani | reverse complement strand
GATGCCCCCCCACCCCCGTAACTCTGCTTTCACTGTCAGCAAAGGGTTTCCTTCACCTTCTTGAGTCTTTGTGGAATCTGCTCAGTTAATCCCTCAGTCCTCTGCATAAGGGCCCTCTCTGTTCACTGGCAGAGCCCTGAGGTACGTCGAGCGTGAGCGCCTCTGTGTGTGTGTGTGTGTGTGTGTGTGTGTGTGTGTGTGTGTGTGCATGCACGTGTGCATGAGTGTGCTTCCAGCATCTCTCTGTTCTTCGGTCCCTCACCAGCCTCCCGGTCAGACTGAGCACTGCCGTCTCATATAGAAGCAAATTATTATGGGCTGTCATTGTCAGATCCAGGGCCACAAGCCGTAACATGTTGGGTTCTCCAGCATGCACACGTTCCTCATTGACCTTGAGTCTTTATTCCCCATTTTACCTACAGTTCTGGAGCATGTCCTGGCTCCCGGGTCCCGGGTCCGCACGAGATCCGCGGCGTAATGCGTAACGTTCCCGTGAACCGGCCTGCTGCGTATTGACTCCCTGCAAACGCGCAGACAGGGTGCTACCACTCCTGCCCCTTAATCTTCCGGATCGTGGCTCACTGACACTCCCTCCCTGACTGTCCTCAGTGGATCCAGAGTTCCCATTTGAGCTGCTTGTCCGCAGGCCTCCTGACGGCTGAGTCGGACTTGTCACAGAGGCGGTCCCCTCCCGTCACCCCCCCATATATCAATTTGCCTGTGTATTGCTACATTTATGCTTAATACGATGCTGATGGATCTCTGCAGGCCCCGTCTGCGCCGTGCCCCGTCTGCGCCCGCTGCGCCATGCCCCATCTGCGCCGTGCCCCGTCTGCGTCCGCTGTGCCATGCCCCGTCTGCGCCCGCTGCACCATGCCCCATCTGCGCCGTGCCCCGTCTGCGTCCGCTGCGCCATGCCCCGTCTGCGCCCGCTGCGCCATTCCCCATCTGCGCCGTGCCCCGTCTGCGTCCGCTGCGCCATGCCCCGTCTGCGCCCGCTCCTTAGCCAGGTGGCCCCATGGCCCGAGACGCTTTTGCTCAGTCTCTCCCACCTACTTGGGATGCTGACATGCCCCCCCCCCATGTCCCTGCCTGCTGGCTTCTCTCTTTCCGTTTGCATGTATTTGTGCTTTCCTGTTTTTTTTATTATTATTCTTATTTTTTCCACTCCCACCATCGTGAAGTGGCACGTCTGGACTGCGTAGACTCTGATAAAAGCCTGTGAATGTGACACGTAGCGAGAGCGCAAACCCGCGAGACGCACTCGCTACCGAGTGATGCCTCTCCAGCTCCCGGCTGGGGCACCACTGGGCCCGTAGGGGGCAGTACTGGGTTTGTTTTTAGCCAGATTTTTTAGCGTAAGATCACCTTCTGGTCAAGCTCGGCAAATTGGCTTCAAAGCAGTGGCAAAAAGAACGGTGCCGTTTGGGCCGAACCCGTCTTCCAGTCCAGAACAGCCCCCCCCCCTTTGCCTGACCCCCCCGTTTGGTTGTTGCCTGCAGCGCCCTCCGCTCCTCCACAGGAGGTACACCTCCTCAGCCTGAGCTCTACCAGCATCAAGGTGAGTTGGGTGGCCCCGCCCGCCGACAGCCAGCACGGGGCCATCACGGCCTACACGGTGGCGTACCGGGCCCCGCGGGGCGAGGACGCCCAACGCCACGAGGTGACGGGCATCGCCGCCGACAGCGCCAGCTGCGTGCTGGAGGGCCTGGAGAAGTGGACGGAGTATGAGGTGTGGGTGCGGGCACACACGGATGTGGGGCCCGGACCCGAGAGCCCCGTCGCCCGCATTCGCACCAGCGAGGATGGTAGGTCCACGGGCCGTCACCGCGGTGACCGGCCGCCTCTCGCCTGTGCCCTCCGTGCACGGGGTAACACGCGGCTTTCCGGCTCACTAACGGTTGACTTGTACTGGGGACCTTGCTTCTCTATGGCTGGTGCTGGGAGCGGCCAGTGGGGGGGCGCTCGCTGGAAAGAGGTCTCTCCTGGACGTCTTAGAAGCAGCCTTGCTGGATGGGTTCGGTGGCAAACAGATTCGGCTGCGCCCTCTAGGGACCAGCTGTGTGAGCAGACAGTCTGACCTTTGGAAAACAGGGAATACGGCCAAATCCCGGCTGCGCAGAGGGAAAGGCGCCTTGGCGATAAGCAGGCGGACTCCGGTGAAGCACGTTTGCCACCCAAGCCGTCTGCAGAGCGGCTGGATTTCGCCGCGCATGCCGCCACAAGGTCCAGCAGACTAATCCTGGCTCTCTTCCTGGTCCTTGGGCATTGGCTAGCCGCTCTGTGAGGGGCGGGCCGCGGCTGCTGGGGGGGGCTCTCTGCAGGCCGGCAGTGGGCGGGGCCCAGCATACCTTCTGCTTTAGCTAACTGGATTTTCCGTGCCCTGCTGAGCCGGCCTCCGACCACGGCCTCTCCTCTCCCTCTCTTCCGCTCCCTCTCTCTCCGTCTGCCCTCCTTTCTCTCTCCTTCTCGCTCACTCCTTCGCTCCTTCATCTTTCTCTCCCTTTCTCTACACTCTGCCCTCTCTGACCTCCAGATCCGTGTGGTTTTCCAGCGACTCCAATTCCCGGCTGATTGTGCGGCTGTGTCCCATCAGAGCCCCCACCCCAAAAACAGGATCCCCTCCCTCCTCATTTATTCAAAGGCCCTGAATTGCAGCTAGCAATTAGATAAATGTGACATTTGTGGGGGGGGGGGGTGCGTCCTCCAATCCAAACAAAAATGGCAGATAACCCCCCCCATCCCCAGTTGTCGCTCATCCTCCTCACCAGCGTTTTTTCCTCCTAAAACCTCCATTAGTGAAAAGAGAATTCTGGGAAAGAACAAGCGCCCGGGGGGGACTCTGCTTAGCCCAAAGTGGGGGGACGCTGACCGCAGAAGGGGACAGTGCAGTTTGAGGCTGGATCCTGTGAAGTGGACGATAGGGCCTTTTGTGGGGGGAGTGCGGAGCCTGTAGAGGTCCTGCAGGCATCCCGCGGGCCGTGGCTGCCGTCGGTGTTTCGGCTCCTTCTTGTAGCCCTGCTCCCTCTGACAGACCTGCTGCACGTGCCTCTGGCCCCCCCCTGGAAACCACACGTGTCAAACTGCCAAACGGGCTCCTTTCTATGCCGTTGGTTCCTTCATTGCACCCTGTCAGCGCCCCCCCTGATCCATGGCTCCTCCCCCCACCCACAGTGCCCGGGGCCCCTCCCAGGAAGGTGGAGGCGGAGCCTGTGAATTCCACGGCCATCCGGGTGACCTGGAAGGCCCCACTCTCCAACAAGCAGCACGGGCAGATCCGCGGCTACCAGGTCATCTACTCGCGTGTGGAGGACGGCCAGCCGCGCGGGCAGCCCAGCATCATGGACGTGGCACTGCCCGAGGCCCAGGTACCCACTGCTGCCCGAGGGCGGGAGGGGCACGCCCACATGCTTCCTGCCTGGGCTGGGGGGGTGGCTGTATACCCATTTTTATCTAGTGCCATTAAAGGGCGTCACCCTGTGCCAGCACAGCGTTTTCCGCCCACTCCGCCAACTGGTGGCCAAACATCGCTGCATGTTCACTGCCTTGTTATTCCGATTCAATACTGAAAATTAGCAGGATAACTGTGCTGACGCAGAGGAGGGCGGTGTGATTATTCTTGCTCTACATGGGGGGGGGGGCTCCTTTTGTTCCAGAATCAGCATCCACATACCTCCTCTTGCCGACATGCCCACTAGCCGCTATCAGCCCTTCCCTGATTGGTCGGAGCTAGCATGAGGCACACTAGAACTTTCCGGTGAGACCGTAACACAGATCGTGTGCGTCACCCCCCCATGTGAGTGACATCCCTCTGCGCGGTCGTCTGCAGCGTCTCCGCGGAATCCGTGGGTACCGCCACATTCCGGCCAGACCTGGTAATCTTGCTGAGCACCGAGCTCCTGTCCCAGCGCCCACGTCCTCCATCGTCCCCGCTGTGGTCGTGCTGTTCCACCCCTCCCCGGCTTCCGCGTCCTTATCAGAGACCCCCTTCTGCAAACGGCCCCCCTGCCGATAACGGCGGATTCCTCCAGGCTGCTGTCGGCGGGGCGGTGATCTCGCGCTCCGTGCTATCTCCCCACCGGCGCAGTCGTGGTTACGGCCACGGGCGAGCTGCTGGGACGGCCTTTCCGCCGGGGTTTGTCCATGAACCCAGGATCACGTCCGTGTGCGGATCGATGGGTTCCTTTTAGCACGTGTGCAGCAGTGGAGTGCCCTCTGGGGGAGTTGGGTGGGGGGGGGGGGGACTTTGAAGGAGAGCCCGTTTGTCCTGTAGGTGATGGAGCTCCCACAGGGCTGTTGGGAGTCTGAGAGCTTCATGGATTATTTGGCTTCACTGGTGACCTGCTTTTGCTCATTTCTTCTTCAGACAAGTCTCCTTCGCTTTCCTCTTCTCATCTTGGACGTCAGGTAGCACAGTGGGCTCAGACCCCAACCTCTCTGAGGTGGGGGGGCGGCCCGAGGCCTGCTCAGGGATTAGCGCCAGTACTGTCTGGAGTTCTGAGCTGTTCCCTGGACACTCATCTGTTTGTTTCTCCTCTTGCTGCCTTGTTTTCCTCTCCTCCTCCATTTGCTCACCGGCGCCTCCCACGGGCGGCAGGTGGGAGCGCCCTTTGGTCACAGAAGAGGCAGATGTGAGCGTGTCAGACACACGGGTCCTGGGCTAATGGCAAAGCCCGCAGTCGGGACCCCGGAGCTATGAATGCGGTTTGGCCACCTTTGGGTGTGAAGTGAAGCATCGTCAGGCTGAGCAATAAGTAAGGTTCCTGAGCAGAGAACTGCACAGGCGTCTGTGTCCCTGTGCTGGGACCCTGTCCGGGGGACTGGGGGCCCCTGAAAGCTGTTAGCAGTCGCATACTCGCCTCACCTCACCTCACGCCCCCCCGGCGTCCCCGCCAGGCCTGATTTGCCCCCCACAACCAGTCGAACGGCGTGTCAGTAAAGTGTGAAGCTCCGTCCCATCTGACCCGCACACCTCCGGCTGTGGACCTGGTGGGATGATACTCACCCCACCCCCAGCAGTCCTCGCCCGGCCAGAACATTTTTTTTTTAATAACTGCAGGAAAGTTTTGATTTTATTTTGAAATGAAAATAGGAACGGGCCCTGTTACAGAGGCACGATAAATCCTCCATTATTATGCAGTGATAAACAGATGACTTATGGATACACTGGGGATGCTGTTTGTGGCACCCTCCTCATGCGGCCGTCAGCCACAGCTTTAGGGGCCAGGTTGGAATAACAAGGCAGTGTGAAGCAGGAGCAAGGAGTGTCCCCCAGTGGTGGGCACAAGGCATTGTCCAGGTGAGTGTGTCACAAGGTTCCAGGATGTTTCTTTACAGGTGGCCCCCTACATGCATGGAGCCAGCACCTGGGGGCCATTTCACTCCACAGACGGCCCTAAAATGGATGACAACCATGCCCCTTGGTCACCAGAGACGTCGGAGCGACATGCTCAACTGCGGAGCTTCTCTGCCCGGCCACCGGGGGGCGCTCTGCAGATGCTCGAAACCCCTTAATTGCTCTCCTTTTGCAGCCTTTTGAGTTATTCCAAATTCAAAAGTGCCTTTCCCTCCTAACAGATGCACTAATCTGCCCCCTAACAGCCTGCGCTGTTAGGTGCTATTTACAGCTGTTTCTGACTCGAAAAGGAGTTAAAGGCCTTTTTGACTCTTTCCCCCCCCCCGTCTGTGTCCTCCCCTCAGTGGAAAATTGAGGAGTCAACGGAATATGTGAGTAACTGAAGCGTGTGGTGGCGTGTGCCGTGTCGTTGGCTTGGCGTGTGCTGCGTCATGGGCTTTGCGTGTGCTGCGTCATGGGTTTGGCGTGTGCTGCGTCATGGGCTTGGCGTGTGCCATGTCGTGGGCTTGGCGTGTGCAGCACAGGGCCAGCGGGGATGCTGTCCTCTTCCTCCCTCTGTTTACCTGCTTCACCTTGGTTACTAACTAACCCTCTGCTAACTGAACCTTCTGGAACAGGGTGGTGGAAACATCTCCTGCGTCTCCCCAAGGTGCTTCCGAAACGGTATTCACCCCCCCCCCCACACACACACACACACACACAGACCTCCATGCCTGCTTGATAGGCAGCAGCCACAGACACTGATCTCACACGTCTGGACACCCTCCAGTTACCAATGTACCATGATGCTGGATTTCATTGTTCTCCGCCAGCCCACTGTGGGTCCGGCCAGGGTGTGGGCTGCAATGTGTGTGAGCCCCCCCCCGTGCGGGCTCTGTGTGTGGGCATGTGTGTGTCAGCAGCCCCCGCTTTGCGTGAGAACTTGCTGCTGCTTCTTCACACTCACAGGCGTTGAAGCAGTAAATCCTCTCTTTGTTTTGCCCTCGTTTAACTGGTTCAGTTGTGGTTTCTGCGTGCAGTGCCCCCCCACCCCCCTTCAGAGCCGCAGGGCGCCTACCTGCCTGTACACGCCCCCCCCCCCCCACCCGGGCGCCAGCCTGGCCTGCCACAGCTTGTCGCCCATGAGTCGGGCCTGGAGCCGGACGGCCTACTTCTGATGGATCGCACCCCTAACCGTCCCTGGGGCCGCAGGAAATACATCAGATATTCGTTATTATTCCTGTTTTCCTGTCAGATTCACCATTAAAGTAAATTAGTGCCTCAGTCGTGACCCCTTTATGGCCTTGGCTCTGACAGCACCGGATCTGTGTGCGTGTACGTGCGTGCATGCGTGTGGGGGGGCGGGAGAGCGGGGGAGAGCGCATTACCTTATGGTTAAGGTTAGGGCTGGGTAGGGGATATGTTGGGATTAGGGTTTTTCCCATAGAAATAAATGGAGAGTCCCAACAAAGATATAGATACTATAGATCTGTCAGGCCCCACAAGCATGATGCACATTAATCATCATAAACATCTTGACACATAAATATGGAACACCGTTGTTTTCTATCACAGCAGACAGATTACAGCAGCGCCACGGAGACCTGGCCCTAAAATCGGCAGCCTCCTTCCCTTATTCTCTGGCCCCCTCATACAAGCTTTGGTCTCATCATGAAAGGAACCCCTGACTTCACACTGAGAAGCTCTTCTCAAACGAGGCACTAATTACAGTGAAGCTCAAACGAGAGTCACCTTAACGAGCAGTGTGCAGGGTGTCCCAGACCCGGTTGGCAGCGTGGGAACCGTGCTCGACCCCGGGACTGCAGCATGGGGATGGAGCCGGAAAGCAGACATTCTGTGGATTAATGACCAAATCCCAGAGCCCTGGTTAACCTTTAATGTGCTCACAGTCTGCGAGTCCGCCCCCCTGTTCAGTTTTAAGGGAGATAAGGGAACCGATTATACTCCGAAAATGAAAGATCACTGAAAGTCCCAGGGCTGGGACGGGAACAAGCATCTTTCCAATTAAAATGATGAGCCTTTCACAATAAACTTAATAGCCTGAGATAATTGATGCTTTTTTCTGTACTTTTCTCTGTACTTTCTGAACTGTAGTTCTCTCCGAGGAAGAATGACACTTTAAAGTTAACCAAACAACTTTGAACACACTATTAAAGAAGATGGGTTTCAGACTGAACCGGGTATGTGGGCCGGTTCCATAATTGCTCAGTGAAACTCAACTTCAGTTGCTGAAGAGACTTTGATCTGATTGGTTGATGTGTCTGCAAGAGGGACGGCGTTGGGTTCGAGGCGTCCCCCTAGGTCTGGTCAGTCTCCCTCCCGGAATCGAGAAGGTCAGAGACAAGCGGGCTTCTGGCAGGGGAAAGCCCTAATGTCTAATAACCCCACCATCTCGTCTCGAGCCCCCTCCCGCACCTTACAGGCCTGCTTCTATGAAAGAAGCGTCTGATTTCTGGGAGAAAGATGGTGCAGTTTGGCATTCCTGAGTCATCGGCCGTACAAGAAGCACCTTAAATAATTAAAGTGGCTGAGAGTGCCGGGGCGGGCCGGGGGCTGCCTCGTGAGAGAGCCGTCTGTGTCCTCTGCTTTGTGTTTGTGCGTGTGCGAGCGCTCCGTCCTCTTTCAGGCCTGTCCGAGGGTTAGCGGCTCTTTGACGTTTACCGGAAGGCGCTTATGTAGGCATAACCTATAATCAGCGTCAAACAGGAGCTCTGGGAGTTCTTTTCTGCGTTTTGATCATCTAAGGATGGAGATGTTTGTATCACGGAAAAGGCGGTGGATCAGCCGCTTTGATCCAGACCCGTTCCCCCCTTTTAAAATGCCACTAGTTCTCTCACTGTCCTTGTTGTTTGGTTTTTGGTTAACCTTGGTTAACTCGTGTTTAAATGTGCCCACCATATGTGTCAGTGATTAAGTGTTTTTGTGACCTTTGACCAGCCTTGGATGAGCACCATCCCTCATTGGCCCTTTAAGTGTCCCGTCGCAGCCATGTGCTGTAGAGCGACTCCGGGCTGCTTGACTCGCTTTAACATAACGTCACGTCGCATTTCCTGATTTCAGACTCTCATATTTAATGTGCTTCTGGCTCTGCCACCTTGTCAGTGATGTAAGCAAACTTTATTTTAGCTCTAAAATCCTGCTAACGGTGCTGTACCTCGGCGTCGTGCGTCTGCTTTACAGAGTGCTCATCCTCGCTGGAGCCGGCCTTGTGGAGGGTGGGTGTTTTTCTTCCCACCCCTGGTTTTCTGGCTGCTGGCTGCCCCCCCCAGGCCACAGCACGGGACGAGCCCCCCAGACGGCTCAGGGATCACTGACACACGTGGCGGCCTTTGCGTTCTCTGAGTGCCTAACTGATTTCCCGCCTTAAAGCCATCAGGGTCTGACAGTCTGTGGAGCCCCCCAATTTTTGGACACCCCTCCACCCGATGGTTTTAATGCTTGGGGTTGTGTATTGAGGGGGTGCCTTTGTGTGCTGCCGGGTTAGCGGGGGCTTCTTGGGCCCAGCTCGTCCATATCCTCTGGCAATTGGCTGCTATCCGCTGTATTTTCCTAGGAGGCGGTCATCACGGGGCTGCTGGCCGAAACGTCCTATTCAGTGACGGTGGCCGCCTACACCACCAAGGGGGACGGGGCCCGCAGCAAGGCCAAGGCGGTGAAGACCACCGGGGCAGGTACACCTAGCGGGGTCTGCATTTTTGGGGTGGGTGGGGGCAGAGAAGCTCTCAGGCCCAGGTCCTGACCCACCCGATCCCCCCCCCCCAGTCCCCGGAAAGCCCACCATGCTGATCAGCACGACCATCGGCAACACGGCCCTGATCCAGTGGCAGCCGCCCAAAGAGATGGTGGGAGAGCTGATGGGCTACCAGCTGCAGTACAAGCGCGACGAGGAGGAGAGCTACACCGTCAAGGACTTCCGGCGGACTGACGACCACTACACCGTCACCGGCCTGCACAAGGGCGCCACCTACGTCTTCAAGCTGTCCGCCAAGAACCGGGCGGGTGCCGGCGAGGGGTACGTGAAGGAGATCAGCACCCCGGAGGAGGTGCCGAGCGGCTTCCCGCAGAACCTGCGTGTGGTCGGCCTCACCACCACCACCACCAAGCTGGCCTGGGACCCCCCCCTGCTCTCCGAGCGCAACGGGCGCATCGTGCAGTATGTGGTGGTCTACCGGGACATTAACAGCCAGCAGAACAGCACCAACAGCACCGCCGAGACCCAAATGACTCTGCACAGCCTGAGGCCCGAGACCACCTATGACATCCGCGTGCGGGCCTTCACCAGCAAGGGCGGGGGGCCCATCAGCCCCAGCATCCAGAGCCGCACCATGTCCACCACGCCCGGTCAGTACCTCGCAGAACACTGGGCCGGCTGGCTGTGCCGAGACCCAGCTCCACTAAGCGGTTCTCAGTAACTGCCCACACACACACACACATGCACCCCCGCAGCATGGCTGGCATACACACACACACACACATGCACCCCCGCAGCATGGCTGGCATACACACACACACTTGGGAACAGGTGGGCTTTGTAGCGGATCCGCGTAGAACAGGTGGAACGGGAGCGATCCTGGCCAGCTGTCCGTCTTCCGCCGAGGGCGGCACTGACCCTCCCGACTCGGCCCAGCGTTTCGCCGTTCTCGGCACGTTGGCCGCCGCTGTTTAATATCTGCTGGCACGACTGCTCTCCGTGTACCTCGGTGCACTATGACACGTTAATGGCTGATTGATTTAGCGGGAATCGGCTAATCGGGTTACACACTGTTTATATCGCCGCCGGCGCAGGCCCGCTGCTTTCCCACACGGGCGCTGGTCCAGCGGCTATCTGCGCGTTATATCGCTGTCGGCGCGGGCTTGTGGCATTACCGCGCGTGCGCTGGTCCAGCGGCTATCTGCGCGTTATATCGCCGCCGGCGCGGGCTTGTGGCATTACCGCGCGTGCGCTGGTCCAGCGGCTATCTGCGTGTTATATCGCCGTCGGCGCGGGCTTGTGGCATTACCGCGCGTGCGCTGGTCCAGCGGCTATCTGCGTGTTATCACCGCGCTCACATCTTCACGTTCGAGGGGTCTTCAGGAGTAATGTTAAAAGCCGCTCCTTCTTTCCGTGTTGGATGTTTTTTGTGCAATTCAAAGCATTTTGTGGCTCTTGAGTTTTATGTGTGGAATAGAGTGTGATGCCATATGGGCCTCTTTCGTACTGCCACCATAGAGGTGGGGCCCGCTCCCACAGCCACACGGGGGCGCTCATGCCCACTCTGTGTCCATCCACAGCCTTCGCCTCGAACTTCGCCGTGAAGGCTGTGATGAAGACGTCGGTGCTACTCGCCTGGGATGTCCCTGAGAACTACAAGTCCCAGCAACCCTTTAAGGTAAGGAGGACGCTCCCAGAAGTAGGAAGCCAAGCCGATCGCCGATACCAAGGACTCAATCCGGTGGCCATTAGGAAAAATACCAAGAAGTACCAGATGGATATTGGCACCATGAGTGGCATTCTGGTACACTCCCTGCATGCGAGATGCCAGCCAGCTTGGGAATTTCCATGAGGGATGTGGATGGCTGGAACCTCTGGTTAATTCCCAGCGACACCGTCGGGCAGCTCCTTCCGCAGATGGTCCAGAGTTTAAGAAGATGCTTAGTGTATAAACTGGATAATTAACTCATTACACGGAAGCCTTTGGCTAATTGCTAAATTGTTCCTAGCCCTCATCTAGACAGAAGTTCTTCCTTGGTGATAATATTCAGTTTTTCGTAGTAATTACTATGTTGGGTTGTTAGGAATGATTGCAGTTGTGACTCTGTGTCGAGATGAAGGTGAGGAAGCCTCACTGAGGTCATGCGGTGTGAGGTGTTAAGGTTCGAGACAAAGCGGTTTCTCCTGCTGTAAGCGGTCGCCTGCCGCACGGTGCGGGCAGCTCTCTCGGGATGACCGGGGGGGGCGAGGGGGGACAGCTCCCACGGAGCGCCGCTAAGCTGTCTGCCCCCTGCAGATCCTCTACAACCAGCAGAGCGTGGAGGTCCAGGGTGACCTGAAGAGGAAGCTCATCACCAGGCTACAGCCCGGCACTAACTACTCCTTCGTGCTGATGAGCCGTGGCAACAGCGCGGGGGGGCTGCAGCAGCAAGTGTCCATCCGCACCGCCCCGGACATCATGAAGAGCAAACCGGTGCTCCACAACCGCAGCCAGGACGAAGCCGGCGAGCTGACCATCACCCTGCCCCACCTGCCGACCAAGGCTGCAGTCAGGTCAGCTGCTGCCCACCCGCCCCTCCTCCTCAGCTGGCCCCGCCCCTCCTCTGGGGGTGGGGCAGGACGCCGCCTCTGTGACCCGGAAGGTCT
The DNA here is from genome assembly GCA_026780845.1 of Petrocephalus sullivani. Classification (NCBI taxonomy): domain Eukaryota; kingdom Metazoa; phylum Chordata; class Actinopteri; order Osteoglossiformes; family Mormyridae; genus Petrocephalus; species Petrocephalus sullivani. The sequence goes on along the minus strand of JAODKM010000042.1, from coordinate 1,547,448 downwards.
CCGAGTCAGATCCCAGGGCTTAGCCCACACTCGCTCCGGGAACTGTCTGACCCTGTTTTCTCAAAGAGAAAAGAGTAACACAAGTATGCCGCTTTAGATAAAAGCCTTCGTTAAATAAATAAAATGTAAAATCTGTCCCTGCAAAGCCTCAGTGCACACACCCTGCTGTTTTACTACAGTCATGAGCTGATAAAAGATTCATTTGATCTCAGTACAGTGAGCGGGGGGCAGGAAACGCCCTTCCAGGGGTTAAAACTCTCTGTTCCGCTCACACTGGGGTCATTTTTTAAGGTTCACCCGAAAAGAGCGGCTCTGTATTCGGGCAGTAAAGGTCAGAGGTCTCATCTTTATGCCTCCAGTTCGTGCCGTGGGTCTTTATTAGTGGCAATAGAGGTGCACAGTTTCATTTCAGAGTGATTGTTTATGGGGGGGGGGGTGGCTGACGTCTCGGTCCCTTTTCCTCATCACTCCATCCTGTGGCTATCCCTCACCCTCCCGGTTAGGGGCGGGATCCCGAGAGCCGGCTTTCCGATTGGTGGGATGGTGTTTGGGGGAGGGGTGGCCGCACGACTGGACTCGAGCAGCCGTTCAGAGGCGCGCCCAAATGATAGTCATGGGTGTCACCTCCTGGGTCACGGTCACCCCGGACTGGGAGGGAGGCTGCAGAGACGGCCAGTCAGCAGGCAGCAGCACCCCAGGGGGCCCCAATTTGGCTCTCATTGTGCCTCGTTATGTCTGTCTGCAGGTGGTACTACATCGTGGTGGTGCCCATCGCTCACACAGCCTCCCGCCACATGGAGAACCCGGACGACATGGACCTGGAGGAGGTAAGCAGCCCCCACTCACTGCAGGGGTTACCGAGGGAGGGGGGAGGCACGGGCACTCTGAGGCCCTGCACCCTCCCTCAGATGTTTGAAAAACATGTACAGTTAGGTAATGTTAGCTAGTTAGCGCTTTAGCTGCTTCAGAGTCTCTTTGTGGCCGCGTACATGACACCCCTAACCCTAACCCTAACCCTCGCGTACATGCCTGGCTTGAGTGGTGGTAGAGCCCGTTACTGGGTTCTGTCAGAACCGGCACACGGCCCTGAGTGATGCGTGGATGGGCTTTGCCTAATGATTTACGATGCTGCTGTGTGTGAGGCTTCTCTTGGCAACGCCCCCCCCCCCCCCCCAGCAGAGGTAAATTTATGAGCAGCATGTAAACCAGACAGATATGGATCCGGCGTGGTTCTGTCCTAAATGGGCCTCTGTTCCGCTCAGCCTTGAGAGCAGCTGCGTCCCAGAGGGCCAGGTGTCTCTGGAATTGGCTGCAGAGACGGAGTGTGAAATGAAAAGAGCCGCAAAGAAAGAGCCCCCCCCCAAACCCCCCCCCACCAGAGATGAGCGTTTCATGACAGCCTTGCTCTCCCAGCACCTGGGGCTCTGGGGCTCGGTGTGGCAGGTCGGCTACAGGGGGCCCCTGGGTTCCGCTCCCCTGATCCTGGGACCCCTTCCTGCCGCTTGGCTGCTCAGAGGTTTCTGCGGTGGCCGGCACGTTGAGTGCTCATGCCAAAACCCTGGCGCTCTGCTTCCTGTCGGGGGGGGGGGGGGGCTTTACCCCCCCCCCCCCCCCCCCCCCCCTTCCTGACACGTGCGGGGGGGCGGCGGGGCCGGCCGCTTCCGGGGCCGGGGGGGGCGGGGGGG
>JAODKM010000042.1:1526404-1537390 GCA_026780845.1 Petrocephalus sullivani | reverse complement strand
TTTTACCACCGCCGTGGTATTTGCAGTCCAGGAGAGATCATCAGAGATCTGCACCCCCAGAAACCTCATGGAGTGAATGATAGGAATACATGGACGTGTGTGTGTTTCCACTAAACCTGCCTCTCACCAGTTAGACACCCATCTATCGTAGGTCCTCGTCAACCCAGGAGGTTAGGGAATTTGGGCTAGTAGCTTAGTTATGAATGGCCAAATGAACTCAGTAGCACCAAAGATGACAGATGGGCATCACATATGAACTCAACAGCACCCCTCGATGGACATGCTGGGGAATGAATCACCTCCCTCCAGCCAGGAACAGTTATGGCAACCAGACTGAGAATGGGACCGCAGACCGCCATTTTCGTTTTTGTGGTTTTCGTTCTTGGGCTGTTCTTGTGTGGTGCCCTTCGCCACCCCCCCCCCCCACCCACAACGTCTTGGGTGGACCTTTGGAGGGTTGAGCTTCGTTGCCAACCGTGAGCATGTCTACACGCTCATACACATCGCTGGTGTGTGTGCCAGTTATGCGCAGCATGATGATGTCATCAGTCCGGGTCAGCTCTCTCTCTCTCGCTTTGCTCACGCTGCATCGTCTCTTTGGGCGTGTACTGGGGAGTCCCTGTGTGTGTCAGCCATCAGCCCCCCGGCGCTCATTGTGTGCCTTGACCCTCCCCCCCCAGGCATGAGAGAACACCCACCGATCCCCATAAGCGAGCTGGCCGACCACATCGAGCGACTCAAAGCCAACGACAGCCTCCGGTTCTCGCAGGAATATGAGGTAAGGGGAGGGCTAGTGGCCCTCTGATGTCACTCAGGCATGGGCCTCGCTCTGGGTTCCCCAGTCACTTTCACATGTATCTGGCCTGGCTGCTGAAGGACGTCGCACAGACCTTTGCTGTACAGACCTGTGCTGTAGCTAAGCGGGGCAGACCTGTGCCACACAGACCTGTGCTGTAGCTAAGCGGGGCAGACCTGTGCCACACAGACCTGTGCTGTAGCTAAGCGGGGCAGACCTGTGCCACACAGACCTGTGCTGTAGTGCCACGGGGCAGACCTGTGCCACACAGACCCGTGCCGTAGCGCCGTGAGGCTAGCCACAGCTTTTGCCAGAGGGTCGTCTTTTATCAGTGCATTAAGAGCCGGAGTTGCACAGCTGGGACTGTAATCCTGTGGAAATGCTCTTAGTGATGGAGAACCTGAACCTCCCGAAAGAGCGCCTGGGGCGGCGGGAGGAGTGTACCTATTCTGCAGTACGGTGTCTCAGCAGGGCCATGCCTGGAACAGCCAACCTCGCCGCTGGGCAGTGGCCACACTGGGGCTGTGGTACTTTTCGTTCACCGTGATTTGGTTTGGGGGGGAGGGGGGTGGCGGGATGGCCGATACTGTTTTGTCTAGGAAGCCCAGGCTGGGATTATCAGTTGATGTTGTCCTACAAAGGTGGGAAATTAGCATTTATAGTGGCACGTTCTTGGGGGCGGAAAGATTTCCGTCTGTGTAAATGCCGGGGGTGCATTAATTATAGCAGCAGATGAGGAGGTTTTTTCGCACGTGGGTTTGGTTTTTTAGGCTTTCCTGTCGCTTCTGCTGTACCTGCTTCCCTGTCACCATTCGCCAGCTTCCCTGCGTGATTTATGGGCCTTTTCTGTACTATTATTACATTTTAATCAAAAAGCTAAGTGTGTTAGCTGGCGTGTTCTGCTCTCGTGCACATAACAGCAGAACGTGTCTCAGCCATACGAGCCTGGTGAGCAATTGTGGCATTCCGTACACGGGCTGGTGTCCCGCCTTGATGAGGGTTTGTTTGGGCCCATCACCAGTCCCAACCAGAGCTTCCCACCCCGCAGAGAGTGCCGAGCAGGACCCAGACCTCGCACCCGGGAGTACCGACAGAAGGGGGGGGCCGCAGCCCCCTGGCACAGGCTCGCTGCGGCATGGACTTCGGCGCTCTTGGCTCACAATCGGGGGGTTCTCATTCCCTGCAGATGACGGCTTCCTTCATGCACATTTTCCCAGCATGGAAAAATGCCACCCTGTGCAAACTGCTCGTGTTTGTTCTCCCACCATGGTCTCTGGGCAGCCGGGTCCCGCCATGGTGCGCCAGGAGTTTCTCCGGCAGTGTTCCGGATGTCGTTTGGGCCACAGCGATCGGCAGGTGCCTCACAGCCTTACAGTATAGACCCAGGAATGATTGAGCCTGACACTTTGAGCTGTCAGAACCAGCACACTCGCCTTATTGACACTGATTACAGAGCCTGATTTCACCGCTTTCAGCCAGACATCGTCTGAATAGGTGCATTCAGCGCACTACAGGCCCCCTCGATGGGATGCTTACAGTCACTGGATGTCTTAGCAGGAAAAAGGATTTGCAGCAATGGACTCCAAGTAATCTCTGAATTATGGGGGTTAATTGTGAGTAACACACACAATTGTGTGACGTTTCTGATCGATGTGGCAATATGACCCCGCTCACCCCACCCCCCCAATCAACTGTGGAAAAAATGACAGGGAAATCAGGACCTCAGTCACCACCGCCGGAGGAGGGAAGCGTTAGCCAGGACAGTGGTAGGGGACACCACGGAGGTGACAAGGACATTGTGACATTGTGAATGGGTACCACTCTAGCTCACTTACGTATGCTAGGCCCACCCAACTGTTTGGGCCAGTGGGACACAACGCAAATACCCTTGCCGTCTTTCCAGGATTTGGAGAGATCTTTATCTGGCCAAGAAATGTCTGTTCCTTTTCAGGATGGAGCACAGGTGTTAATCCACAGCTCCTGAAACACGTTTCCTAAATGCGTCGATGCGTCTTCTGTATGCTGACGTGAGCATTTGGTCATGTGCTTGGGGACGAGCGTGTTAACAGGGCCGCTGCTGCCTTGGTTGTGTGGGGCTTGAGCGTGCACTCTCGCTGAGGGCTTCTCGTTAGGGAAGCAGCATCTCCTGCTCGCCGTCTTGTTACCACCAGCAGACACCATCTCTGTAGCCTTAGCAGGGCTCCGCAGTCAGACTACTGGGATGCCGCCTTCGGCATCTGTAATAAGCAGTCCTGCCTCGCATATACCAAGCCCAGAATGCACTGGGCCAGAGCCATACCAAAAACGTCTGACACTAGCTGGGCGACCTGATAGGAGCCGCGATCGATTTTCATTACAATGTCTTTGAGAGGACATGCCGTCTCATGCACTGTAGATGCCTTCAGTTTGTGCTTTTCAGTCATTTGGGGACAGCGGGGGAGCTGAAACATACCCCCCCCGTGTTTAACCCACGGCGCCCTTCACCTGCACCCCACCCCATGCATCCCCTGGTGCAAATCTTTGCTCTTTGTGCCTTAGAAATGTGTCAAAGTACCAGCTCTCAGGTGTTAGTTAGATTTTAAAATACACGGAGTGCACACTCTCGCCATCTGCTCGAGCAGCGCTTACTTTCATACATCCGCTACGGTGCAGATCCCCATAAGCGGGAGTACCAGCTAACAAGAGCGCCCGGCCGATCCGCGTGTGCTCTGATGGACAGGCCGGGGGGGGGAATGGGGCTGGTGTGAATGAGAAAGTGACCTTGGCTCCTCAAGCCGGCCCCCGGCTGCACTGGGAGACGAAGGCCCCGCTTGGGGAAAAGAGAATGCCCACTGACGCGTGCAGGCTTGGAGGGCCATGTTGGATTTGCAAATGGCTTTTCATTAGAGCAAGAAGTAGAGGAGGGTTCCTGGGTAGCAACGGAGAGCCTGGCATCTTCCATTTAAAGAGTGACAAAACAAGAAACCGACAGGACTAGTAACCATCATCGGGAAGGTTAGAGAGATGGGCTCAAACGGCAGGCAGGCAGAGGCTCTGAAGAGTGACCCACACAGCGTTACATCAGTGGGATACTCTGGGGAAGGAGTTCCTGCCTCACCTGCATGTCCTCCGGCTCGCTCCCCTCATCTGTTTCCCTCTGCCACATCTCGGTGTACCGGGAGTCACTCAGCAGATGCGGCGTGCAAACCACCAGTGTCTATGAAACCAAAACGGCTTAGGCCACACTAGTCTGTACATGAACATTAAAGACGTGCTCCAGGCCCAGCTACAGTGTATGTGTGCGGCCTGTGAAGCCCACCGCCTGTCTAACCTGTCTTCGTGTCTCAGTCCGTAGACCCCGGCCAGCAGTTCACGTGGGAGAACTCCAACCTCGAGGTGAACAAGCCAAAGAACCGCTATGCAAACGTCATCGCGTATGACCACTCTCGGGTCATCCTCAGCTCCATCGATGGTGAGTATGTCCTTGGCAAGAGGCCTAGATGGGTCCCTCAAAATGCCACTGGGAAATTAGAGCCTTCCATGTCCTCAGTCAACTGGGAGATGAAGCCCGCTGGATGTCTCATTCTGTTTGGTGGCGATGCATAGACAGGGGGTGATGTCACAGAGCGTCTCTGCTCCTCAGGTGTGCCAGGAAGCGACTACATCAACGCCAACTACATCGACGGCTACCGCAAGCAGAACGCCTACATCGCCACGCAGGGCCCGCTGCCCGAGACTCTCAGCGACTTCTGGAGGATGGTGTGGGAGCAGAGGTCTGCCACAATCGTGATGATGACCCGATTAGAAGAGAAGTCCAGAGTGAGTTACCCATCATGCACTTCGCCTGGGGAATTACCCATCATGCACTTCTTACTCCTCCATAGCTTCGCCTGGGGAATTACCTTGCAGCAATATCTGCAGACAGACTGATTGTGGAGCTCAGACGGTTATACATCTGTGCCGAAACCTAGAAGGCCGTGGGCCTGTGGCATATCACCTTCTCCTGGGACTTTGGCTAATCCTGCTCTCTGACCCCAAGCTATTCTGACTTGATCAGATATTTTGGGTGAAAGTCTCTGCTTAGTAAATATAATCTTATTTTGGTCATCAGACCCACGCAACTCCGTATGCAAGGTTGGTTATTGCATTATACTGCAGCAGCGAGACTCTCTCCAATACTACGGAAATGTCGTGTCTGACTGAGGAGGCTCGCTTGCTGGGCCATCCGGGGACTTCCAGTTCCCAGACAGATGATAGACATGAGGTCAGTTTGGAGACAGGAATAGATTAAGCAGCGAATCAGTAATTCATCGAGAATGAAAACGGCAGCGAAATGTCGGCTAGCCGTCTCGTGGCGCCCGTGGCCATGGCAGCACTGGGGCCCAGCTGGGATAATTAGCGTTGGTCGTGCGGCGATGGTAGACGACAAAAGCTGGCACCACAGCAGATGTGTTTTAGCCCGGTGACAACCTCGGCACACTGGCATGCCGGAGATTCTGCAGCCCCACTGCCAGCACCTGGTACACGAAGCAGGGCACTGGGGGGGTCGTGACAGGGCACTGGGGGGGTCGTGACAGCTCGGAGCGATGAAGCAAGTGCGGTGTCCGCGGGGGGGAATGCTCGGACTGTGTCCAAGAGCGGATTGCTTTGCGGACCACGTAATGGCTCTGCCGCAGCACGTCCCCCCCCACGGCCGCTCCCCGTCTCATGTAAACGTGTTTCCCGTCAGCTTCACATACGGAATGAAGAGCCAGGGCAAGAGGCGAGCCGTGAGTAGGGCGAGGTGTAGGGAAGGGGCGTGGCCTGGTCCCCGGTTTCCCCCCGAGGGGCTGGGGCTTCCACTGCAGCCTTATTCGAAGTCTAACATATTTCGCCATTTGTGTGAGCAGTTCAATAGTGGCTCTCTCTGCCTTCTAAAAGCAGGCCCGAAGGCTGAGAATTGCAATAGGACATTTACATCTCGCACAATCCGTTTTCACCAGTGGAGGATGCCGCAGCTTGGGTGACCTCCACCTGGCCCCCGCCTCATGCAGCTCTGTCGCAGTCACTCCGAGTGGGGGGGGGGGTATCTGCTGAGGAATTATGGGAGCAGGTGGTGGCCTGGTACGGTGCTGACGGTCGACTTCTCATGACCTTGTGTATATGCTTGCGTGGTTTGCTTACGCTACATGGCTTCCATGCACCCAAGACCCTTGGGTGGCCCACATGTGGAAGGGGCAAGTGGAAGCCGGGGGGCATCCAAAGGCCTGTAGCCCCTTCCTCTGGGGCAGGAGGTGCTGTGTAGCGTGATGCCCCCATCTGCTAATCCCCCAGGCCTTACTGAGAGTCTGCCAGCTTTCTGTACTCTGACCTGAACTCGGGAATGCAGGCAGCAGAGTGTGAGAAGTTCTCTTGTCCTCTGTCCATCTCAATCAGCCTCTGTCGGCCTCGGTCGACCTCAGTCTGTGTTTAAAGACACCTGGCACCCAAACCCCCCCAAGCCCCCTACATTTAACTAACAATCTTCATCTTCCACAGGTCAAGTGTGACCAGTACTGGCCAACCCGAGGCCCGGAGACCTATGGCATGATCCAGGTGACCATGCTGGATACGGTGGAGCTAGCCACCTACAGCGTACGCACCTTCGCCCTCTACAAGGTAGGAGTCCCGCCAGCCGCAGTCTAGGTGGGGCCGAATGGTTCCAGGCCCTTTGAGTGCCCTCTTCTTAGAGCGATGTCCCTCCAAGTTCTAATACTTTCTGAAGTACTCCTTGAAAGTATTGAAACTTTTCCATGGTGCAGCAGGGATGTGGTGGCTGAGGACAGGCTTACGGTTTTTGAGTAGGACGGGGGGGATCATGGCTTTGCCCCCTAATTGCGGGGCTTTATACCAGCCTCCTCAGTACTCCCTTCTGGCTGCTTAAATTTGAAAGCCCTGTGCCTCTTGCATAAATAACATGTCGCCGGCTGGAGGGAGGGGAGGGCCAAAGCTCAGGGCCCCCAAGGTGCCATCACCCGCCCCCTTGTCGCCGACACTAATGTCCTGTGGTCCTGAGCTGCTCTGTACCTGCCCACTGTCCCTGAAAGCACATGGCTCCTCCATCTCCTCACACAGAACGGCTCCAGTGAGAAGAGGGAGGTCCGGCAGTTTCAGTTTGTCGCCTGGCCAGATCATGGCGTTCCAGAGTACCCCACGCCCATCCTGGCCTTCCTGCGCCGGGTCAAGGCATGCAACCCTCCGGACGCCGGCCCCATGGTGGTGCACTGCAGGTAGTGCTCTCTCCTCCCCACAGTGGGGCGCTGTGATGTAGTTTGGTGATGTGCTCCGGCTGGAGGGAGTGGATGTCATGGTGACCTTGCCCCCTCCCCCCGCCCCGCCAGTGCTGGTGTGGGTCGCACGGGCTGCCTGATCGTCATCGAGGCCATGCTGGAACGCATGAAGCACGAGAAGAGCGTGGACATCTACGGCCACGTGACGTGCATGCGAGCACAACGCAACTACATGGTGCAGACGGAAGACCAGTACATCTTCATTCACGAGGCCCTGCTGGAGGCTGCCACGTGCGGCAACACCGAGGTCCCTGCCCGCAACCTCTACTCCCACATCCAGAAGCTCACCCACGTCCCAACCGGGGAGACTGTCACCGCCATGGAGCTGGAGTTCAAGGTAGGCGAGACGTCCTCAGCCACTGGCTTCCTTACTCAGGCTGTGTGTGCCTGGAACTTTCCTGTTGATTTCACTAACCAGCTTTGCCCAGACATAGGCCAGAATCAATGTGTTACCAAGAGACCCAGCTTTTTTATTTATTTTTTGAACTCTTAAGTGTGCGGATCCTAACAGTAGGGGGTAGCACTGTGGCTAATGAAATCCCTGGGTTTAAATCAGTGTCTCACTTTAGTTTTCGAACTGTTAGTGTTTAATGTAACTACATTTCTTTCTACCTTCATGTGCAATAACTTAAAGAAGCGTTCATGAATTGTTTGCCTAAAACAGTGAAAAGGAGCCTGTTGTGCAGCCTGGTCTGAGGCAGCCATTGTGTCTCTGCGGGGGGGTGGGGGGTTGTGGCCACAAAGAGGTTCTCTGAGGGTGAGCGGTCAGTCCATCAGGCTGAGTGTGAGGTGGGGGGGAGACCTGGGAGGCGGACAGCCCATCTGACAGCCCTGCAGATAAACCCCCCGGAGGTCTGGGAGCAGGGGGGCAGTCGGGCTGTCGCTGCACTGCTCTGTGCCGCAGTCCGTCAGCACGCCACTCTAATCCTCTCTGGACCTGGATGGGGTTTGCTCAACATCCAGAATTATAGGGATCAAATTTGTTTTGCAAGATGGGTGAATGTAAATCCAAATAGAAATGAGGACTGCCAGCACGCTACAGATCCGATTGGCTGGCTGGGCTGTGTAGGACCAGGCTACAGATCCGATTGGCTAGCAGGGCTGTGTAGGAGCAGGCTGCAGATCCGATTGGCTGGCCAGGCTCTGAGGAGCAGGCTGCAGATCCGATTGGCTGGCTGGGCTGTGTAGGAGCAGGCTGCAGATCCGATTGGCTGGCCAGGCTCTGAGGAGCAGGCTGCAGATCCGATTGGCTAGCTGGAGTGTGTAGGAGCAGGCTGCAGATCCGATTGGCTAGCTGGAGTGTGTAGGAGCAGGCTGCAGATCCGATTGGCTGGCCAGGCTCTGAGGAGCAGGCTGCAGATCCGATTGGCTGGCTGGGCTGTGTAGGAGCAGGCTGCAGATCCGATTGGCTAGCTGGAGTGTGTAGGAGCAGGCTGCAGATCCGATTGGCTGGTTGGGCTGTGTAGGAGCAGCCTGCAGATCCGATTGGCTGGTTGGGCTGTGTGGGAAGAGGCTGCAGGTCTGGTTGGCTGGCCGTGTTTGATGTCATCAACCGTGTGCTTTACCTAAAGAACAGTCACACGTGGACCAGGGCAGCAGGTGTGTGTATCTCAGATTGTCTGTGGGGTCCCTGAAGGGCCCACCGCCTGGCCACATGAGCGTGTCAGCTGGGTCCAGTTAGCCAGACACCATTTTCAAATGGTGTGGTGTTGTAAGCGCGGGGGTGCAGAATTTCGCAGAAGGGTAGAGCTGGAGAGATGTCTGATGCTTTTCGGGCTCTGAGGATCGGTTACGAAGTGCATGCTGATCGCCAAAGCCACCCCCCGGTCAGCCCCAAGTCTCACCCAGCTCTCTCCCGCCCGCAGAGACTGGCCAACTCCAAAGCACACACGTCCCGTTTCATCAGTGCCAACCTCCCCTGCAACAAGTTCAAGAATCGGCTGGTGAACATCATGCCGTTTGAGTCGACCCGGGTGTGCCTGCAGCCCATCCGCGGGGTGGAGGGCTCCGACTACATCAACGCCAGCTACATCGACGGTTACAGGTACGCCGCCGCCGCCGGGGGGGGGGCTGAGATTAAACACTGATTAGCTGTGCTACGTTAGCAGTTAGCGCTGTCTTGGTGTCTCCGCTGACCAGCGATGGGCTCTGTTCATTCCACACCGCGGTACTTCCAAACTGCCAGATGGGGCCACTTTCATTACCTCACAGAGGGGGCATTTTTATTAGCCAGGGTAAAATGAAACCCCTAACAACCCGGAACACAGGGACCTGGCTCGCGGTCCCGTGACTGCCGCAGCTCCGCATCGAATGTAAACTTATTAAAAGTGGGTCCTGAGGGCCCCCTTTATTAAAGCGTGCGTACCGAGGGGGGGCCCCTTTATTAAAGCGTGCGTACCGAGGGGCCCCAGCGCAGCAATAGTTTAATCAGCTGCATGATATACTTTTCCTCTTCATGGAGATGGATGACGTCCCCCCTACCGCCCCCCTGCGCCATACTCCTCGGCACAGGAAGCCCCCCCGACACGTGCTTCAGATAGACCCAGTTAATGACATGTATCTTACCCGCGCCAATTCAGGGTGCTTCCGGACTGAGGCGTTTGGCGCCCTAGCTTTGGGTTCTGTACGAAACTCCAAGGCACTTTCAGACACACTAATTAGTGGAGAAGGACGGAGGTGGACCGGGCCCTCCCCGGCAGACCATCCATCTGCCTGACTTCCCGCCTGCGCGTTTGCATGCAGTCGCCCAGGCTCTGCATCGCATAACACGCAGTCAGGTCTGCGCAGTAATGGGTCAGGGACTTTTAAAGGGAGGCGAGGAAAGAATAAGGCATGGGGGGAGATAATCCCGCAGCATTTCCTGATGGGGGTTCGTGGTCCTTCAGAGGTGGAGAGTTATTAGCCGGCGCTGACAGGCAGTGGGAGGGGCATCCCCGCTCGGGCTGCTTTGTGCTGAGCAGGCCCCACAGCTACCTTTAATCTCCCAGCTGCACGTTGGCCGCCCCGCAGCACCTTCATTAACGGCTCCTCTGCAGCCTCACCAAGAAGATGGGAGACCGTGCCCCTCTTGTGCAGGGACACACTCCCCTCTGGTGGTGACCAGCAGGAACTGCACCTGGCATCAGGAAAAGCGGAGGGCGTGGTGGAATGTGTTGGTCCAGGAAATGCTATTTCAGAGCTTTAGCGCAGCTTCGGTTGTAAAATGCACCATACTGTGTTGGCTCTCAGCAAAGGGCATCTGTTCGCGCTGCGGCCTGTGTAGTGATTATGAATATGGTATTGGAACATGAGGGTTGATGGTTCTAGGCCAAGTGAGGGTGTTGCTGTTGAACCCCGAGCCATCATCTCTTGCCATGAAGAATTGAAAGGCCTCCATTCCCTGACTCTGCCGTTCCCTGCGTCTTTAGGCAGCAGAAGGCCTACATCGCCACCCAGGGCCCCCTGGCAGAGACCACTGAGGACTTCTGGAGGATGCTTTGGGAGCACAATTCCACCATCGTGGTGATGCTGACCAAGCTGAGGGAGATGGGTCGAGTGAGTGGACTTGAGAGGGTCAATTCAGGGCCAGTTCAGTTGTGATATTAACATTTAACATAAACTAGCTCAGTGCTAATGGTCAGTGCTAACAGTCAGTACTCACCCTAGCGCTGTGCTAACGGTCAGTGCTCACCCTAGCGCTGTGCTAACGGTCAGTGCTCACCCTAGCTCTGTGCTAACGGTCAGTGCTCACCCTAGCGCTGTGCTAACAGTCAGTGCTCACCCTAGCGCTGTCTAACGGTCAGTGCTCTCCCTAGCTCTGTGCTAACGGTCAGTGCTCACCCTAGCGCTGTGCTAACGGTCAGTGCTCACCCTAGCGCTGTGCTAACGGTCAGTGCTCACCCTAGCGCTGTGCTAACGGTCAGT
>JAODKM010000042.1:1510703-1526159 GCA_026780845.1 Petrocephalus sullivani | reverse complement strand
TCAGTGCTCACCCTAGCGCTGTGCTGACGGTCAGTGCTCACCCTAGCGCTGTGCTGACGGTCAGTGCTCACCCTAGCGCTGTGCTGACGGTCAGTGCTCACCCTAGCTCAGTGCTGACGGTCAGTGCCCACCCTAGCGCTGTGCTGACGGTCAGTGCTCACCCTAGCTCAGTGCTGACGGTCAGTGCCCACCCTAGCTCAGTGCTGACGGTCAGTGCCCACCCTAGCTCAGTGCTGACGGTCAGTGCTCACCCTAGCTCAGTGCTCATGCCGATCATGCCACTTTAACCCTTTACAGGAGAAGTGCCATCAATACTGGCCCGCAGAGCGCTCTGCTCGCTACCAGTACTTCGTGGTGGACCCCATGGCGGAGTACAACATGCCCCAGTACATCCTGAGGGAGTTCAAGGTCACCGATGCCAGGGTAGGTGGTGCCAGCTAACCCCCCCACCCCCCCCCGCCCGCTGGTGTCCATATGTGTAAGCCGGCCCCATTTAGCTACTTGGAAGTGTTGCATTTTCCCGCGGTATGATGGGCCTCAGTGTCAGCGCAGAAATTGCATTGAGTTTGTTTTGATCAGTGGCAGGCAGCTCTGTCCTTTCCCCCAGGAGACTGGGTTCCACTCCACCTCAAACAAGCGTTGGCTCCATTAGCATTACGGAGTTGGTCAGTGTAGTAGCAAGATGGCGGCTGGGCTGTGGTCTTTTTGAGAATATGATTGCGGTTCCTGTTCTTAGACGCAGCGTCTTCAGCTATGCGGGTTTCCCATCCTCAAACCTTTGGTATTTAACCCAAAGATCAGTGTGACATTTCTCTGTTTTCTGCCCCACTGTTTATGTCCCGGATTGTGGCGGCATTTGGATGCAGGATGGGCAGCAGGCGAGCCGCGAGCTGCCGGGAAGCACCGCAAAGCTGGCCATAAGCCTGCCATAAATACATGGTTAACTTAAGACTTTCTGTAGTGTGAGATGGGATACAATGAAACCGTCATCCTCCCTAAAGTCAGCAATCTGAGCATTAGCCTTTTATAGCGATCAGGAGCCTGCCAAAGTGGGTGGTGACACTGCCTCATACTCTGCATTTCCATTGGCCCATCAGGATGGCCAGTCCAGAACCATCCGGCAGTTCCAGTTCACCGATTGGCCTGAGCAGGGTGTGCCAAAAACTGGGGAGGGCTTCATCGATTTCATTGGCCAAGTACACAAAACCAAGGAGCAGTTTGGGCAGGATGGACCAATCACTGTGCACTGCAGGTAATGTACGGAGAGCCGCACTGGAGCTGTTAAAAAGCACACTGCATCGCTGCTAGGGGCTGCAAAGAAGACTGGCATTTTACAATATGTTTTATGGTGCAGTCTGAGAAACTTTATCCTTTTGGCTAAAAGGCTACAGCAGAAATTCTGAGATTCTATACACTGAGTATAAAAATGACAATGGTAATGTTCATATAAAGAGACTGGGTTTGGGGGAGTCAGGCTGAACGTAGGGCTCCTGTCTGCTGCGAGTTGGGCTGCGTGTGCACGTTATGTTCAGTGCTTAACATGTGCCCATGCTGTACGCAGTGCCGGTGTGGGCAGGACCGGTGTCTTCATCACCCTGAGCATTGTGCTGGAGAGGATGAGGTACGAGGGCGTGGTCGACCTCTTCCAGACGGTGAAGACACTACGTACCCAGCGGCCGGCCATGGTGCAGACAGAGGTATGCTATATGAGGGGGTGTGACCAGTGTGGTGGGCGTGGTCATATGAGAAAAGGGGTTGGGCCAGTCAAGCCAAAGACGGCTGGCCATCCTCATGATGCTGATGCATGACTCCTCTCCGTTTGCACCCAGGACCAGTACCAGCTGTGCTACAGGGCAGCTCTGGAGTACCTGGGCAGCTTTGACCACTATGCAACGTAACCACTCCTGGAAAGCCCCGGAATCCCTTCAGGAGTGCCAAGTGTTCCTTCTGAGCCATTTCCACCCACCTGATTCTGTACAGAGCTGCCAGAGGGGAGAGGGGGATGGGCATGCGGCGGATAGGACTGGCCAGCCGTCAATCAAGGTGGCCCGCCCCCCCCTGCCTGGCACAGAGCTTTAAAAGAAAAAAAAAAACCTCCACAGAATCCAACAGCTGTGAGTGGCAGGCTGGTATGAGCAGCACATGTGAGGACCCTCCCTCTCCTTCCCCTGTTCACTACGGCAAACCATCATTTTGGGTTTTTTTTATTACCATTATCGTTTATATTATCATCATTGAAATAATATTTAGATTCACATTTTTTATAATCATTTAATATTTGTTATTTACTTTATTCCTAAGCTCCTGTCTGCGTTTCCCCTGATTGGTGCATTTTTTTGCCCTTTTGCTTTCCCTGGATCTCTGTAGGTTACCTTAGCATAAGGGACATGTATTTTAAACACGTCCCTGCGTACTAATACTGGAGAAACCACTGTTTCCTAAGCTGCTGTCACTTTCATTTGTTTTATTTTTACCATCATTTTATTGCTCTTATCTTTCTCGCGTGTGATTTGGTCTTATCCAATGGAATGGGGGATACTTTTATAAGTCTTTTCACTTCCAGGTACTTTATAAAATAAAAAGATGAATATTAGAAAACAAATAAAATCATACCAGAGCTCTAGTGGTACTATATAAATCCATTAGGGGA
The DNA here is from genome assembly GCA_026780845.1 of Petrocephalus sullivani. NCBI lineage: Eukaryota > Metazoa > Chordata > Actinopteri > Osteoglossiformes > Mormyridae > Petrocephalus > Petrocephalus sullivani. The sequence continues at coordinate 1,523,509 of JAODKM010000042.1, read as the reverse complement.
AGAAAAGTGACTTAACTGAAGATCAGCTGTGTACAGATCCTAACTTTGTTCTCGATAGCTGTTAACTGTGATCTCACAAGCAAACATGGCTTACTGAAGCGCGACCCCCCCCACCCCCCACCCCCCCGAGCAGCAGCAATGGATGGAAGGAGCAGAGCAGGTGGCCCCGAAATACGCAGTAACACTGTTTTCCGGAAGCCGCGGGGGCCGCCTGCCCCTGCCCTTTAGCCCGCAGTATAGCTGATTGCCCCAGTTCACTGGCTTAGGCGGTGGGGGGGAGCAGGAGAGAGAGGCAAAGTCGGGACTGAAGCACAAACAGACAAATAACATCTGTACAGCTAAAGGCCATCCAGCAGGGGGCGAGAGAAGCCTTGCCACCCTCAGATGGGCCTGGTATTATTTTTATAAATATATAAATATATACATGCATATAAACATTTGTTGCTATCCTGCAACGACATTAAAAGTTGTTAAATATTCCACTCAATAATCTTTGATTCTCTCAGAAAATCTCAGCAAATGTGGGATCACGGCAAAAAAAAGAGAGAGAGTGATTTTTCTCTCCGCTGAGTCTGTGTTAAGGGTGAAATGGTATAATTCCCGTCATGCCACCCGCCGGTCCTGGAGGGCCACGCCTTCAGACGGAGCAGCCAATGGGCAGCCAGCCCACGGTGGAGGAATTCTACATGTAATCAACAGTGCATTTTGAGATGAGGGACTGAAATATCTATGAACCTTTCATTTCTACCTTGTGTATGCATAGTGCTGTAGGGTTCAATCTGTTGTATACACAGTCTGTTTTCTATTTGTTAATAAAAAGGAAAAACGGTGCAAAAAAACTCCTTGATGTTAATAAAGTTGAATAATTGGGTTTTGTACAATGTTTCTGTCAGAGCTCTGTCCTGCCCGGTGTTTCCCCACTGATCATCTCCATTTCCGCCCAAGTCCCTTTGTGAATGTACCCTCAGCGATTCAGCCCATGAGTACAGACTTCTCCACAGATAAGGGCTGCTATTTCCGCGTCTCGCTTGACATGTTGTGGGTGTGACCTGGGAGATTCTTTATCAAATGTAGGTGTGGCTATAAAAAAAGTTCTTTACGTAGCGTGGGATTGGTCTGGAAAGTTATTTATGAAGTGCTGTGTGGGTGTGGCCAGGGAAGCTCTTCATGCAGTGTGGGTGTGGCCAGGGAAGCGCTTCATGCTGTGTGGGTGTGGCCAGAGAAGCTCTTCATGCTGTGTGGGTGTGGCCATAGAAGCTCTTCATGCTGTGTGGGTGTGGCCATGGAAGCTCTTCATGCTGTGTGGGTGTGGCCAGAGAAGCTCTACATGCTGTGTGGGCGTGCCCAGAGAAGCCCTACATGCTGTGTGGGTGTGGCCAGAGAAGCTCTTCACGCTGTGTGGGTGTGGCCAGAGAAGCTCTTCACGCTGTGTGGGCGTGGCCAGGGAAGCTCTGCACGCTGTGTGGGTGTGGCATGGGAAGCTCTTCATGCTGTGTGGGCGTGGCCAGGGACACCCTTCATGCAGTGTGGGCATGGCCAGGGACTAGGAGCATAAAATTACAACAATAAGTAGAAATAAAGTGATGGAATGATAAAATAAAATAGAACAGTAGGGGACAGTAAGGGAACATAAGTATATTGAATATTGGAATATGAAAATGTATAACAATGCTGAGCATTAAAATACAAGTTGTTATAGGCACTGCAGAGGAGTTGAAGCGGCAAATGCCAGCAGAATCAGGCTTTTAAAGCTGCAAAATGAATTACAGGGATGAGTGAGCGGTGCCACTGCACTAGAGCGGGCAGGAGTGGTACCACTGCACTAGAGCGGGCAGGAGTGGTACCACTGCACGTGAGCGGGCAGGAGCTCCGTGGCAGACGCAGCAGATCCTGAAGCTTGATGCTCCGCGGTACTTACTGCCCTGCAGCATGACGCTCCGCGGTACTTACTGCCCTGCGGCATGAAGCTCCAGGATACTTACTGCCCTGCGGCATGACGCTCCGCGGTACTTACTGCCCTGCGGCATGAGGCTCCAGGATACTTACTGCCCTGCGGCATGACGCTCCGCGGTACTTACTGCCCTGCGGCATGACGCTCCGCGGTACTTACTGCCCTGCGGCATGACGCTCCGCGGTACTTACTGCCCTGCGGCATGAGGCTCCGCGGTACTTACTGCCCCTCACATGTTCAGCACCTCTCTCTTTCTGTCCTCCTTTTCCAGACTCTAAGCATCAGGGACATTGCTGTCAGGCCACTGGGCACAGCATCATTGTGGTGCTCTTCATGTCATTTCACTGACCTTACTTTGCTTTTATTTACCACTATCTCATGCATAATGAATCTTATGTGGTGAACTAGCAAGCTCAACTTTCAGAACCTAAAAGCACAACAAGCTCACGGGCTGATGTGTCCAGATATCAATGTGCTGTGAAAGACCTTCCCGCTCAACAAAAGTCAATTACTTAGAAAGCAAACAGGCCTTTGAATTCTCCGCTCAGCGTATTGGCTTGTTAACATGCCACGCCATTAAGCCAGGGCATTAAGAATGATTGTGTTCCCTCACTACGCAAATTGAAAGTGTGTTTTTCCACTCTTCATTGCCTAAGGTCAGAAACCATTTTCTCATATGATCTTTGTTTTGAGACATCAACAGAGCTCTAAGAGCAGACTCAGTGTGTTATGTTTGTCATGCCCGGCATTTTCCTTCCCATCTGCCTAGATGCAGTGAGAGACATAGGTCTGAAATGCACTTTTCTGAACATACTGCTGGAGGACACATGAAATCATAGAAATCGCAATAAAAAAGTGATGATAACTTCGCAGTTATTGTTTTTAAATTAATGTTGTAGTGATGTATTTAAAAAACTACAGTATTTGAATCAATGGAATCTATATTTTTCAATATACAAAAGCATTCCCCTGTAGGTGTGAAGAGCTAACTTGCTTTAATATCAAAGACAATCTTCAAACTGAGAAGTAGTTTGGACATGCACTGGTGTGTTTCTTTTCTGGTGTACTGGCTCAGAATTTCTGGATACAGCAGCAGGTCTCTAACATCATGGAAACAGAGCAGGAATGAGACCATATCCTATAAGGACTGTCTACAGTGTTACATAAGCTTGGATTCCGGGCCATTCAGCCTTCCTCCATGAGCGCTCGTCCATATCCGACCTCAGTGTGCCTAGACCTCTGGAAACGGCACACGTCACACCCTGAACAAAATGCCAGCCACGATGCAGTAGGTGCCATTTCCCAAACAGAAATCTCCACTTCCAGCTTTTAGTTAAAAAGTCACGGAAATGATTGATACACCATTCATACAATGGACAATTTGTCATGCACATGATGCCGGTGGACAGGGGCATGGCGGCGGCAGCAAAGGACAAGGAGGCTCAGCTCGCGGGAGAACGCGGCTCTTCCATCGTAGCTGTTGAAAGAGTGCATGTAACAGCTTAATAATCACCGGAACCAATCAGAACACTAGAAACACAAGGAGGATATATGCCGGGCTGACAGGTACAGACACGGTGGGGGATTTATACAGAGCTAAGGACACATGTGGATCAGACAGGGTTCACGTATGACACGGGTAACATATGTGCCAAAACAGGGAAATACAGCTATTCACTATAACAACCACAGAACAAGGGGCAATATACCCCCAAGAGCATGCTGGGATATGGTAATCCCCCTCGGCGCTACAATATTTTATTCTGTATTATATGTATTATATAATTAGGATTTAATCTGTAAATGTCGTGTAAAAATTTAATATGAAACTGAGCTTCAGAAACTGGTTCTTATAAAAAGAGAATTAGGGTTATACACTTAATGAATTGCACTTGGCCTAAATCACTGCGGCGAAAACACCCTGTTTTATAAATCCCTTATTTTAAAATGTTTATGCTTAATAGCACAGGTCCCCGGCTCCCAGCCCGTCGCCTTTCACCAGGGAGCGGAGCGGCTCGCCGACGCAAGATGGCGGCGGCCCCGGAGCCCCGCGGCGGCGCGTGTGTGCGGAAGCGCACGTAAGCACACGGGAGCGTCGCGGGGGGGCGGCCGGGCCCGTGCAGCCCCGCTCTCCGCCGCATTCGCTCGGATTTCCGTAAACACTCGCATGCTGGCCATTAAATGGAAGGAGGGAAAGCGGGCCATTCCTACATAGCGGACTTTAATGAGTTCCGGCGATATTAAGGTGCGTAAGGTGGCTTTGGCTTCGGGCAGGGCACAGCCCAGCGTCCGGCAGAGCCGGGACGCCGCCGATTGGGCGAGAGCTGGCCGAGGCGAGCCGAAGTGGCCCGAAGTGAGCCGAAGCCGTGTGCGGTAAACAAACGCGCAATGCGCCTGCGCACTCGCGACAGCAAAATGGAGGGCGTTTGTACTTCTCAGTGCTGAGAAGCAGAATCGGTACATTTATTGAGGGCCTGGAGGCAAGACGCGCTCGCCGCTATTTGTCTTACTGTTGTCTGTAAGTATACCCGTTCGGGGTGGGGCATGGAAGCGGAGTTTTATGTGCGCGTTTCTCAGTTTCTCTTTGATCTTAGGCGCTGCTCGGTATTACGGCTAGGCAGTCTGATGGCTACCCGTTTCTCTTTCCGTTTCTGTTTTGTGAGTTTAATCTCAATTTATAACTGGCTTTGTTGTCTCAGTGTACGTTGGACGGTAAACCGCCCGAAGTACGTTTCGGTCGTATCGGGATTCTGGCATGCGTTTCGCTGCGAAATTAGCCAGTCGGCTACGCTGCTAACTAGTATTTATATTGTGGAGTGGAGCTGGGCCTCCACGGCTTTTTAAATGGACGCGGAGGGCAGCCAATCAGAAGCGGAGTCGCCCGGCCACGTGTGGTCGCGGGAGATCACGTGTGGCCGGCGGCCTGGTGGGAAAGGCAGGAGGTTCGGGAGGACAAAGCCGGCACCGCCCCCTGCGCCCCTGCCGCCCCCTGCGCACGCCCTTTGGGTCCCGGGGTGTCTTACCGCCATTACCTGCCATTATTCCGTATGAAGGGCTGCGCCGAATCTGTCTGCTCGGTACGAGAAGCTGCTTTCCGTTACTTTACTCTGAGACATGGTAGGAGAGGCTGGTCCTGCGTCCCGGGTCCCGGGATGTGGGTGACAGACAGATTGCCAGCAGCCCCTTTGGCTTTGGCTTTGGCATGTAATGACGGGCATGGCTTTAAATGCACCGGGACAGCAGACGGAGTGATGCTGGTATGCGTGTTATAAGATAACACTTTGTTTTAAACGGTTAGATCTTTCACAGCCAGTGCACGTTGGTTAATTTAAATTGCCCAGAAGCGGTTGCATTGAATATTCGCGTATGACGCATTGTTTCTGATTTCAGAGATACAGCATTCAGCCAGAATGACTTCGGAACCTGCATCTCAGAACCTCAGCTCCAAGAGCATCATGACCTTCCATCCCAGCAAAGAGGAGTTCAAGAACTTCAGCCGGTACATTGCCTACATAGAGTCCCAGGGGGCTCACCGGGCTGGTCTGGCCAAGGTGGGTGATCCGCTACTCACTGTTACTCTGCACCACTCACTGGTCGTCTGGATAATCACGGGACATTTCACACTTTGGGGGTTTTTCCACCGCAGCAAGTACCGTACTTTCGGTACTTCCTTTGTGATGGTTTTCCACTGGCTGTTACCGGCGCCAAATGACACCATCAGTAACTGCCCGTGAGTGACAACGTCACACCGCACAGCACCAAAATGCTTTTCCATTGCCGTAAAAACTGGTACTGATGCTGAATAAAAACACACCGTGAAGCAGGTCACTTTGTACTGAATTGGAACAATGGCTGTAATATACAGCTGGACGATGTTTGATATTAAATCTAACATGGCATGTTATGCACATGCAGTTCTTACATCGCTAGTGAGTTACATTCAGATCAGACTTTAAATTACTTCCGGTTTTATATGGACATTTTTACGGACGGCGCAGAGGATTGACGTTTTGCTGAAACATTTTTACTTTGGCATAGGGAAAAGGCTTAGCTAACTTTGCAATTTTAATAATTATTCTTTGCATAGATTATATTTATATCCAAAATATGTTTTTAAAATCAGTTTAAAGTTTACCTCGCTGCTTTTGCTTGGGCGCTGCATACGTTCTCCGAGACGATCATAATCATTCTCACCCTTGCTATTTAAATCACTCCTAGACAGGTGTGTGAGAAATTTAACTATCTTTTTATTTTATGTTAACTAACTTTTAAATACCCCAATATTTACAACAACAAAATCACATCGCTATATCTGAAGAGTCTCCAGTACCGTGCTGCAGTAGTAAGCTATATATTGAATAAAATCCTTTTTAAATCTCGTATGCCGTCCTCCTTTTGTTGTATCTGTTCTTCCGACCAGATCGCAGTTATTTTTTTTACTCCGTTTGTTGCCCTTTTCTGAGTTCGTAACGTTTTGGCAAGACGGCGATCGCATTGTGTTTCAGAATGAGGCATTTGCATAACCAATCACAGCGAAAGCATTGCACGTTACGCCCCAAAGTACCAAAGAAGTACCCCAACTGGTTTGGCACTTTCGGTACTTGAATTTTTGGTACTTGTACTCAACCGGAAGTCAATGGAAAAGCAAAAGTAGCGAAAGTACCAAACTTCGAGTGGTGGAAAAGCACCCTTTGGCTATCAGTGTGCCCAGGCTCGATTTCCTGTGGAGAAGAACCGCATCGCAGGGTATGGGGAGATCTGTCCTTTCTGCAGGCACGTTACTTACTGGCTCCTAGGTAAAGAGACTTGCAGTAAGCGATGTAGGTCACGTGATTTGCCATTGCATCTGTGGAGCAGGCTGTGTGGTTAGGCCTCTGCCGCTTGAGTTCCCGGGGCGCGTGGTGCCAGGCGGACAGGTGCACGGCGCTCTGACGCTTTGGCAGCGGTGTGTGATGCACTGTTCCACAGTGTGCCTTCTCCCACACCAGTGCCTGCTGTGCACTTTTGACACGGCACCTGTTTCTCACAGAGTAGAGCGCGTGTGTCTGCTCTGAGGTTAGGGGCAGCTTCCCACACTGAGGGCACCTGCTCTCACCGTCGTACTGCTGCGTCTCCCGTCAGCCCTCACCACCCACGTGCTCCTGTCACTGCATTATGAGCTGGTTTAAGCTCTGAAACCTGCCCGCCCCCCACCTTGCTAAGCATTCGAAGTCGAGCTGTGTGCCGTGGTGCCGCATGGGGGCGTGACTCTGTCTCTGGCTGTTTAGATCATTCCTCCGAAGGACTGGAAGCCCCGGAGGTCCTATGATGACATCGACGACCTGGTGATCCCAGCCCCCATCCAGCAGGTGGTGACCGGCCAGTCGGGCCTCTTCACCCAGTACAACATCCAGAAGAAGCCGATGACCGTGCGCGAGTTCCGCAAGACCGCTAACAGTGACAAGTAAGCAGGAAGCCCCCCCCCCCCCTGCAGGCTGACCCTGACCCTGACCTGACCTCGCCTGGCTCAGTACCCCTCCGAAGTGTTATTTCGAAGTTGGTTGCTAGCACTCATTTTGCCCGCGGCCCCTATGTGCGCCCATCATTACTCAACCCAGCGGGGACCCCCAGACACCCCCCATGATTTTTCTGCAAACCCACCTCAGGTTCTGCAGCCCTCGCTATGTGGATTTTGACGAGCTGGAACGGAAGTATTGGAAGAACCTGACCTTTAACCCTCCTATTTACGGGGCAGATGTGAACGGCACGCTCTACGACCCGGTGAGGGGAGCTGGGCTTCTTCCGGTGGGGGGGTGGGGGACACATGCTTTTAAAAGTTGGACTAACCATGTCAGTAGAAGCACTGGAGATTAATTCGTAAAAATGGAACCATATTTTGCTAATTGAAAGTACATAAGCATGTAACGTTGTTCAGTCTGCGGAGTTCTATGAATGGAAGGAGGTCCTGAGGCTTGATGATGAGCAAGGCCTGTCTGTCCCCATCCTCCTGTGTCAGGACGTCACAGAATGGAACATTGGCCACCTGAACACCATCCTGGACACGGTAGAGCGAGAGAGTGGCATCACCATCGAGGGGGTGAACACGCCCTACCTGTACTTCGGCATGTGGAAGACCACCTTCGCCTGGCACACAGAGGACATGGACCTCTACAGCATCAACTACCTGCACTTCGGGGAGCCCAAGTCCTGGTATCCAGCCATTTTTGTTTTTAACTGATGAACGTGACGTTGCAGCACGTCCACACAGACATTTTATGCAGAGACCTTTGTCTGAACCCTTAGAGGACCCTCTCTCTGTCCTCTTCTCTCATTCTGTCTCTGGGTGTTTTCAGTCGTGATCATGTTTCAGTCTCCATGAAGAGCGCCTAAAAGCTTTTCTGCTGATGGCCCTTTAATGGTAGTCATGGCGACTCGTACGTTTACGCCCCACAGGTACTCTGTCCCCCCAGAGCACGGCAAACGACTTGAGCGTCTAGCTAAAGGTAAGGTACACGTCATAGAAGCTGCAGACATTCTTCTGCTCTGGCCTGGAGAAGCGAATCCTGGCCTCGTTAACGCGAGCCGCGCCTTTCCCGGCCTCGTTATCGTGAGCCGCGCCTTTCCCGTCCACCGACAGGGTTTTTCCCCGGAAGTTCCCAGAACTGTGAGGCTTTTCTCCGGCACAAGATGACGCTGATCTCGCCGTCCATCCTGAAGAAGTACGGCATCCCGTTTGAGAAGGTGAGGATGGCTCCCTTTGGCATTCTGCTGCCGGCTAAAGCGCCGGCGTGCCGGAGGAATCCCACGGCAAGGCGTCTGCTGCTACAGAGGGCTGTCTCTCCCCCTCAGGTCACGCAGGAGGCTGGTCAGTTTATGGTCACCTTCCCCTATAGCTACCATGCCGGCTTCAACCACGGCTTCAACTGTGCCGAGTCCACCAACTTCGCCACGCAGCGCTGGATTGAGTACGGCAAGCAGGCCATTCTGGTAAGCGCTGTGACCGTTCTCCATCGCCTCTCCCGGCTCAACCCGCGTCCGTTTGATTTTTTTATTTGCCTTTTCAATCAAGGCAGTGTTGGGTTACTCGGCTTGTTGGGTTACTCGGCTTGTTGGGTTACTCGGCTTGTTGGCGCAGTTGCTTTAGCTGTTGAAGCCATGTCTGAGTACCGTCCTACCTGCCGCACAGTGCTCCTGCAGGAAGGACATGGTGAAGATCTCCATGGATGTGTTTGTGCACAAGTTCCAGCCCGATCGCTACAAGCAGTGGAAGGCGGGCAAGGACTTCGTGCCCATCGACCACTCCAAGCCCACGCCGGAAGCGGCCGAGTTCCTGGGGGATGAGGGCCCACCTGGTGGCAGGGCCCAGTATGGAGGAGAGGGCAGCACCGCAGTGGAAGAGAGCAAGAGGTCTGTCTGCGGAATCCTCGGCACCTTTTGTCTGGCTCTCTTTTAAGCGAGAGCCTTGCTCCCTCCGTGGCTGGCCGTGTCATGTGGCTGTTTGGGCCGGGATTGCTGCCTTTGCGGCCAGTCTCATGCATTCCCTTCATTGCTTCCAATCACGTGTCTCTTTTTTGGCCTTCCTCCTCATGCTCAGCCAATCCAAGCAGAGGATCGGGACCAAGCGCCACAGGGTCTGCCTGGAGCTCCCTGAGGAGGTTCTCCAGAGGGAGCAGGGCCTGGTGCCCCAGGCCAAGCGGCTCTGGCTGTCTCCCGCAGCTGGGGGCCAGCTGGCGCGGGCAGGTGAGGAAGCGGACGCTCTCTTTGCTGCTCTATGCTCTTACTGTTAAGCTGGGACTGTGTGATGTTAGGCAGCCATTTGCATCTGGTTGTCTGGGACTTAGGTTGTATTCTATAGGCTTTTCTTATTGGCTGTAGCAGTCTCAATGTTTGAACCAATCAGAGGCTGGCAGCTAGTGACCATGTGATGGTGGTCTTGCAGGGGTACCAGAGTGTGCGCCGGGGCCGCCTGCAGACCGCACCGAGGAGCTCTGCTTCCTGCAGCTCCTTCCTGATGACTGCACCCCTGCCGAGGAGGAGTGTGATGACAGCCCCCCCCGTGAGGAACCGGATGCCCTGCCCCCGCTGCCTCGTACCCCCAGCCACTGCTCTGCAGTTGCCGGCCCCAGTGGCGGGCCCCGGCCTCCCCCCAAACCAGGCGTCGCCAGTCTGCTGGTCCACAGGGCCCTGAGTCCGTCCGACGCGCTGCATGTCCACAGCTACGCCAAAGGGGACTACAGTACGGCCGCGGCCTGCAGTCGGGAGGAGCAGGCGGCGTTGGGCGCCGACAACGACAAGGTCAGTCTGAGGCCGTGCGGATCGGGCTCCCGAAACCATGTGTGCTTTTATGGGGGCATCAGGGCGGCCACACGTGTGCCGTCTTCTCAGAGGGGTTAGCCAGTGACTGTCGGCCGTGGGGGTCGGGTGGCAAAGCTTAATTACCATTTTTAGGTTATTCCTAAGTCCTCACCGATAAAGAAGTCTGATGGATGAATGTCATTCAGCCTACATGAGCTACATGGTGGGGCATTTTCTGCATAGTGTAACACTCTGGAGTCTGAGGCCTCTCAGCTGGGAATGTCAGGCCCTTCAATCTGAAATGTCACATTGAGATGTAAGAAAAAGAGACAAACGTCTTTTTACATGCAATGGATAAATTAAATGGAATGTTACAAAACAAGTGAGAAAATGAATAAAGTGTCACTACAAAGATGAGTAAAGAAAGTAAATAGAATGTTACAAAATACCCTACAGTAATTAGACTAATTACCAGAATAATGGCGGTGTAACGTCCACGAGTCTCAGCTAATGATCATTACAATCTTAGTTCGCATGGCACCTGAAATAATGCAGCTTTACAGTGTGCTGCACAGACAGAAGGGTCAGCCTGCTTTCATGCAAGTTGTCTTATGAGAGAAGTTTAAAGCTACATGAGCCTAATACAATGAGCGGCATATTTTTAGCTATAGGAAGCAATAAATACGATGCTGTGCCTGCAGAGTTGATGGAAGTAAAATAAGTTACTTACTCTTGGCTGTTAATTATCACATTTATCTTCAATGTTTGTAGTGGGTCAGTGTAAACAAAGCCGGACATGTGCTCTCGTTTGTAGGAGTCACTTTGGGCATTTTCACACATTTCAGTACCGACTGCCGGATTACTGTATGGTTATCATGAGAATAGCGCGATTTGCAAATGGGTTTAGGAGGGCATTACAGCTGTAACTTGCTGATTGGTTGACCACAAGCACTGCCTATAACGTGCACAGGGAATGCTGGGTAAGAAGACATACCGTTAATTAGACATACCGAGCAGATTCTGAGAAGGTGGAAATATTTTGTACTTGAGTTACATTGAATTGAATACCTATTTTTGCTTGTGTCTCCATATTTCTGCGTTGGAACATTTGATAACCAATAATTCAACAACCAGTACACTTTTGTCTCATGTTGTGGCTCTCGGCAAGCTTTGGCAGACGTAATGGAATGCTCTGTCCACTAGGGGGCAGACGAGCAGGCCGAGAACAAGAGCATGAAGAGCAAGCGGCAGCCGCTCAGCAAGCTTCCACGCCTCCACCCACTGCTCAGGGACTGCATTAGTGACGAGGGTGAGTGCTGGCTCCTGATTGGTCAGTCTGCATTGTGTGTGCGCTCATTGGATGTCCGGTCTGCCCTGCTACTCTGAGCCCTCTGGTATACTACCTGTTTTTCTTGGTTACCTGTAGTAAGGCTAACTTCTGAAGTTTTCCAGACTAGCCTTACATAATTAGTTTTTTACTGTTCATTTATAAGACGCACATCGGCATTATATGGTGCATGTGCGATAATCACCAGAGCCGATTGGGATGACAGGCAAAACATTTGGCCGGACACCAGCTTTGCCTGTAATCTTGTAAATCCTGCTTGAGTCACAGTCATATCTCTGTCTTCAGTTTGCCTCATATGGGGTGTAACCATGGGCTCTCGTGCTCGCCTCTGTGTCTGAGACATCAGATGAGCTGCTTCTCTGTGTGCTCCACAGTTGGTTCTTTTGGTCATTAGGGTTAGAGAACACATAAGTAGGTTCTAAACCGCAAATGTTTGTGATCTCTGATCAGACAGAGCAGCAATGGTAAACATGAGTTCAGGATTCATGGTAAAAGCTTTTTCATTATCACAGGAACTCGTTCAGACAGGATGCTAACAGACCTAGACTTGCTTATGAAATATTTGTCCTTTTCTGCTGAACAGAAGTTTTTACTTGGAGTATTATTCAGGCTTTTAGGAAATAGAAGCTGCCCTTACTTTAATATTTCCAGTGTAGCAGCAGTTGCTCTGAGTAAATAGGAATATGTCTAAACGGGATGGGCCCTGGCAACCTGCGGCGTCTATTCGGCGTGACTTGCCAGTTTTTAAACATAATTCAATAAGATACATTATATTTTATAACCTTGTGATCATCACTGGACAGTCATTATTATAAAATATCGTTTTACAGAATGTAAGTGTGATTACTTAATTGGAATTGTATTTCAGCGTAAAGTTCAGCTTTTCATCGACGGTGACGTTTTGCAAACCAGCCTTTCTGGCATTCCCTAATGAAGCTGCACTCAGCCAGTATCTATGAGTGGTGTTTTTCACAGGCCTACTCGCTCTACGCGTCTTAAAAGTATGTTTTAAAAATGAACTAAACAAGTCTTTAAAGCGAACACTTGCACATCCCGCTGTCAGGCTGCTTGGAGCTGGAAACGCTTACAAAGAAACGTAAAACACTAGAGGTGTGCCGAGTGAGCTGGCCGTAAGACACTAGAGGTGTGCCGAGTAAGCTGGCCGTAAGACACTAGAGGTGTGCCGAGTAAGCTGGCCGTAAGACACTAGAGGTGTGCCGAGTAAGCTGGCCG